>CM039729.1:33617709-33822876 GCA_022539455.1 Dendrobium nobile
AACTTATGAGCCAATATCAGAAGGCGATGCCTCAGAGGTCTCTTTCTTGAGTCAAGTGAAGACGATGTGAAGAATCGACAAAAGCCTCGCCGCCATGGTTGCCGGTTCTCCTGTGATGATAAAAGGAAAGGTGAGATAGAAGACATTGGACCTTCAAGGAAGACATAAGTTGGTTAATTCAGCATATTTAAATGTCCTAGCTCACTGGTCCGAACCATGTAAATTAAATCAGTATTATCTATATTCATGCAGGATTAACTATTTGGTAGTTTTGTGATTTCTTAGAAATGTATGAGTTATTTGTGGGTAAATGCATTGGTGCGAAGAACTTGATTTTCAGTGAACAAATCATTTTCAGTGCCTTCCATTAAAAGTGAGAGGAGTGAAGGCGTTGTTCAATCAACAAATTTCAACCCATACAACATCAGATTTTTATCTTTAACTTCTCCATAAATGTTAGTATAATGGAAATTTTAAGAAAATTATAAGATGATTTAATCATATAACAAAAATAAAAATTAACAACTTAACAGATTATTTAGAGTATGAAATAAATAATTCATGAAAAAATAATTTTACTATTTGATTTAAGAAAAAATATACACGAAAATAATTTATCCGGTTTGAGCATTATAAGCTTTCTACTTCTTCATGAAGTTTCATCAATGATCAAATCTTGGTTTACTTAGAAGCAAAGTTACTCTTAGATTGTAGATAAATATTAATAATCTTTCAATTTCATTAAAGGATAATAACATAAATAAAAACTTAGTGTAAGACTGAAAATTTCCTTGGGGAAATAAAATCATGTGGCCAAATGGTAAGACGAAAATTAAAACACGGAAAATTTTTCAGAAATATATTTTATAAATCTATAAAAAAAAAACATATTTTTAAAATATGAAAGAGATCATCATTCTGCTAAAAAATATTTGTTTAAAGAAAAAATAAAAGACCAAGTAATCCATTTTCCATCGTAATTGCAACTTTGCCATTGCGTCCTCGTCCCATTACTGATTCTTCCTCCGCAGCACACCGAGATTCTTCCTCCGCAGCACTCCGAGCGTCATCCACTTCACGACAACGGCTACTTACCGTTGTTATTCTCTTTTTAAAACTTCAAAACACAGCCACTGACCCAAAAAAACAAACCTTCGCCGACCTCACAAATCACTTTCCAGCTCTCTCACTCACTTTCAATGCCCGCTCCCTCTCCTTGCCCACTCTTTTCTTCTCCCTTAAATTCTTCTCTTTTACCCTGCAAACCACTATGCCCAATTCCCCGAAGAGAGAGAAAGTGTGTTCAAGAGAACGAAATGATCAGGAAAAGAAACCCTGTTCTTAAGAGAGCATGGGGCTTTATTTCTCTCTTAATCATTACCATGAGGAGAAAAGAGCAAGCCTAACAATCAGAAGCAACTCTTCAAGAACCGGCGATTTAAACTCCTCCACCACTACAACTACACCTTTGTCCGCGAATATGAATTCTCCCCCTCAAGCACTCCCCCCTTCCACCATCTTCATCCTCTCCTTAAGAAGAGAAACGGTATCTTATCCTTTCTCCTGTGTGGAAGTAAATCAGCTAATGCTGATGGAATTGGCAAAGAAGAGGAAGACATGCTTGAAGCAACCGCAGGTGATGACAGACCAGAAAGAGACGAGCAGTTAGATGAAGCAGCGCACTCTGATGAAGAAGATGAATCGGTGGATGGAAGAGCGGAGAGGTTCATAGAGAAGTTTTATGAAGAGATGAGAATTCAGAGACAGGAATCAATCATGCATTACAGAGACATGCTAATTAAGAATTGTATTTAGATAAAGAGTTTTCTTCTATATGTTTGTCAGTTATCAACAGAGGAGTTTTTTAGACTGTTAGCCTCTGAAATGATTTTGTTATCTGTTACTAGTTCTTCATTTGATGTTTGCTTTTTTGTTGAATCTATTTGCCTTGTTAAACTAATTGATGACAGCATTAGAACATATTCATATTACAAAAATAACAGGCAAA
The DNA here is from genome assembly GCA_022539455.1 of Dendrobium nobile. Taxonomy (NCBI): domain Eukaryota; kingdom Viridiplantae; phylum Streptophyta; class Magnoliopsida; order Asparagales; family Orchidaceae; genus Dendrobium; species Dendrobium nobile. The sequence goes on from CM039729.1 coordinate 33,619,718, forward strand.
GAAAATTTTACTTCATAGCTTTCCATAGGAATTCAAAACAATGCAACAAAACCTGCAACGGAACCTCTTCCCAAAAGACTGATTCCAGGAAGTCAAAACACTTAAAATATTTCTGAACAGGAGCCTACTCTGAAGCAATTCTACACAAGAGCTAATAGTTAATACACACCTCCAAAAGCACCAAACAAAATTGTGCAGTCTACCGCCACTCTAAATTCTAACACGCTAAGAATAGTTGAAATCATTCATCAGCTTCGACATCACACAAACAAATCCATTATCATTTCATCCACCAACTCCTGAAGTATTACACTCTCAATGTCCATGGCTTCCCATGAAGCTTCTGCCTCAAATGCTGTCCACCTTATGGTTGATGAGCTCAACTCTTGCTCTGCCAAATCACCCAAAACCTTCCCAGCCAATTCCAATAACCTTCCTATCTCGCCATAAATCTCTCTCAACAGCTGGTCTTTACTTAATAGAATAGGCAATTTCAACCAAACCTTATATCCGGACATGCAGAATTGGTCAAATCTTTTAACCAAACTCTCAATTAAGAAGTCGAATAGAAAATCCTTGAGATGATTATAGTCATTTGCTTCTGATAAGCTTAAACTGGACTTCATCCTTGCAAAGAAAGCATCTGAGATTGAAGCAAAAATGTCAAGAAGAAAGAAGTTGACAGAAGACTGCAATGTATTGTCTGAATCAAAGAAGAGAATGCTCTCAAGAAGCAATTTGGTCTTTGAGATGGCTTCGGTAGAAAAGCTGACTTTAGTTCCGAGAATTCCAACATTATATGACTGGATACTATGTATGCTGAAGTCACTTCGACTGCTGTTCAAAATCATTTCATTATCAGACCTGCTAAACTCCACTGAGTTAGCGGAATCCAGAAGATCAGAGTCCAGGCTCAGTGATTCGGTTTTATTACATTTATGTCTGAAGTCTATGCGTGTTTTGCTCTCTGGAACGTACGGAGGAAATAAGAGTTAGTCATGATTAGGTTGAATATTACATTTTTGTTTAAAGAAGATATATATATATATATATATATATATATATATATATATGGTCACTTTTCTTTTGAATCATCTGAAGAATACCTTTCATGTCAAAGCTTCCATTGAAACTACCAACGGAGCAACTCTCACTTGAGAATGATGCGTCAAATATTGATATTGGACTAGGATGATTGCTGTCACTGACCACAGATGCGGCAATGAAAGGATTTGGTCCTACCTGTAAAAATCAAAAAGCAGCTTACATTAGTAACATTCACGTACAAAGAATATGCATTGAATCAATCGACTTGAATAGCTGCCCATGAGCAAAGGCAATTTTGTTATGAAAACAAGAATATCTGAAATTATTCCAAAGAGCAAAATGAAGACAAAGACAATGAGTATGAGGGTCATGCACCTTCACTAGAAGAGTGATGGTCCAAGCCATTTACAAGAAAAAATTGCCATCCCTTATTATCATTTTCTTATAGATGTCATGCATGGTTTGACCACTTGAGACATTCAATCTTTATGAACATTCTTCCCCAAAGAAAAATTCATTTCTAAGCGTACAACAACACACCTCACATGCATTGATTTGATGGAATAATCATCTTCAATATGGGCAATCAAATGTAGGCTATGCCAAGGAACATTGAATCAATCAACTTGAATAGTTGCTCATAACCAAAAGCAACGCTGCAATGAAAGCAAGAAGATCGGGAATTATTCCAAAGATCAAATTGAAGACAAAGATAACAAGGATGAGAGTCCTGCATCATCGCTAAAAGAGTGATGGCCCAAACCATTCAAGATACAAGCCAAAATTAACATCCCTTGTTATAATGGTTTTATCGATATCAAGAAATTGGATGCATGGGTTGTCCAAATTGAGACATTTAAACCTTATGAGTATTCTTTCCAAAAGATTTTTATTTCGCAATCTAAAACGGCGGCCTTCCGATGACCCGTTAGGAGAGTAGAGTTATTAGATTTGACTTATGTTAAGAAAGGTAGGGGTAGACCTAAAAAGACTTGGTTAAAAAATATTAAGAATGACCTTTCTTTATTAGATTTAAACAAGAATTTGACTTTTAATAGGACACAATAGAGAAAAAGGATTCATGTAGCCGACCCCACGTAGTGGGATAAAGGCTTGACTTGTGTTGTTGTTGTTGTAATCTAAAACTCACCTATTTCATTGATTTGGTGGAATACTTAACTTCCATATGGGCAAAAATGTCACATAGGAACACTGCAAGAGAAGGCTATGCCAAGGAAAATCGTACCCTCCCGAGTATATGAATAATGTAAGTCGAGAAAGTGGTATGGCATTCGCCAAAAGCAAGTTAGACAATGTAGGAGTACACTACCGGGTACAGAAACAAGTCAATCACTCACTAAGTATATCTCACGGTTGCACTTTGCACTCCAAATTAAATTTGTCTTTTTATTCTCGTCTTCCACATCAAATACATAGTAAAAAAAGTGGCATAGCTATAACAGTCATTTGAGGCGTACCTCACCCAAGTTTTGTGAATTGTGCACAATGTATATTAGGTTTTTTTAACATAAATATTAATCAATAAAATGAATAAAACCTTCCTTAATCTAATCATACCCCTCACGCTGCATGACTCAAACCTCAAGCTTTCAATTTAACAAAATGTTTGAATGTGACTACCCTCTCGATTTTCCTTCTCCACTCTCCATGCCAACCACCTACCATCTCCTTCCTAGCCACTGATGTCTCCTCCTCCTTGCCAAGTCTACTTCATTCACAAAGAACTATCCCTCCACGGCATCTCATCTTTTTTTCAATCAGCCACTAAAACCTAAATTTTTTTCTTTCTTAAATCTTTCTTTTTTGCTTTGTTTATATAGGATTTCTTTTTCTTTGAATATTTGCATGTTACAATTTTTTAATCAAAATTTTCATTCAAGGTTTTTGTGCAATGATTGGAGGTAAGGAGAAATCCATAAGCTCTCCCATAGTCAGATAAGGCTCCATTGAACCATCAAGAATACCCAACCCAATCCTTAATTTACAGAAGAAAAAATTTCCCACATGTTAGAACTTGTGGTAGACCAAATTCAATTGCGATTGCAAGTGCATAAACCTTTTGGAACCAATAAGAAATTATTTAAGAAAAAGGATTAGGCCTATTTTAGAGAAATTAAAATATAGTATCATGCTTCCTAGCTTACCTGAGAGAAGAGAGAGGAAGAAGCTTGTGGCCCGTTCCTTGAAAATTCATGCACTAAGGTTTTTTCAAGTATTGGATAGCACAAAAGAGAGAGAATGACTTGAATAAAGGCATACACAAAAAAAATTGACGAGGGAAGATAAGATTTTGAGAAGGAATTAATTTGAATTCCAAACAACTTGATGAACACAAACCTGAAGCCTAATAACTGTAAAAAATAAACATCAATCCATATCTAATAATATTCAACTAAATGTACCAATTTAAGAAATCTTATCCTGAATATCCTACATCCATTTAAATTATGGATAGTATTAAAAACTATAACAAAATGGATAAAACACATCCTTGTCTTAATGCTAAAAATAATAAAATGAAGACAACCATAGCCTAGAAATAAGAAAATTCCTTATTTTGCACCAGGAAAAATGAATTGCCACTCAAAATATGAAAAATTTAATGGAATAATTATAGGATAGTTTTTTGTTGTGTTCATCTACTCAAATCTTTATATTCTTTAGCCTCTCTTTATTTTTGAATTTTAAATTATAATTTTGTAATTTATTCCCTCTTTACCCATTTACAATTAATCTTTACAAGATTACACATATAGATTTCCTAAGAACCTCATCAATTAAATTTTCAAAAAAAAAAAGAGAGAACCTCATTGATTAGTAGATGACTCCTCACTCTCACCCTTATTTGCACGAGTGAATCCAGTGAGACTTAGAGATGAGCCTTAACCGATCATACTGTGTTTGCTTCATTATTACTTGGGAGTACATCGATGAAGTGAGGTGTTAGGTGATCCTTTTGACATGATAATTCATCATCTTCAACAGCCCATACTTACGAGTCCAAGATGCCATCAACTTTCGAAGAGCACAACAATATTAACTCACCAAAAACCATGTTAACTACACTGTAACAAGAATAAGGATTTCCCACCCATAGACATAGAGGTGTCAGCAGAAGTCGAAACAACCATCAAAGCTTGCCAATGGTTCATCCTTCCGTTCACCAAACAAAAAAACAACAATATGGCAATACTATTTAATCCAAATAAAACTACCAAACAAAATCTAACAAAAAATTTTGAATAAAAGACTCTTCTTACTCTTAGGGAAGATAGGAAATTATAGCAAGTCAAGCGGTATTCTACAATCTTCCAAAAGTCAAATGATCATCCACTATAAAGAATGATGATCCGCAAAATTAAGCTTTTCTCTTATGCTCCACTATCTAATATTATGATGCATCTCAACTCGGTCATTGAAAATAAGGAAACAAGATGCAGGCGGCAGAATTATTCAATCCTGGAGTCCATAAACAAAGTTGCTCTCCAGGGGAATTCTTGATCATCGGGGTATCCAGAAGGATTATTGGCTCATGTGTGCTAACTAACAAGGATAAATAAAATCACCATGAAGAATTGGTGCCCTCTTCCATGTGTTGATGATTTGTTGGAACACTTATCACATTCAAAACAAGATAAGACTGTACAAATAGAAGGCAATGTCAGCCTTAATGCTTCGACAATTTTCATGCCTTGAAAGATATCTCGAGACCCTTAATGGAGGACTTCATGATTCTATATCAAGATGACATTCTACTCTACAACTAGACATAGAACGAACACAACACACGTTAAGAGGTATTTGAGCTCCCAAAAAAGTATCAACTCCACCTCAATCGCAAGAAGTATGATTTTGATAAAAAGGCCTGATTATATTTGGGGTTTAAGGTCGACAAGAAAGAATATTAATATCAACCCCCAAAAAGTAAAAATAATCAAGAAATGTGACCGATGTTCACAGCTTTATGGGAGTTATAAACATGTGAGGATGTTTATCAAGAACTATAAAAAAAAAAAAAAGTTTATCAAGAACTACTTTTTAATTGCTTCACCACTTCATTCTCTTATCTGTCAAACTAAAGTTTTTATGGGAAAGAAAATATGAGGACCCATTTCTTCTCTACAAAAAGAGAATAAGTAAGGTGCATATACTGGCCTTGCCTAATCTTTAACTATTATTTTTGTCATTGAAGTTGGCGCATCAATATACGCCATTAGTGTGATGCTTTTAAAGACAACTGACATATAGCCTCCTACTTTAAAATTCTACAAGGTGAATCTAAACAATTCATGGTGTTTTATAAAATACAGCGAGTATTTATCACCAAGTGATACAACCCAGAGAAAGGAGCTATGTAGCTTTCTCACTCCAATTAGACATATGACTGAGTTCAATCCTTAAAAAGGGGATCGTGATCAAGAGATCGGAGACATTAATAAAAGAACAAGACATTAACGATTTGTGGCAAGTGCATGCTTATCTAATAGTTTTTCTTTAAGCCAAACAACATTCTCTCATTACATGCAGGATGTGCATTTCTTTCATTTTATAAATGTGTCAAACACCTATTTGTTATTTAATTTCACATGAGGGTGACAGAAGGCAGCCTTTCACTTATAAATGGCCTCCAATCTCATCCATATAACAATGGACAACAAAAGGCTTAGAGAATGCTTCTCTCCTTCATGTAGGAGAATAAAATTATTCTTCTTCTAGTAGGAGATAATCTTTCTTCTTATAATTCTTTTTTATTTTCTAAATACTGATTTTTGGATAAGAGTTGAGAGAATATTCTGGAGTTCTCAATACTATTATTATTCAGGTTCATGTCTATTCCTTTCACAATTATGCATTTCATTAGCATGAAGTTGACTCAAAACAAGACACAGTCTCAAATCGAGTGAAGTTACTTGAATAGCTTTATATGAATAGAAATATTTGGAACATCATGTAAATTGATAATCATTCATTTCCTTAACCACCCAACCCAAAAATATTTTGTAATCCCCTTCATCGATGTTATATTTAAGTAACTCCAGTAATTTTGGATCACAAGCAAATCAACTGCAAGATTTTGACCACAAAAAAGAAATAAAAGAAAAAGCAATCATCAAATCTGTAAATTGATAATCATTCATTTCTTTAACCACCCAACCCAAAAATATTTTGTAATCCCCTTCATCGATGTTATATTTAAGGAACTCCAGTAATTTTGGATCACAAGCAAATCAACTGCAAGATTTTGACCACAAAAAAGAAATAAAAGAAAAAGCAATCATCAAATCAAGCATTTCCCTTGTACAAAGAGATAACCTCTGAGAAATCTTGTCTCTCACTTGATCATGGAGTAGGCTAAAATGTTTAGCAAATCCAACCAAATGTGTATTTAGAAATAGCTAGAATATTTTTTAGCTTTCTTTAAAGCCCCTTCTTATATAGTAAAAGGTTCCCTTGGATTAACAAATAGTAACAATAGAAATAAAATAAGAGTTGTCCATCAAATATCCTATTACCAGTCAATCACTAAAAAATCACAAGTCCAAGTCGATATAATCATAGGACACACCCACTAGATGAAGAACCACTGGTATTTACTTATCCATGGGGCAATAAATCAATAAAGCCTATGTACCATAGCATTAACGATGATTCTAATGACAAGCCTCAAAAAATAAAATAGATAATAAAAAGAACCCAAAAACAAGTCTCACGATCATATAAAATCGATTAAATGTGATGAAGCATAGGAAACAATAGTTAAATAAGTTGCAAGAGGAACATTTCTTTTAATGAAGACTATCATTGCAATTGGAAATTTGGGTGAAGTCAATGAGAAGCCGATAGAGCAAGCAAGAGTATGGGGAAGTACTTGACAATGGTAAGCTATATAATTGCCCTAAGAAGAAAACTATGTAGGAGGAAGAAAAAAAAGATCGCATCAATAATGTGTAAGGATCAAGCATGCCCTTGGGTTATGCTTAAACCATTGCTACGTTCTTGAATAATACTGTAAAGAAAAAAATCTCTTCAAAGTTTTCTCTCCCACACACTAAACTTAATACAGCCTATATCAACCTAATTAAAGTGAATCAAGTACATAGCACTATGCGCATTGACAACCTTGACACTTACCAATTCCAAAATTATTGATCTGAGTACTCACAACTCTTATTCTTTTTTTTTCCTTCATTACCATTTCAAATTGATTATGAGTCCTTGTGATACAAATGGGCATGCATAATAATTCTCTACACAAGGAATAATTGTAAATATTAAATTTGTGGCAAAGAGGGATACATAATTAGGGTATTTCTTATTAAGAAAATCATTGCTAATTTACATAGACAACAGATCCAAATAAAAATTAAGGGTTCAATTAAGCTATTAAACACAAGGTGAAAGTAATCAAGAAGGTTGAAGAAAGATAAAAGTTATCAAAAACAATAACATCAAGTCTTTATCCCACTACGTGGGGTCGGATACATGAATCCTTTTTTTTTATTATGTTATGTTAAGATTCAAATTCTCATTTAAGTCTAATAAAGATAGGACATCTCTAATATTTTCTAACCAAGTCTTTTTAGATCTATCTTTAACTTTTTTAACATAGGTCAAATCTAATACATCTGCTCTCCTAATAGGATCATCAGAAGGCCGCTATTTTACATGACCAAACCATCTAAAGCGACTTTCTCAATATTAAAAATAAAATTAAGAAAATCGTTGATAGAGAATTGAAAGATCAAATTATTGAGGCGAATGGGATTGATGATAGAATAATTAGTATTAAGTTATTTATTGATGAGGATAAATAAGATTAGTGCTTATGCTTTTCAAGTTGGATCTAAAAAAATAGGAAAAAATTAATCTTTAGAAGAGAAGGATAAACTATTACAATGCATATTTCATAATAGATTATATTTATTGAGAGTAATTTCAATAGAAACAAAAAAGTTTTAATAGGATGCATGGGTTCAAGAGAATTCATTGATGATATGTAATATGAGATAAAGGTGTGATATAAAAACTTATAATTGATTTAGTAATAGTTAATACTATTGCAATAGTGAACTTATACTTTAAGAAACCAAAAAAATACTTTCTTCTAAAAGAGGAGCTAGAAAATCAAAATAATGCATTCTTTAAGTAGAAGATTCAGCCATACAAAATCAAATAATAGATCAAGATAAACAGACCGGACCGACCGACCTGTTCGAATGTGAATCGGTCACATGGCCTAATCGATTCTTCTTAAAAACCGGCCCAACATCAAACCGGTGTGACAGTTCAACCGGTCAACCATTGAACCGGTCCTGATTTTTAAGTATCAGCTAATTCAATTGATCTCTAACTTAAATAATTAAATATTAACTTAAACATAACATGTTTAAATTTAATAATAAGCCTAAATTTTTATAATAAATATTTACAATATAAGCACCAACACAACAAGCCCACATGCTCCCACCATCCCATTTGTGCTATTAACATATGATAAGAAAAAAAAAACTATATAAACAAAATAAAACAAAGCTTCCAAGTGATGCGAGACTAAAAAACTTAGTTGAAACTTGAATTTCTACTTCAAAGCGCATATATTATATATTTTTAAGCAAATTTTTAATTATTTTTAACAATGAGAATAATATTTATTTTGTTGATTAATTATCTTAATTATTTATCTATTTTATTTTTTATTTTTAAAATATGCATCATTAAAAATTAAATTTTATCTATGTATTAATTATAAATAATAAAACATAAATGATTTATAGGCGTAAAAATATAATGTGAATTTAATATATAATTTCTTGTTGTAAAATATATCTAAATATAATATATAAATTAATAATAATTTATGATAATTTACATTAAATTTAACATAAATTTGTAATAATTTATATTAAATGTATAAGTTTGTATATAAACTAAATTTATTTTTAGCCACAAATTTATATCATTATATGATTATTCTAAATTATTTTATTTTTTATTTTTTTTATTTTGTATTTGAATAATTATAATTTTCATCAAGCAGTTATAACAAATATAAGATGCAAAACATAAATAAAGTGCAGTAAACGGAAAAAGCACACCATAAGGTTTATAGTGGTTCGGTCAAACCTTGACCTATGTCCACTCCCCGGAGACACCCTCCGACTGTTGCACTAAACCTTTAGTGACTCTCCTTTAGCCCCCACAGCTAGGCGGAGAAGCCCTTACAAAATCACTTACACCTTTTCCGGTGCGGCGGATGAGTCGGGTCCTTTGACACCAAAAAGATCTTCTTCTTTCCAAAACTTCCCTCAAGACGAATCTTGAATCTGATGGTATTGAGGTGCAAGCTTGCGGAACAATCGTGTGAAATCCTCTCCACACTCCCTTGAAATCCCCTCCAAGGATCTTCTCCCTCTCTCAAACTCGATCATTTCCCTCTCCCTTTCAAGCTCTCTCTTCAAGTTTTCTTCAGAAAAACAAAGCTTCAATGGCTGTCAAAGACTCTTACAAAGTCTTATGATAAAGCTTAAATAGAGGGCTTCAAAAAATCCTAAAAAATCATTTTAGCCGTCAAAGATCGTACAGTACAATCACAGGATCGTCAAGTACGATATGCAGAATTTGACATGTTAGTACTGTACGAACAGTTCAAAAGCATGTTCGTGTTGTACGATGTCCAGTTAGTACTGTACGAACATTTCAATAAAAATGCAGTTCATCCCGGATGAAGCATGGGACGGCCAAAATCGTCTCTGTTGATCGTACAATACAATCTAGTTTATACAGTACAATTCGTATAGTACGATTCATACAGTATGATCAAAATACCAAAATTAAGCCGTTTTGAATGACTAATCACAGGATAAACTTAGGCAATATTTTAAATATCGTAAAGTATGATCATGTTCGTACAGTACGATTAGAACAACTTTTCCAATTCAAATTTTTGCCTAATTTAATGGACGGATGGGGCTTTCTAATTATAACAAATCATCCAGTACGATATAGTGTTCGTACTGTACGATTAGTTATATTCTAAAAAAAAAAATTAGGAAAATAAAATATTTTAAATAATTTCTGTTACACCAGATCATACAGTACGACTCATATCGTACAGTACGACCCAGATCGTACAACATGATGTACAGAAAAATTAAAATATTTAAAATCATTTTTTGCTCCTATATGTGCACGATCACCAATCAAACATACATCATTACAAGACTTGAATTAAGAAATGAAAATTACATACTCATTTAATATAATCAATTCTACACAATCTTGAGCTTTGAATTTTCAAAGAACGGTGCATGATGTACCTAAAATATTAGTCAACACAAATAAATATGCACTACAAACACTAGGAGAAATAAATGATTAATCAATATTATTTATTATCATCAATATCATAAGTTCGAAAGCCCGAGTTGCAACAATAACATCATCCGATTCAACCATTGAATTTTGAACCTTTCATTTTTATGTTTTGATATCCGGTCCGATTTTCACAACCTTGATAAATACTGTTGAGGCTGATAAAGACTACAAAGCAGGCATAAATCTTAAAAAAGATAATAGAATAAAAACTATATTTTTTAATATTAATATAATCTACTTAATATTATATGAGGAAAGATCGTGTATGTATCAAATAACTAAAGTTAGAGAGGAGAGAGAAATCTTGATTAAATAGGATGAAATAGAAATGAAGATAAAAAAAATCTAAATCAAATTATGATAATATTAAGTTCAAATTATCATTAAATCACACAATCACCATGAAGAAATTGCACAACCACACTTACAATAATTATGTGTCATAAAACTTATTGATAACAAATTCTCCTGTCCTGATATACAAATGAACATAATAATTTGTAAGGAATTGCAACACAAAAAGTTAATTTATATTTGGATGATGTAGGAGAGAATGCACAAATGATAATTAACAGGCAAGAAAAGAAAAGACATTTTTGGTATATGGGAGCATTGCAATGGGAAAGCCAATATCAATCGATTGTACGGACTACTTTAATAGGAAGCTGTAAAGCAACATAAGTAGCATAAACAAAAGTTGAATGAAAACTCGGACTAACAGCTTTATTGGAAACTCAGATTATCCATAAGTAACATAACAGACCTGAAACTTTTGATTGATGTCAAATTTTTTATTTTCATCAGCAGTTTTATTCGAAAGCATCCCAAAACTGTCAATAAAGTTATCTTCTGGAGTAGAAAACTCTGACTTTGCATTATTATGGATAATTTGAGCTACAGATTCTCCAGCAGTAAGGGCTGAAATTAATTCTTCAAGAATGGAAGCAGTGGATCTTCCAGAAGTATCCGTAATTCCCACCTCATCTTGGTCTAATGAATTGAGCTCCCTGATCTTCTCTTCGAGAAGATTACTCAGCTCATCTCCCCTCACACTACACTTTCCTGTAGGGGAAGGTAAGATATCCTTATTGGCATCGGACAACATCATTTTAGGTTTAAAAGTATCATCTTTTTGTTGCATTTGATCCCCAATTTTTCCAGAAGTGGCTTTCCTCATGAAGGACAGGGTAGTATGCTTCATTGGTGAGCTAAAGGTGAAAGAGACAATACCTGCATCTCCGCTGCATGAAGTTTCAACATTAACCCTGTTCTGTGGTCCATATTTTGCACGGTTCCTATTAATAGCTTGATCACAAATCAATCCTGATTCTTTTATATTAATTAGGCCACTCTGAGCACCTTTTTGCTTCATGAAGCTGGGATTTGATGCAGTTTTATTATCTGTCTGCAAGCTACTGCTCGATCTTCTCTTACGTGCCACACTCTTTTCCCAAGCATTTCCCTCTCTACTTGCTCCATTGCAACTAGATACCTTCGAGGGAGATTTCAAACGAGGAGAAGAATTTAGATTCTTTTTAACACCTACAAAGTGCTTGGACCCCATGAATTCAGTAGTATCACCCTCAATCTGTCTTCTACTACACAATTTAGATCCAGGGACAATGATGTCCCCGCCCATTGGCAATTCAGTCCTCCTCAATGTTTTACTTTTAGTGGAAACCTTTGGATTGGCCTCTTGTGGAGGTTTGCATTTAGCTTGATCACTTGCTACTTGGTGTTTCCTCTCCATTGAAAATCTGGCCTTGCCAAAAGTATCAAACTTCGCCTGAGCAGCAAACAAAGTGGCTCCATTATGAAACTTGTTGTCCTCAACACCAAACCTCAACTGCGAGAACTCAACTATTTTACCACAGCTCCTGCAGGACCCAATTAAAGAATCATTTTGAGGCTCTTTAGATCTCAATGCAATAGCAGATTCAGATCCTACGCATTCTGATTCCGAAACTCCATTACAAGTAATGGCACGTCTACTTCTACTATGAGCCTGCAGACCAGGCTCCAAAATCTTAGTTGCGGCTTGCATTAACCGAGCTTTATTTCCCCTTGAAAGCAACCTAGGACTCTTCACTGGGGAAGCTAGTTTATGATGTTCCTTCCTGGAGCGAGCAACAACACTTCTGTGGGTAGCATCAGGACTATATCTTGCAGCGTTGGCCGGGCGCCGCTCCAAGAATCCTCCGGTCTTCTGCAACTTTTGCGGCCTAGAAGAATCGAGTTTCCTCTGCCCTGCAACCTCATGACACAAGTCCTGATCAAGCCGAGAGTACTCCCCACTCTTATCGCGGTCATAGTAATACTCAGAATCTAAAGCTTTCCTGGGCTTTTCCTGTTCTATAACAGGTATAGACTCCAATCCCATAAGCCGGGCAACCAATCCAGGGGCTTGCATGGCATTCCCTGGACTCCCATCAGAATCTGCCTTCTTCGCACTGGGAAAACCTCCAAGGTTCTCATCAGCGATCTAGAAGAGATTGAGATTTCATAAACGGGTAAGAAGAATAGAGCATAACAACCACATTGCCAAAATTAAAGGAAAAAAGGAAACACTTAACAAGCATAAGCTTCGCCTTGGGCAACTTCTCATCGCCGCCGAACTTCTTCATCGGCCTTTTCGTGGTGCGAACTGAAACTAAAGGAAACGGCATCAGCGAGAAGAATGAGACAAACCAAATATCTACTTTCGCTAAAAATGTAAAACGGGTAAGAAAGGCAAAATACCTGGTGGAAGAAGCTTCCTAGAGAAGAGTTTCTTCTTCGCGAGCCTCCGGTTCCAATCTAAGAGCTGGAAGAAGATACCAGCGCAGCCTCCAGGACGCCGCTGCGGCCGCTTCTCTACGATGGCCAAGCTCATCGCTCCAGCCTATCGACGTAAACACCAATGCCGGTGTCCAAAAGAAGAAGAAACCCCCTCGTCGCCCCTTTATAAACTTTCATGCGCAAAACAGCAGAGGTAGAGCAGAGAGAAAACAGCGGAGGCAGCAAGAAGAGAACGGATTACGATGGAAAACCCTAGATAGAGGACAGCGGTGTGGGGGTCGCCTCGCTTGTAAAGCAAATGACCACACTGCTGATTCCGCCTCAAAAGCCTTTCTTGGTAAAATTTTCTTCCTTTCGGAGTTATAGGAAACCGTGAAGGAGCTATGGAAGTAAGCTAGCCGCCTGTGAAAAAAGCACGAGTTCCAGACCAAGAGAGAGAGACAGTCGGAGAGAGGGAGAGAGGGAGAGAGGGAGAGAGAGAATGGCAACTGGGATTTGGGTTAGAGAGTCTTCGTGTCCTTTAGCTGGAGATGAAGCTACAAGTTTCTTAGCGGTCAACCACAGAGTGAAATTTTTGAAATATTTAAATACCAAATTTTCGTCTCTTTCCAGGCGAGCGTAAAAGGTAATAACTAATAAGATTTAGAACAGGTTTCAAAAATCGGATTGCATAATAAATCGGAAGGAGATATTTCATTATTTGACCGAATGAAATTGAGGTCCAAAATTTCCCCCAAAAAAAAAAAATTTTGAGGTCCAATTAGATAACATAATAAATATTATTATTATTATAAAAAAAATTAAAAAAAATAATAAAATATATTAAACATATAATTTAATATAAATTATTGTTACTTTATATTACGTAGATTTAATTTATAAATATAAAATATTTAAAAACTCACAATATAAATTATAAGTATAATTAAATATTTTAATATAAAGTATTTCATTTTTATATTTCAATTGGTAACATAAAAATTATTTATCATGGTTTTGAAAGCCAGGTCTGGTTCGATCAATTCAACTGTGAACCGATCCTAAGGCCGGTTCGGTCATCTTCAAAAATCAATCTAGCATCAAACCGGTGAAAATCGGTTTGAACCACCGGTTCAACCGACTGACCGTTTAACCCACCCGGTTCAATTAATAATATATTTAATTAATTTAATTTAATATAAAATATTTGTTAATATTAAAATAATTTAAATATAATATATAATTCTTAAAAAAATTTAATATTATTTTATATTATACATTAAATACAAAGTCATCATACCAACATAATTCCTTCACCCCATGAAGGCTTTTAACTCATGCATACAAGAAAAGATATATAACCAACAAAACATAAAGCTCTGAAGTGATATGAGACTAAATAACTAGTAGTTTCTAGTTTCAACAATGTATGCATGATGGATACTTTTATAAGAATTTATTGAAAAAATTTGTATAAAATATTCAAATAAAAATACAACAACAACAAGCATTTGCCCCATTACGTGAGGTCAGCTACATGAATCCTTTTTCGCAACTGTGCCCTGTTAAAAGTCAAATTCTCAGCTAAATCTAACCAAGAAAGATCATTTCTAATATTTTCTAACCAAGTCTTTTTATGTCTACCTCTATCTTTCTTAATATAAGACAAATCTAAGACCTCAACTTTCCTAAACAGGTCATTGGAAGGCCTCCATTTAATGTGACAAATCATCTAAGGCGACTATCTCTAATATTATCTTCCACTGGAGCTACTCCAACCTTTTCACATATATGCTCATTTCGTATTTAGAGATAAAGCCACTCATCCACCTAAGCATCCAGAACTCTGCAACACTTGACTTAGTATTATGCTTCCCTTTTAATGGCCAACATTCGGCACCATAAAGCATTGTAGGTCTCATCACCATCTTATAGAATTTTCCTTTAAGTTTGAGGAGGACTTTTCTATCACACAACAAGCCTGATGCATTCATCAACTTCAACCATCCGACTTGAATTTTGTTAATAATATCCCCATCTATTTCACCATCACTATGAACAATATATCCAAGATATCTAAAATGTGTACTCTTATTAATGACTTGATCGCCCAAAGTTACAATCCCCTCACTAGGTCTATTGCTACTAAAATTATAGTTCATATATTCAACTTTAGATCTACTCAAGCGAAAACCTTTGAACTCTAAGGTGGACCTCCATAATTCAAGTTTACCTTCAACTCCCTCTTTAGTCTTATCAACAAGAAGAATATCATCAGCCAAAATATACACCAAGGTACATCATCTTGTAAATGTCTAGTGAGAAAATCCATGACTAATGCAAAACGATATGGGCTTAAGGCTTATCCTTGATGTAAACCAACCGAAATAGGAAAATACTCGATCAAACCACCTTGTGTTTAAACACAAGTAATAGCTCCTGTATACTTATCTTTAATGATTTTAATATAAGCATCATTAACTCATTTCTTTTCAAGAACTCTCCATAGCACTTCTTTGAACTTTATCATATGCTTTATCTAAATCAATAAATATCATATGTAGATCCTATTTATTCTTTCTATAGTTTTCCATCAAACCTCTCAATAAATGTATAGCTTCCACAATAGACCTACCAGGCATGAATCCAAATTGATTTTGAGAAGCATTAGTATCATCCCGTAACCTACGCTCCATAACTCGCTCCCAAAAAATTATTCAAACAAAAATAATTATAATAATTTTTAAAATTCTTAAATATATAATTATTTGTATATTTATAATTATTCAAATAAAAAATAACTGCTAATAATTTTTAAAGTTTTAAATTTTCTCTCTAAATGTAAAATTAAATGATATTAAGAAGAATAAAAAATCTTTAAAAAATAATATTATATATGACTTTATAAATCTAGTTTTATAATGTGAAATTTATATATAATTTATAGATGTAAAATTATACCAAAATATATAACATAAATTAGTAATTATTTATATTAAAGAAATATTTATATATAAACTAAATATTCTTTAAATATAAATTAAATTTAAAAATTGGAGATATTTATATTTAAATTTAAAATTAGTAATTATTTATATTTAAATATCTAATATAAATATGATAATTATTTATATTTAATTTTAAAATTATGTAATATATTATATATGTATGAATTTTATTTATTTTTTAGTCTCAAAATTCTTAGAAATATGAAATTTTTAAGATTAAATTGGCTTCATCATCATGTTAATTTTATTATTTTTTATTATGTCATTCGGTTTGACCCCGGTTCGACCGATTGAACCAGTCGAACCGTGAACCTCTCATTCTTCCGGTTCGTTGTCCGTTCTGATTTTTACAACCTTATTTTTTAGAGGTGAAAATTTGAAACTTTGTAAATTTTTTAACATAATAGTATTTTATTTGGTAAAAATTAAACATTATTAATTAAAAAAATAAAATAAAGATTCCCCAAAAAAACAAAAAGAAATAAATATTATTCAAATTATCAAAATGAATTATTTATATCATAATTTATATCATATAGTTTTTACTTGAGCAGCTTGACAAGTAAAAATGAATTCACATATAACCCTTATAATGTATATAATTAAAAATATAAAAAATTAAATATTATCAACTAAAAAAATAAATATGATTCATATTATAAAAATTAATTAAAAAATCATTAAAAAATATGTTGTGTGGTGTATATATGAAACTAAAGATGGCTTTTTACTTTGTATGGTTTAGTTCCACATTACTTGTGAAGTTTTGTTTTTGTATAGTTTATATAGCTTTTTGCTTTCACTCATGATAGGAGCTCATATGGAATAATGAAGACATATGAGAGTATTTAAATTAATTAATATTTAATCATGCATTTAATATAAATTTAATATTTTTATATAAATATTTATATTAATTGATTAAGTTTAATTAATATTTATTTAATATTAAATAAGTTGTTTAATTTTTTATATTTAAAAAACTTGAACTTGCCGGTTTAAAAAATTTGAGGCCAGATCGCTGGTTTACATGCCGGTTCTTGCCAAAACCGGCCAGTTTGAAGCAAAGCAAGTTTTCAGGTTGGACTGAACCGGCCTTCAGACCGGTTCACGATTGAACCGGTCATATTGGCCGGTCTGGTCCGATTTTTTAAGCATTGCTAATTATTATAATTGATGAATTTCTATGAAATTGCATGTAATATAAAAAATTTGGCTCAAATTTATATATTTTTTAAATTTTGAGTTTATTTGATTTTGAATTCATATATATAATCTTATCTATAAGATATAAATTTATGATCTCATAAATAGAGCAAAAATTAAAATTTATATATGTCTAAACTCAAAAACTTTTGAATTTATATAGTTCTAGCGCAATTTAACTTACCTTTTTAAATTTTTTTAGTTTAACAAAATGATTTGTGACAATGTTTAACATGAGAAAGAACTTCCATCATAAAATCCTCTTCTCCTCACATGCCTCCTATTGTGCGTCAGAATTTTTTAAGCAGTTGAGAAATATAGAGTTTAACATCCTAACTGTGTATGAAAATCCAACACGAGAGTGGTGTAGCAATCATTGGTGGTCTGGACTAGTTAAAATGATTACATTAGTATCTATCATTAATCACAAAGGATTTCTTTCTGTGGGGGAAGGTATTAACTTAATGTAGCAAATATACATCATATAAAGCGCGTTACATATTTGGAGTTAGAAGAATCCAATGACTTGAGAGTTATTCTAAAGAAAATATTTATCAGCTCATTTGGTAGGTAGGATCGTAGTCGGGGTGGTGGTGGTCAAAGGGACAATAGTCGCGTGAAGGGTCGAAGGGATTGTAGTCGGGAAACAGAGGTCAGAGGGATCATATTCAGCAACGGTGGTCAAAGGACCGTAGTCAATGACTGGGATCGTGTGGATCATAGTTGGGCAATGAAGGTCAGGGTTGTAGTCAGGTAGCTAAGGTCCAAATGGATTATAGTCAATGAGCGATAGAGACCACAAGGACCTTAGTCAAATGGCAATGGAGGTTGGAGGGACCGTAATCATGCGATATATGTTGAAGAGGCCTTAGTTTGCCATTGCTGTGCTTAGAGGGATTGTAGTCAAGCGACAGAGGTTAATGGGGTCGTTGTTGGGCCACAATGATCTAAGAATCATAATCGATGGGTGATGAAGGTTAGAGGGACCAAAGACGGGTGACAAAGATCAAAGGGACTGTAGTCGGTGAGTGACGACGACGGATTGAACCATATTTGGGTGAGGATTATTAAAGAGATTGCAGTCGACGATACTGGTTGAAGGGACTGTAGTCAAGAGATAGTGGTGAAAGGGACGATAATTAGGAGACATTGGCTGATGGGACTATAATAGTAAGGTAATGAAGGTCAAAGAGACCATAGTTAGAGGGCAATAAAGGTCTGGAGGGCCACGATCAATGGGTGATAGAGGTTAGAGGAATTGTAACCAAAAAATTATGGTCCGAGGACTATAGGTAGAAGAACTGTAGTTAAGCGATGATGGTTGAAGGAATGATGGTCGAGTCAAGGTAATCTGAGAATTGTACTCAGTAGGAGATGAAGGTCGAAGGGATTATAATTATGTGATAGAGGTCAAAGTGGTCATAGTCAGACGACGGAGGTCATAGGGACCATAGTTGGGCAATGATGGTTTGAGGACCATAATCAGTGAGCTATTATGGTCTAAGGATCGTAGTTGGAAGATAATAGAAATTAAAGCGAAAATCTAATGGTGAAGGTTGGATGGAGGTTCAATGGTGATGGCTAAGTAGAGGTCTAATGGTAATAGCCATGCTAAGGTTCTTCAAACATAGGCTGGCTAAGTTCTTACGACATCAATTTATTGGACATTGGGTAACAGTTACCACACGGTGAGGATTGTCGGTGATGGTGTTTCAAGATTCATTCCTTAGAGCTATCTTGAATCTCTAGCCAAATATCTAAGCCCTAAAGGTTCCCCTTCATGCAGGGATATGGTGGTCATTTATACATTCTGAGAATGACATACTCCATAAATATGGAGAAGATCCATGAAAAATTTGGAGTGCTCCATCATATAATCCATATTGATTTCCTCAATCATAAAGTATTTTTCAAGCATTTAAGTGCCTTAATGATATCAGAATTAAGTAATCTTAAGTTTGTTGGATTCATCTTGTTGAGCCATTGTTGGCCTCATTTTTGTATGAGGTCTTCAATAAAATCCTGAACCCAATCCAGACTCAAGTCAATGCAAACCCATTCAATTACAGACTTAAATCTAAGGTCCCAAGGCTTGGTCCTAAAGGCCTTTTCCAATAAATTTCTAGAACTTCAAAATCCAGTCAAATGGACTCTAATTTAGGCTCTGTCAGTTTCATACTGATGGGGTATGTCTCTAGTATCAATCCTCCAAATTTGAGTCCATTTTGAGCTCTCTAACCCCAGTAACTAAATCAAAATCCAAAGGCTGTAAAACCTTCAAATATTTACAGCCTATGCCACTGGACCTTTCATCCAGTGGATCTTGATCCTGGAGCTTTCTCCAAAGCCTGCAATCACTTCCAGACCATTAATCCTGACATGTTGACCAATAAACTACATTTTTTTGGACTCGTTTCAGCCCCTAGTGGTCATGAGCCCAAAACAACCAAAGTACCCCTATGGGGCTTAAATGGACATTCCAAATCAAATGATCTCCAAATTGAATGCAACCACCTCCAGCAAGTTTCAAATGTCATTTCAAACCTGTTGGATCCATTCCCAACCCTTGGGTCAACCTGGTTGACCAAGTCAATAGGGTTGACCTAAGAGGTCCCTAAAGGGTCCAA
Source organism: Dendrobium nobile (assembly GCA_022539455.1). Classification (NCBI taxonomy): domain Eukaryota; kingdom Viridiplantae; phylum Streptophyta; class Magnoliopsida; order Asparagales; family Orchidaceae; genus Dendrobium; species Dendrobium nobile. Next base: position 33,639,759 of record CM039729.1, read on the forward strand.
ATAGGTGTTTTGGACCAATTAATCTCCCCAGACCTTGGGACCACTTCCAATGGTCTCCAAAAATCATTTCAATTCTGTCCATCTCAGACCCATACTCTGGGTCAACCTGCTTGACCCAGTCAACCTAGTTGACCCAATTCTCCCTTAAGGCTCTTAATGGGTCATTTAACCCATTTGATCTACCTGGTTCAGTCAAGCCTTCATATCAACTCATGCATAGTAATCTAGATGACCCTAAACTTCACTTAGATTCCACCTCAACCCTATTGACCCCTGTGAATGATCAAAGGGTCAATACATGCTCAAATGAGCTTGTGTGGTCAACTCACACTCTAACACCCCGATCATGGTTTCATATGGTTTATAGACTCATACATTAATCCCTAGACTCATCCAAACTCCATTTAAACTGGTTTGACCTTTGTTGACTGGTCAAACAGTCAACAATCACTCAAATGAGCTTATATGGTCAAACTCGACCAACTCAACTCCTTAGCCTGAACTGAACCTGTCCAGCCTACCTAATTGACTCTAAAAGTTTCCTAGGAGCAAGATAAACCTAACCCAAGCTCTGGCTTGGTCCCTAGCCCATCCAAGGGCTTAAATGATGCTCCCTCGGTCAACCCGATCCACTCAACCTCCCCAGCCCATACCAGGCCCTCCCAGCCTCTGAACCCGACTCCAGAAACTTCCATGAGCTCAGAACGACCTCCCCCAGCCTCTGGCCTGCTCCCTACCCGAGCCTAGCAACCTAGTGGTCCCCTCCATATGAGAGGGACTTAGTGTCATTTTCACATGAGGGAACGACCTCCTCTGCTCCTCTAACGGCCAGAGACAGATGTCTCACATCTGGGACGTCCCTCTGAGCGATCCGAGCCGTCCAAGCGAGATCCCACAGCTGGAATAGGGCAAGAGAGGCGGGAATCCTCATTCCAAGCCATCTTGCAATCCAGAGACTCCCCAGAGCTCCTGAGCTTTTGTTTCGGTCCCTTAGAGCTCCTGCCTCATCCCCCCGGTGATTTCCCGACGTTTCCAGGTGCCACCGACGAGATCCGTGGTGGACCGTGAGCCACTCCGTCCAAACTTCCCCAACTCCGATTAGGTTGATCTTCCAAGCTCTAGGTCTTCAAGAAAAGTGAGAAGGGACCATCAACGAACTCAGCAAGACCTGAATCATTCAAATCCGCCCAGTATACCAAGGTAAATCCTAAACCCTAGGTGTTTACTTAGGTTCTTAAATAACTCATTAAGTATTACATCAAATGGATTGAGATTAATCCCCCACTCTTCCTTAGCTTCTAATGTACCTCTGTTCAAAGTTTCACTCAGTTTGGATCTGTATTTCATGAAAACGAAACAAAAAAAATAGATCTAGGGCTTACGGGTAGACGGAGGAAGGAGACGATGTCGTCAGTCGTTGTATTCGCGCTCTCGCGATCAACGGCTGTGATTAAACCAGGTTTAAGTCTCTCCTTAACCGCGGTTTAGCCAAATCGTTAGCAGGTTAAATCCTGGCCGTCCACCTAAACCGAGGGATCTCACCAGACCATCCGATCGTTTTGGATCGAACTTGATCCCGCGGATCTGATCTCGACCGTTGGATCAGAGCCGTGGTAGATCCGATGGATTTACTTCCTGCCGCGCTGGTTAAGTGGACGGTCCCACGTGATCGCCGCCATCTGCGTGGCCATCTTCACGTGCGCCACATGTCCCGGTCAACGCCGCCATTTGACTGGATACTTAAGATATCTAAAATAAATTCAGAAAATCACCAGAACTTCAAAACTTCATAAGAATTTCAATTCTTATCCAATTTTGGAGTTCTTGGGCTTGTTTTGTTCGTATTTTTAATTACTATATTTTAAAAATAAGTAAAAATTATTTTGACTAATATTTTATTAGTAATTTCAATAATTCAGAAAACCTAATTTTATTTTTAAATAAAAATATACAAATTATATTGAGCTAAATTTTGGCAGGGGTATACTAGGGTCTAATCTTGATTCACTATGATTTTCCTAAGTCCATTTGATGTAATCTCAGTTGGTTTAGGAATTTACAAAAATCTAAGCCAAATTTTGACTTAGATGATTGGAAATTCATAAATCATCCAAACTAAATCTAATCAAAGTATGTTAGAGTCCTATGGAGTTAGTGTGAAGTCTCCCTTCCACTAACAATAGGTCTAGATGTTGATCATGTATAGTTTCATTAAAAATTATCTTTAATATTATGCTTAATTTAGTTTAAATATACTAAAGAAATTATACTTGATCACTACATCAAACTAGGTTGATCCTTGATTTGGGGATATTAGTGTATATATCCATACATGTATATGTCCCAAAATCATGTCACCTTAACTTGATGTCTCTATTCCTTTATAGTAAATTATTCAAGTTATAGGTCATCAAATGACCTATAACCATAATAATTTACTATTCCCATTCCATAGAACATTAGGGTGCACTTTTATTGTTCATGGTTGTTTTGATTAAAAACATGTTTATATATATATATATATATATATATATATATATATATATATATATATATATATATATATATATATAGTTTTGAAAATATATTAATTTTCTTTGGAAAAGTTAAAAAGTTGAATTTTAGTTTTGGAATCGAACACGACATTAAGAACGATATACCATCTCAAAAGGAGAGAATATCATTCACTAATTGGTTCAGATTACAAAACTTTAACTTTATCCTTACTATCGTAGTCAAACTCAAGAAAGAATCACATTTGACCCCAAAGGATCAAAATGGAATTTAATCGAGTGTTTGACTATGCTAATATGGATTAAAGATCATTAATTTCTTAATCAAAACCACGATAATAATTGGTATATCTCTCCGAAGCGAGAAGATATCAATCATTATCGATCGTTTGAAAATGATGATAATGATCGTCAGGTTTGATTATCCCAAAGAGAATTAATTGAGGTTTTGAAAAATTGATTTTAAAAATCAAGTCTGGGTTACTAAATCTCCTACGACCGCAAGCCCTCGTAATTAATTACATCGTAGAAAAATTGGAATTTTCATACGAATACTCTCGATTAAAATAGCGGTAGAAATTTTATTTAAGATTTCAAAGCTGGATATCAAAGGAGGTAAAGGTTGGAATTTTCAATTGGGATTGGATCAAATTTGAACATTTATTTTCAGGTCAAAGGAAGAAGGGTAGGAGGCACTTGGGATTCTGAAACAATTCAGAAGTGCCCCAGTCCTAAGTATTGGGCTTGAATTAGATTGAAAAGATATTTTTAAGTTCAAGTGATTAATTTTATTAGAAATTTGGGATTCAGTTCCCGGAGGTTGAGGTCTTATAGCCCGAGCTAGCCTCAGATCCTAAGTCTAAATTAGGTACTTAAAAGTGACCCGAACCTAGCTAATACAGTGCAAATGTGGTCTTACCCCGGCCTGGATTGGGGAGCCAGCTAAACCACATAAACGATTTAAAAATATGTATCCGATCTTTTAATGTTGAGTGATAGGGACATTATTTAGAAAAGTTTAAAGGAATGGGGTCGACATCTAGAGCAGATTCTTAATTGACCCCTTAACTTATGTCGGGTATTTGATGTCTAAATAAATGCAATTAAAGTTTTAGAGATTTTTTAAATTTGTTGCTAATGCGATGCATGCTAATTGACTCGATTAAAGGCTTAAATTTGAATGAAAGTTATGAAATGAGAGCTCCCGGCGGTCCCGGGCTAACTTCCTAAAATGTTAGAGTTTCTATATGAGCTTAAATATTTTAATTTGATTTAAGTAGAAAAAATTTTAATGAGTCCTTAAGAGCCTACGATCAGGTTCCAGGCTAAATCAAAATGCGACATGCAAGAGCGTCAAAAAACTAGAAAAAGTAGGCAGATCCTAATCGCAGTCAACACATCAATTAATAAATAAATCAATTAAATTAATAGCTCAAATTGAATGTCCATGTGGCAAGTGCCACTTATTATTACAAACCAGAATTTGCAGAAAAGTAAAGTGGCCGGGTACCACTGACGACAACCCGAATTCTACTCCTAAGACTTAAGTGACTTTGAGAATGGGACTTCTCGTTATCCACTTCTTCATCCCTCAGCTGCTTCTTGGATTGTCAGGTCTGGATATTCAAATGAAAAGTAACTCCCCCTTGAACGGGGTGTTATCTTTCCTCTTTGAATATTTTAAAGTTATCCTAATTTAGATCTCCAAATGGAGAGGGACTCTCCCCTAAGGGATGTCCCTTCCTCTTTGGATTTCAAATTGGATATCTAATCCCATTCTCAAAGCACTTTAAACATTACAACCATGATATAATCAAATTACATTTGAAAAATAAAATTCTAGACTCGATCCTGCAGGGTATCCTAATAATCAGCAGTTATATAAATAATCCCAAGCAGTTAAGATTTAATCTCAAGAAGTTAATATTCAATCTCAAGTAGTTGATATATTTGAAATTTAAATGCTCAACAGAGTGCATTAAATAAATAAACAGACATTCAATCAATTCTAAGCTAACAACCAACATGCAGTGAAAGCTCGAAAACCCGGCACACAGCGGAAAAGTAAACACCGGCCTAGCCTAAAACTAGAGTTGGTTGTCCTAAAAAATCATCTAAAATGTGTGAGGTAGGCCGTGTGGTTTTGATATGTCCTAAGGAGGGCAAATTGTTAAAGTCGTTTGTAGTTCCAGTTGGTTGAAAGGCTTAAGGGAAGATTTAAATTTGAGTTCAAATATTAATGATTTAAAATTGATTTTAAGATTGATTTCTAATTTTAAGGTTGAATAAATATTTCTGGAGTTTTAGAGTGATTTTTGAATTTTGGGAATCTTCTGGATTATTCTAATCATTTAATCAAGGGGTCAAAAATTGACTTTTTAATTAAGAGTATTTTCTTAGAAATTTAATATTTTATTAAAATACTATACCTTAATACAATCAGTTAGACTGTAAGTACGTTGAAATTGGATTTTTCTACAATTTGTTATGAATGTTTGAAGATTTGACTAGATTTGACCTAGGTTTGACCAATTTATTGACTTTTTGATTTTAACTAATTTTGGAAGGTTTGAAATTTTTAATAAATACTAGACTTGATTTTGAGTTGAATGACATTGAGTTTGGTCAATTTGGAGTTTTTTAGAGTTAGTTATGATTTTTTGAAGTTTGATGTATTTATGGAAATTATTTAATTATTTAATTAGAAGGGTTTTCTTGATTTTGCTCCGAATGAACATAAAACTCCTTGAAATCAACTCCAAAGGTTAAGAATGACCTAAGAAGAGATTCCCAAGTGTTTAGAAATTTTCTTGAATTTTTATCTATTTTTAATTAATTAAATTAATTAAATATTGAATTTCACTTAAAATTAAATTAAGTCCATATTTTCTGTTAACTCAACTTGGTTTTAATTTTCATTGGTCAAGGGTTTGATTCTGGTCAGTTTGAGGGGTTGTTTGTATTTTTTAGATTTAAACTTGATTTATTATAATTTCTGGAATTTTTAAAGCTTAATTAAGGGGTTAACTTTGACTTATTTAATTTTTTAACTTAATGAACTCCAAATTTGATGAGATTTGAACCTAAGGTTTAAAATGTCACTAAGTTTAATGTTCTCAAGTTTCACCCCTATTGGGTGTGTGTAGAATTTCCCTAGGTGTTTCTACTGTTCAAATTGGCTTGAAATTTGGTGTTTCTAACCCTGGCATACATGAATCCACATCACAGAAATCTCACAGCAAAACATGGAGAATTTTAGGAGTTATTAATTTTCAAAATTTAGAGTCCAAAATGGACCCCTTATCTTGAAAATTCACATCATAGAAAACCATTAGGTATCTGACCCTAGAAAAATCAGTAAACATGCCTAAGATACCCAATAATCGTTCACCAAAATTTGGACTCCATTTGACCACTGGATTGTGAGAAAATTGTAAAAAACATAATTTAAATAACTATAAATATCTCACAATATAGAGGCCAAATCAACTTGATTTTAATTTTAAAAAATACTACATTAAATTCCCTTTCCAACGAGCCTAAGAACGTCAAATTTGGTGAACAATTCGATTTTCTATGAATTTTGGAAGATCTGGATATTTTTTAAATTTTTTTTTTGTCAAACTGACCGCTGAATGGCGGCGCCCAATGGGAACGCGCCACGTGGCGGGCTGGCCCGCCACTTAACCACGTCAGCACCAGTGTTCAAGTGTCACGCGGTATGGCCAGATCTGAGTCGTCCGATCATGCTGAAGGCGCGATCAGACGGCTCTGGTTGAATCAGAGTTAGAAAACTTCAAATGCCCATAACTTTCAAAATACTCAACAAAATTGTATGAAATTTGAACTGTAGCTAGACGGCAACATGATCTAACAATGCCTGAAGTTTGAAGGCTCCATGCATTGTAGATTTGCTACAATTTCAAATTGAAATTTAAACTAAAAACTAGAATAACTTACAATCCAACCTTTGGATTTTTGTGTTCTTAGGCTCGTTAGAAAGCTGCAGTGATCCTCTACAACTCCTATGAAGACACCAAGAGCTGGATCTCATTGGATCGAAAGTTATATTTGAAACTCCTTTTTCTCTCTCTAGGTTCCTCTCTCTTCACCAATGAGGCTTTGGAGGCTTGGATTCGGTGGGGGAAGGCTTGGAAGCCCTAGAGGAAGATTTGGAGGAGGTTTTTGAGGGTTTTTGAGGGCTGGATTAGCTCTGGATCAGAGAGATGGATTGAATGAGAGAGGCTTAGGGGTTATTTGCATGTATTAAGATATTTCCCTATTCAAGCCATCTTAGTGGGTTTGGATGGTTGGGATTGACTGCATGAGCTCTTTGATAGTTGCCAAGTGTCCATGGATTTGATGGGATCAAGGGATCAAAGGACAAGAGGTGGCATGAGGTGTTAAATCTCCTTTTTGCCCCTTTGGACACATGGCTTGATCAAGAGCCATTAGATCTCCATCCAAAGGCTAAAATGAGTTCTAGGAAGCTTCTAGAAGAGGTATTAACAGCTGGAAGGATTTAGATTAGGTAGAATTAATTTTAAGAGGTTAATTAAGGCTTTTAAGAGGCTCATTTGACCACCCATTGACTGTTTGACCAATCAATGGGTCAAGGGGTGCTGAGGTGGCATGTGAGAAGTATTTTGGAATTGTTGGAATTATTTAATATAGGATGGGCTAGCTTAGGTCAAGCCCATTTGAGGATTTAAGCCTCTTATATAGGCTTGTTGACCATGTTGACCAGTCACTGATCAACAAAAGGTGAGGTGGCAGCCAAGGTCATTTAGGGGATTAATTAAAAAGCCTGGAGAAGGTTTGACAAAGACCTAGGTGCATTTGGGATTTAATTCAAAGTGGAAGGGCTTAAGGGTTGATTTGGTCAAACTAGGTTGACTGGGTCAACCAGGTTGAACCAAAGTGTGAGTCTAGTTTAGACAGGTTTGATACAATATTTGGAGTCTGGTAGAGGTGGTTCCAGGGTTTAAATGGGTCATTTGGGTCAAAACACCTGTTTGGACCCTTAAAGGGCCTCTTAGGTCAACTTAGTTGACTTTGTCAACCAGGTTGACCCAGGGCCTGAGAATGGGTCCGACATGTTTGGTTTGATATTTGAAACTTGCTGCAGATGGTTGCATTCAGTTTGGAGCTCATTTGATCCAAAACGACTATTCATACCCCAAAGGGGTATTTTGGTCATTTTGACCTCATGTCCACTGGAGGCTGAAATGAGTCCAACAAAATGCAGTTTACTGATTAACATATCAGGATTAAAGGTCTGGAAGTGACTGGAGGGTTTGAAGAAAGCTTCAAGGTCAAAATCCACTGGGTGACAGGTCCAGTGGTACAGGCTGTAAATATTTAAAGGTTTTACAACCTTTGGATTTTTATTTAGATTCTAGGGTTAGAGATCTCAAAATGAGCTCAAATTTGGAGGGTAGCCTCTAGAGACATGTCCCATCAATATGCAACTGACAGATCCTGAATCAGAGGTCAATTGATTGGGTTTTTAAGTATTTGAAAATTCATTGAAAAAGGCCTTTAGGACAAGACTTCTGGACTTTTGATTTGAGTCTGGATTTTAGATTTAGTCTGGATTTTGAGTTTGATTGATTAAGTTTGAGTATCCAAATCATCTATAATCATTTGGGTGATCATTAATGACTGGATATGATCAGAGCTAACTTACAGGTAGGATCAATATCTGAACTGGAGTCTGAGTTCTGAACTGGGTTGGATTTTGGATTTTCATTGAGGCTTGAATTGAATTTAGATCTGGATTGACTTGGGGCCAGGATTGATATGGAATCTGGATGGATCCTTAATGACCTCATACAAAAATGAGGTCAACAATGGTTTGTTGTCCTTGTAATTTAGTGTTCAAAGGGTTAGTGAATTTGATTTCAATCCTATAACCTAGTGACACTAAGAACAATAATTAAGGACTTGGTCTTAGTAAATCTAAAAAGATTTAGGAAGAACTACACATATATCTCTTTTGGGATTGAACATGAACATAGAAAACTAGTGTCATATACTCTTTTAATCAAATGTACCCTGATTTGACATTAATTGATCTCAAAACAACTAGTAGATTAAGGATTCTCCCCTTTCCTTGATTTCAATAAATTCAAATAAATTAAATAAAAACCTCTAAAAGTTTAAATCAACCTCAAATCACCTTAACTGGTCTTAAAACACTTATCAAATCTTTCAAAACCAAAGTACAAACTCAAATTTCACTAATTTCAATTAACCCTTAATTAACCCTAACCTTCCAAAAAATGTAATAAATCAATATTAAATCCAAAAAATACAAATAATACCTCTAATTGACCAAAATTAAATCCTTAACCAACGAAAAATAAAACAGAAATTATTTGACAGCAATTTAAAGCTTAATTTAATTTTAAGTAAAATTTAACATTTAAACCATTTAATTAATTAATAATAATTAAAAATTCCAATAAATTTACAAACACTTGGAAATCCCTCCTTAGGTCATCCCTGACCTTTGGAGCTGATTTCAGGGAGTTTGGAGTCCATTTGGAGCAAAACCATAAAAAGGGCCTTAATTAAACAATTTCCAAAATTCATTAAACACCCTAAATCTTTGAAAATTCATAACTAATTCAAGAAAAATCCAAATTAACCAAACTGAATTGCATTCAACTCATAATAAGGCCTAGTATTTATCAAAAATATAAAATTTTTAGAAAATCATCAAATTCAAAAAGTCAACATATTGGTCAACCGTAGGTTAAAACTAGTTTAAAACTTCAAACCTTCATAACTAAATCCAGAAAAATCCAATTTCAGCAAACCTACCTTCTAGCTGATCGTCTTAAGGTCTAATATTTTAATAAAATGCTAACTTTCTAGAATTTAACCTTAAATAAAAAGTCAATTTTTGACCCCTTAATTAAATGATTAAAATATTCCAGTAATTCCTAAAAATCCAAAAAATGTTTTAAAACTCTAAAAAATGATTCACCAACTTCCAAAATTAGTAATCCAACACATTTCTAATAAAATTCATTAACTCCTAATTCTTAACTAACTTAAGCTACTTAACTATACCGGGTACCACTAGGTAACCCAGGCCTACGAGGCTATTAGCTTAGCCCCAAGGAAGGTGAAATAAACTTCACGGCCTCGGTGTGAAACAAAGGTGGGATCCAACCAATATTAAAAATTAAATCTCTTTAAATAAAACCTCAAGTCATTAATAATTCAATAAACCCCAATTCTTAAGATTTCTGAATACTATTAATTAAAATTCATTAATTATTTAATTAAATTCTAAATTCCTTTAATCTAAATTAGTTTGATAATTTGATTGGTTAAGATTTTTCTTAATCAATCAGATTTGATAATTAATTTAGATTAAACGAATTCGGGTCTTCTATACCTAAAGTTGGATTCCTTTTGGAGGACTTTGGGCATTTTGATTTAAAAAGACCCTTAAAATATTTAAATAACAAAAAGATCTCCTATGGGTTGTGCACGACTCCTTTTAGGAAGGCACTAATCCATTTAGATTTGGAAATCTCCGAACAAAAAAAAAATAATAAACTACCGACCTTATACGATGTGTTAGATTCCTTCGGGAGGGCACGTTGTATTTCATTTGTAAGGTCCCTTCTTCTCTCCTTAATAAATTTTTAAGGACTCTCAAAATAAATACCTATCTTCTGTCTAAGACGTGTATTTATTCTGAAAATTCTAGGATTTATAAATTGATGGTTTTCTGCACTTAGGGAATCATCAATCTATAAGTTTTTTATAACTTAAACTAAATAACTCTAACATTTAAAATTGAGATAATTCTTAATAAATCTAAATATACTTTACTTAAACTTTAACCAAATTCCTTTGACCTATAATAAATCAATCCTAATAATACATGCAATTTAAACAAATAAATCCATTAGGACTTACCCAAGCCACACAGCTTTCTTCACACACTTAGATGCTTGCTAGGACAACCAACTCTAGCCTAAGTTAGGCCGGTGGTTTGTTTTGTTTTGTTTGCGGGTGTCTTGCCTAGAGGGCACCTATGTGTGATTGCTTACTTTTCTGTACTGCATAAACATAGCATATCTACTTTTTATGTCTGTACACCAGAGAGCGGAGTGAATAAAGTGAGGGCCGCTGTACTTACTTTTCTGTCTTTACTTTCCTGCATTTATAACTGTACATGACGCACTCATAACATGCATCATTATATAACTGCTTTATTTCCTATCTTTTATATTACTGCAACAGTAGAATGTTCCTAGAATATGATGTACTACTTTTTATTTCCTAGAATTGTTGTATATAGATTGAGTCTGTACAGCGTCTGGAGTCTTTAAAAGAATTAAGGTAACTGCTTATAAATATATAAATGGGGCTCCAAAAAGTAATGTCCTCCTTCAGAAGGACGTTTCTTTTTGGAATTCCATAGAAGACCCGGAGCCCGAAGACCATAAGCAGTTATATTTAATTCTATTTTCTCGTAGGCTTAGAACCCAGGCTTGTTGTCGGTGGATCCTGGCCACCATTACTTTACTGTAAATTCTGGGGTGTAACCGATGAAAATTATACAAATAAAATCAGCTCTTTTATATACAATTGCTTCATACATCATTCGCATACGAGTAGATTTTTTGTTTTTGTAAGCATATCTCTCTGCATTTATTTTAGATTCTTTAATAAACTCCTTGATTCCTAGGATAGAGCTACTTTAACTCTTGCATCATCGGCGAATTGTTGTGATTAGGATTGTTAGCTGGCAGCCCACTCTAGGCAGGTGGTAAGTCCAGATTGTATACACTTCTCTCTGCACATTCCTTCTTCAAATCAATCCTAAATCTTCTAAAGTCAAATAACAACTCTATAATCTAAAGTCTGATCGTGAAAATTTAATTGCCCAACTATTTAATTAAATACATATATATAATTTTGGAAATTATTTAGTCTTCATTTAAATCAAGAGTATTCTCTTAGGAGATGTAATTAACTACAGGGGCTTGCCCCTGTAGGGAGTCTAAAACCCAGAATAATCTAAACCCTACCAAAGTTCCTTTCTGAGGCAGGGGAAAGAACTGTGGACGTAGATTAGGTTTTATTCACGTTTAGGAGTTATTTCTATAATTAAGAACATAGATAGATAGTTGGTTTGTTTCTTACTAACAAATCAAATGTCTTCTATAGTTTAATTATAGAAGTAAACTTACAATTCGTTAATCTAATCAGGTCTATTAGAGAATATGCTCGTCATCCCTTCAGGATGATTTGAATATTCTCTATACTACACCTGATTAGGAGAATGAATTGTACTGCTTCTCCCTTTGAAATCAATAGAAGGATATTAGTTTGTCTTTCGGGGCGGTATAATACCCGACTATGTAGATTTAATTGGGAGAAATATATCCTAAATATAAATAAAGCGAATCATGTGGGAAAGTAAAATTCCTATTTTCAAATAGAAAACCCTGCTATATGTATATTTTTGTCTGGATCCATTCCGTACAATCAAGAGATAGATAGGTATTTGATCCACTTTCATAAGTAAATCAAATATCATCTGTGTGCTTGATTTTAGGGATGAATCAATAATTCGTTAATCTAATTAGGTAAGTAGAGAAGATATTGATCATCCCTTTGGGTGATTTTTATACTCCCTACGTCATACCTAATTAGGAAAGCGAATTGTCTACTCTCTTTCTTTAGAATCAACAGAAGGATACTAGTCTGTCCCTCGAGGCGGTCTGACATCCGACTATACGGATTCTATCGAAAGAGAATATTAAAAAATATAAATAAAGCAAACTATTTTCCATATCTAAATAAAATATATTTTATTTTATTTCAAAAATTATTTTAAAAATCTACCTCTCTCTCCTTTTCTTTCTCTATTTAAATAATATAAATTTACTATACAATATAGATTCTATTATATTCTATTAAATTAATTACTTACATAAAAGAATTATATATTTAAAAATAATAATAATAATAATAATTAAAATTAAAGTTTAGAGAGATTTTATTTTCTCACAGCCATTAGATTTGATCATAAGCACATTATATTTGGATATCATTTTATCACCTATTAATATTCTGAAGCTTCCAAATTTGTATAAAGTCATTGATTTGGGCCCATTGGGCTTGGATTGGACTGATTTTTATGTTGTTGAGTTTATCTCATTGAGACATTCAATTTTACTACAAGTTTGCTAAAATCATAGTTTAGATTATACTAAATTTAATTTTAAAAATTTCCAATTCAAATATGTCTCGAGATTGGTGTTGATCAAGATAATTTTTGGTGATGTATCAGTTGCCCACTTTTTTGAATGTCGAAGCATGTAAAGTCTGAAAAATCTATATTTGAGCATTCTATAAAGTTGTGATGTAAAATTATAATTTTTGAATAATTAGGAGGCACGACCACTCCTTGGATGTTAACATGGACCTCTGTTGAGGGCATAAACCAAGTAAAATATCTTTAACTATAATATAAGCATTTCATTAAATTAGGGTGTCGATTGGAGCAATAAATATTAAAAATTTTGTTATAAATTGCTTGAAACTAGTTGTAAAGGCCCTATTAGGCTATGAAAGTATCAAAATTGAGTATGAAACCTTGAAAAATAGTTCTAAGAGCCAAAAATATTCTAATTGGAGTGTCTGGGTTGAAAATCAGGTCCGAACTCAAATTGGCGGCCGAACCGGTCATTCATCGCAAGCAGCTCCTACAGCGCAGCGCTTGCACCTAGCGCGCATACAAGCAAATGTATAGGTGCCTCTTCTTTAATTAAATTAATTAATTTTTAATTAATATTTTACTTATGTAAAATCATCCAAAAATTGTAATAAAGTAAAAAAATTTAAAAAGTTTAAAAAAAAAAACAAAAAATTTTCAAGAAAGGTAATAATTAAATATACTTTTTATATATATTTCATTATTAATATTTTCCTTTTTATTTATTTTTAAAAAGAATTTTTTTATTTTAAAATTTAACTCTAAAAAATTGAAAGAAAGAAAAAATAAGAAAGAAATTGCCAAAATTTCTCTCTCTTGGATTTATAAATACCCTCCTTGGGGGTTAGAAAAAGAGCATGGACCTCTTACACAGGTTCCAATTCTCCCTCGTAAAAGGAGGCAACAATTATCCAACTGGAGTCTAAAGATCGTTTGTGACCATCAAATTCTCAGTCATCTTACACAGGCTTTAGTTCTCCCTAGTAAAAGTAGGAAATAACTATCAGGAAGTGTAAAAACTATCGGCGACAACAAATGCTTAGTCCTCTTATACATGCCTAAATTCTCCCCTATAGAAGGAGGAAATAGCTGTCTGACAAGAGTGTTTAAAAAAGACTATTAATGATGATCAAAAGTTGGCCCTTTAATGCAAAAAATCGTACGGGTCTATCGATGGTGGTAATTGAGCAATGAGAAAATAATTTCCCCAAGAAATAAAGAGCTGGCGTATGTGGTCAAGTGGTAAAGGTCCAACAGTGCGGGTCTGGTGATAGTAGTGTTATGGCTTCCCTTGGAGGCAATAGGCATGCATGCTGAAAGGGAGAATAATATATAACCCAAGGGAAGGGGTTGGGCGGTCTGTCGATGAGAAAAGTCTAATTACGTACAGATGATGCCAATTGACTGGAGGCCTGATGACAATAAGACTTTGATATTTCCATCAATAAGGTGTTTAGAGAGATGCTTTAAGCATTAATTGGTGTAGAAGATGTTGTTAGAAATCCATTGAGGATATTTAACGTATTTGAGGTTATTTGCTAAATCATGGCTTGATGGTGTTAGCCTCTATGAAAGAGGTCAAAAGAAATTTAACGAGGATGTTGGCTCTATTCAATGTTATTTCTCAAACCATTGCTCAATAATGTTATCTTATGTGAATAAGGTTAAGTGATATTAACTAAATATGTTTGAGCTATTTGAGATTATTTGTAAGAGTGTTGCTCGATGATGTTAACCTATGTGAAAGAAATTAATGGGTGTAATCTAACATGGATGTTTAACCTATCCAAAGTTATTTATCAAAAATAATGTTGGATTGTGTTAATTTGTATGAAAGAGATTGGGAGAAATCTATCAATAAAGTTTAATATATTTGAGGTTATTTATCAAAGTATTATTTGATGATGTTAACATGTGGAAGTTGTTAAGATAAATCTACTAAGGATGTTTGACATATTTGAGATTATTTATCAAATTATTTCTCAATGATGTTAACCTATATGGAAGAGGTTGAAGAAATCCACCAAGAATATTTGATATCTTAGGTTATTTATCATAGTATTGCTCGATGATGTTAACTTGTGTTGAAGAAGTGAGGAAAAAACTAATAAAGATGTTTGACCTATCTGACATTGTTAGCCAAAGTATTATTTGATAACATTAACCTATGTAGAAGAGGCCAAGATAAATCAATCGAGGATGTTTGACCAATCTGAGATTATTTGTCCAAGAATTGCTCGATAATGTTAACCTATATGGAAGTGGTTGAGATAAATCCTCTAAGAATATTTGGCCTGTAAAAGGTTATTTATTAGAGCATTACTCAATAACATTAACTTGTGTGGAAGAGGTGCAGATAAATTCACCAAGGATGTTTGACCAATCTGAGATTATTTATCAAAGCATTTCTCAATTATATTAACATTTATGAAAGAGGTCAAATCAAATTTCCTAATGATCGATTAACCTTAATTGGGAGAAGTCAAATTCTACGTGTATCCCATCACAAGTAAAGATTAATCTATCTTTAGATTGTTACTATCTTTTTGAGATCAAGACTATGACCTTGCACAATGAGTAAAAGTCCAGCTAAGGATTGAGATTTACTTAAAGCATTCTTGCATTTGTTGAAGCTTTATGAAACATAGTTGCCAACAAATATTATCTTGGGAGTAAATATATTGGAGGAATTTGCCTTTCAACAATCGTGTTCTAGGTTGTAGCCAAAAATTTCCCCTAGTCCAAATCTATTTCGCATAAAATTAATGTAGCAATAACTAATAATTAGGATGATATTGAACAAAGTCTATTTATTATTGTAGTGAGATTTTCGTACATATTAAAAGACATTTTTTGGAACTAATAATGATTTATGGTAAAAGTAATACCTCGCTAAAATCATGACCGGGACATTGATGAGTATGATCTTTCAAGATTATAACAATAATTTCTCCCAGCTAAGAATCATTTCCCACATATAACGACAAACTTTTACGTGCTAGAATATTCAAGGTAGTAAAGAAATAAAGAGTTTAACATCCTAGCTTTGTATGAAAATCTAATACACATACATAAGAGAGAGGGCTGCAATAGTAATAAGAGACACCATATTTTTTACTTGGAAAATCTAGATAAGGGAAAAATCACAAGGACTAGACCAATTAAAATGAATCTACTACATTTATAATTGATTACAAAAGATGTCTTTCTACATGGGAAGGAATTGGCTTAATGTAACAAATATAAATTATATAGATCACATTATATGTTTGGAGTTGAAATAATCCAATGACATGAGAGATTTTATAAAGAAAATGTTTATCTTTCATTTAATCGGTGGGACCAAAGTTGGGCAACGGTTGTTAGAGAGAATATAGTCGGGCGATAAAGATATCATAGCTAGGCTACAGTGGTCCGAGGATCATAGTTTGGAGACTTGAGCTGAAGGGATCGTAGTCGGGCGATGGAGGTAAGGGACCATTGTTGAGTGACTGAGATTCGAGGGACTAGGTGTATCAAAAATTGACATGACACAAAAACCCAACTCAAATACGATCAAAACTTTTTAGGTTAGGGTCAACCTATTGAAAAATGGATCAAGTTCAAGTCCCAATTTTCAAACCTGTTTCAAGTTTCGGGTCAAATCCGGGTTAACCTGATACTAACCTGTAATGACTCACATAGGGGTGTCACAACCCGAAAACCTGACACAAAAATTTTTGGTTCATGTCTAAATTTTTGACCCATTTTGAATTTTAGGTCGGGTTTGTGTTGATCCGAAAACCCAAGAAGACTTGGTTTATACCCAGATTGGCATATTTATAGTATTTGGCTAAAGAAGCGCAGAAAATGGAGAAAGTTCTTCACAGTGAGTGAACTCCTATCGTTGCTTTTGATCAAAATGTTGTAACTTACAATTCGATTGGAAGGGAACGTCATCCAAGGAGAGAAGTTGAATAGCAACGACCTTCACAACAAGCAAACTCTTATTGTTGCTTCCAATAAAAATGTTGTAACTTACGATCTAAACGGAAGGGAACATTGTCCAAGGAGCATAGTTGAATATCATTGACCTTCATAGTGAGTGAACTCTCATCATTGCTTTCGATCAAAATATTGTAACATCTGATCCAACCTGAAGGGAACATCATCCAAGGAGTGAAATTGAATATCAATAAAGAGCCGGCATGGCGGTGACTCCTTCAAAGTAAGAAAACTCCAGTCATTTCTTTTTATCAAGATGTTGTAACATCTAATCCGACGGGAAGAGAACGTCGTGCAACAAGCAAATTCAAACATCAACGAAGGAGCCAACGAAGCAGTGAGCAAAATCTCATCGTTGCTTTGGTGCTTCCAATCAAGATGTTGTAACTTCTGATTTGACAAGAAGAGAACATCATCTAAGGAGCGAACAATAAAGTCAAACATCAACGAAGGGGACCCACTTGGCGGGTAAGGTTCGGGTTGACTTGAATGCAAAGTAGTTCAAGTTTGGGTCCAAAAAACTGACCCATTTGCAAAAATAGGTTGGGTTTGGGTCAGGTCAAATAGTGCTGGGTAAGTTTAAGGGGGTGTTTGGTATCGGATTTATTTCGAGTTTTTAGTAGGATTTACAGTAAATCCAGCCAAACGCAAAAAAAGTAGCGGTAAATCCGGCAAATCCGTAAATCCCGGATTTGCGGATTTATGGCATAAATATGCTAAATCCCGGTAAATCCTAAGCCTGCTAGAAGTCGGATTTACGGGATTTGGCTGAAGAAGCACGCGAAAGGGAGAAAGTTACCTTCACAGCGAGCGAGCTACCGTCGTTGGTTCAGATCAAAATGTTGTAACGTCCGAAAAAAGTTACCTCACTCGCAGCCGAGCTCCTTCCTCCAATCTCCACCAAGCCGCTCGATCCGACTCTAGTAGACGCTCTCCTACCCGACGCCAAACTCTACCCTAGCTCCTGTTTTCCGATTCCTTACCAACCAAAGCTCCAGACCCGAACTTCATCTCAGCCATCCCCTTTGCCGATCTAGAGATCCTACACTCTTCCTCATTTATTTCGCTAAGCTGCTAGTAATAAGATTATTAATACAACATTATTTACTATTATTCTTAATGTTGTTATTAGTTATCTTAGTATTGTCATTAAGATTATTATTATTTAATGATATTATTATTAGTTTTGTTATTAACCATTAGTTATTATAATATTATATTATCATTATTATTATTGTTAGGTATAATAACAATGATAATTTTAATAATGATGATTATTATTATTATTATTATTATTATTATAAAAAAAGAATTAAAAAAAATGTGGTCTTGATTTTTGTGCCCTACACCCGCCGGTCCCCAAGGCATATCTTCCTAAACTCAGGTTCCCATTTTCGTCGTTCGCGGTGGATCGATAAACCCCCTATACACGCTCTAGTAGCACGGTAGGAGGAAACCCAGTCCGGCGCCTACGACAAGGCGGGTAATCGCCTAAAATCCCATTTTCGACGTTTGATCTGAAGCAGCGATGAGGCGGGTAATTAATACTGATAAAATAGTAATTAAATTATTAATTAAATAATTAGTAGGCTTATTAGTTAAATAATTAATTATTTCCTTAATGGCAAACAACTTTATAACTTGATGCGGAAGCGAATTAAGTGGCTTTATATTACTCAGTTCAATTTTAAATCTCCAACTGTTTTAAATCCTGTAATCTGTTGCCAAACATCTTTCTGGATTTAATAGGATTTAAAAATTGTCATACCAAACACAATTCAGGATTTAAGAGCCTAGGATTTAGTAAATCCGGATTTACAGGATTTAATAAATCCTACTAAAATTGAATCCAATCCTATACCAAACACCCCCTAAGGTTGGACTCGAATCTGACCCGTGACCTAATTTTGACATCCTAGACTCGCACCATTTTTTTAGGGCAATTATAAGTAGTAAGTGGGAAGGTGAGACTTGGGCAACATGCTATTTCTTATTATGTGCTTATACTTTATTTCATTTTGCATCAAGAATTTAGGCATTTAATGACTGCTCGCTCATTCTATCTTCGTCAATTCATATATCTAGGGTTTGTCTGTGAGAGCTCTCCCCACTTCTATTCGTTGTATCCCTTCATTCCTCTTTTAATTCCTTAAGGATATCAGCTTATTGGTTACTTAACAGATTCATGTTGTTGCGTGTGTTCATAAATCATAAGTTCTTCTCTCCTGTCAATCGTCATATTCTCAACTCTCAAGAAAAATTACATTATATATATCTCGTTATATTACAATTTTATGATATTTTAGAAGCTAAAGCATGGAAATTTTATGTAATTATTGTTGATTAGGTTTTTTGCCATTTAAGATTTTTTTGTTTGGTTTAATGCTTACCATGTTAAACTTTTTGCATGGTTATTTAGTCTAATATTTTGTTTATACCACTTGCAAAAGAAAATTAGTCTCAAATTTGTTTGTTTTGTAGAAGCTGTTAGGGCGTCATTTTTTTTTTTCATTATGATATTTTAAGGCTTTATAATTTTTTGCAGTTCTAACTTCTTGTTAGTTGAAATAGTTGGAAGTTAGTTGGTTATGTTCTTTATGCCTTTATACATGTTCGGTTGAAATTGAAATGTTGAATCAATATGTCAATGGTGTATTGTTATGCAGTTATTATGTGTTATATATTAAAGTCCTGTTTAAGATGTTCAATTGTTCACTAAAATTTTGTTATTGGATTATATATTCAGTGTTTGAAATCCTCAAATGTACTGGAATTACTCAAATGTGTTAGAATTACACTATTACAGTCTCTCACTCTTACTGGTAGTTTTAGTTCACTTAAGATCTGAAATTTAAATAATGTATTACTATTTTTCTATTTTAGTTTGACATTTAAGAAATGTTTAAATTTTTGCATTGTGATATCTTTTAATATTTTGGATAGATGGATGACTCTAACACCATTCTTGGGAATTTTTTTTTGGATTAAAATGAATAAGTTTGGGGGTTCTGAAAATATGGTAGAGCCATGTAATAATGAATGTAATGAGAGGGAATTCTGTAGTATAATTTGGTTGCTGGGTCTTTATCTTTAGTTATTCTCATTCTATTCTTCCGACTGTAGCATCTTACTGCTGCTGTGTTATTACATTATGTATGCTTGTTATTTGATCAACTAAGTTGTATGTTTGTTATTTGAGCCTACGGGGTTGGCAGGTTGTCGTATTGCTAAAACCTACTGTCATATATTATTTGTTGTTTTAAGAAGAGATGATGATAAACCTTTTAAAATGAAAGTGAGAATCATATCAATGTAAGTGCTACTATAGTTTACAACCATGTGGCCTTTGTATTCTCTCAGAATGAGTAGATAATATCTAATTGAATGAATAAATACTAACTAAGCTGATACAAACTGCCACGTTTGATGGTTATATACTATTATTGAAAGTTCTTAAAGATTGTTATAACTTATGGAACTAGGTCGAGGATTACCAAGAGAAGGGGGTGAATTGGTTCTTTTTTTTTAAAAAAATCTTCTTTAACTTCAAAATAACAATAACAATATTTTTGAAAAAAGCTTTTTAATAATTGAAAATACTAAAATCTAATCGATTAAAGAAGCAAGAGATTTTTTATCAAAAATATTAAAGTTTACTACGATAAAATTTTGATCTACGTAATGGAGGAACAATCAACATTTTTCCCAAGCAGTTATAAATGAAAATGAAATGCTCGAAATATAAAAGTGCCAAAAGAAAAAAATACACTAGAGATTTTTATAGTGGTTCAGTCAACTTTGACCTACGTCCACTCCCTGGAGTCCTCTGCTTCAAGAATTTGCAGTAAAATAAAATGACTCGCTTTTTGCTTACAAGCCTTACAAACTCACTTTCACCAAAATCTTTGATGTGGCGGAGTGTCAAACATTATGTCTTCCCGATGATGGTAGCTGGCCTTGATTTGTTTTTCTCCCTCCTTGAGAAGGTAGAGAATCTCAGCTCCTTTTTCTCCCTCATAAAGAAGATAGAGAACCTTGAGGATTGGACTAAGAATCCTCTCTCCCTAGAGAGCTTCCAAAAGACTGACCAAATGCCATAGGAGGAGCAATGGTGTTGTTAGCCCGGATTAACCGTATGATCCCCTTACACTACTTCTCCCTCACGCTCAAGCTCACCTTCTCCTTCCCTCTCAAAACCAAATTTTCTTCTCAAAAGTCCCTCTCTCAGAGTTCCTCCTTCAGTCATACATTCCTCTCTTGATTGACAAGAGAAACTTAAAACAAAGCTTTTTTAATAGGCTTCAAGAGACCCTAAAAAATTAAGTTAGCTGTTACTATTCACACAGTATGATTAAGGTTCGTACAACACGATCAGTTTAGAACTAATCCCATCCAGTACAATGTGAACAGTCGTTCAAAATGAAATATTCAAATTTTATAAACACATTGTACAAAACGATCAATAGATCATCTAGTATGATCTATTCAATTCCCTCAATTTGTATGGGATTATTCATAGGACGACTAAAATTCATCTCTACTAATCATCCCATACTACTCTCTTCATACAGTACCGTTAGTTCATTTAAGATAGGTCATCCAGTTTGATATGAATATCGTAAGTATGATTAGTTCAAAAATCATAGTTTTGTTTGGAACAATCTTTAGGATACCTAGATTTATCTCTGCTAATCCTTAGGTGCGATCAATATTGTACGTTATAATTAGATATCATAAATTAAATAATAATTTGATTGACTAATTATGGGGATTAATTTTAGCAAGATTTCAAATATTTATATGATACGATTGAGATCGTACAATACGATTAGTTCAAAACTCAAATTTTAAAATCTTATTTAAATTAATCTAGCAGCTAAGGTTTTTCAGATTATAATGAATTATACATTATGATTAAGAATGTACAATACGATCAGTTCATAGAAACTAATTTAACTAATTAGCAGTTAAGCTTATTCGAGATAACGTATCATATTGTATGATTGAAAATTGTACAATATGATTAGTTATAAAAATGTTAACTTTAAAAATATTTTTGTGCATGGTCATCCAAATTGGGATGTGTACATCTTACCTGAAATGTTAGTGCTAACAAACAAAATAAATATCTAAAATATTTAGAGAGAAATGTTATAATTTAATCAATAAAGTTTATCATAATCAAAATTACAGACTAGGGATCCTGGATTGCAATAATCTTCCCCTTTTTGAGGATGTAAAAAATGTTGGTTGATAGGTAAGATAAATATTCTTTTCTCCTAATCTCATCCTCATTAGGTGATGGATTTAAAAAATTAGGGTTTGTAAGTTTCAAATTTATTTTTATTTTTTTTTTTATTTTTGAAAGGATAATAAAAAATTAAAAAAATAAAAAAGAAAAGAAAACTGCGTAGCATAAACACTAGATTCTATTAAAAGCATAACGTACAAAACATTACATTTTCTTCCCCTTTTGATATCACTAGAAAGAGGAGGAACAACCAAACAAAGAAAGCAGTACAAGAAAAAATAGTAAGATAAAATAGACACATACTACAGGTAAGATGGATCCTGATCAGGTGGTGTTGGTAGCGGTTGAAAGAATTGATGGATGGAGAAAAATTGGTTGTCAATCGAGGAAAATAATTCTCCAAATCATCTCATTTCTTACTCATGCTATTTTTGTTGTTGAATATGGTAGTCCAACTTGGTTTCTAATCACTCGAGCCGCTAGATTATGTCGTTGTGAGAGTACTCAGGGTAGGAAGGTGCAACTGGTAGTATTGGTGGTGGTGGAGGTCCACCAACAGGAGCAGCTTCCCCTTCTTCTACATCAAATTATGGATCGACATGCTCTTGTCCCCGATGGAAAATGAAACAAAATGAGGTATCGGTATAGAAAATAGGAACATTATCAGATGGTGCAAGAAAGGTGAGTTGGTATTTATTGTGCAGGATATATCCTATGATGTGTCCTAAGGTAACTTTTTATTTTCTATGGGTACTTGGATGTCAAATATGAGTCATGTTATGGATATAGTCTAGAATAATTTGGGCTATATCAAATTGGGTATTTGATATGATTAGGTAGGTGACTACATACAGAAGTGGGGCTATGTTAACTCAATCCACAGTTTTGGATATAATTGATGTTCTGAGGAAGTGCTGGATGATATAGGCATTTTGAGTTAAAGTTTGGACTAGGAGTTGATGTTGTCTTGAAGGAACATTCCTAAGTAGCATATTGATAGAAGTCCAGTCAAAATCATTTGAGAGCGGGGATTGAGGACAATGTTTTTGGGTGGAAAGTTATATATGTTCTTCTAAATTGGCTTTGGTGATCTCTACATTTTGATGACAAATAAAAGAAGTCATGGTAGAGATTTCTAGATTTATCCTAAGATTGATCAAGAATTCATAAAGAAGTTCAAAACTATAGGAAAATGCTAGTGTAAGGAGAAATTATAGAGTGATGGAGGCAAAGAGGTTCATCACCTCGAAGTTAAGGGCAGGTTGATTTAGCATTTGAGAGAAAGTGATTTTGGTCTCTTTATACTTATGGTATGCTTCTTCATCCCTAGTGGAGAGGAAACAATCACCAAAATAATGAGAGGAGGAGGAGCTCCCCTAAGTCATTCTGCCTCATTTGCTTCCACCGGCCATTGAATATGACGATTTAGAGTGTAGGAGTTTGAAAGAAGTTGAGTGAGTGAACCATTCAAACCCTCCAATTTATAGATTTTCATGTCATCGTATAGTATGATCGAGGTTTGTATAGTATGATTAAGTAAGTTAATTCAACTTGATGACCTGTCAGAAAAACAAAGAAATCGTACAATACGATCAGGGTATTGTACTGGACGTTCTTAAAGAATTGCATTCATCCCAAGAGGTTATCGGTATGGCCTTTGATGAAAAGTATCTTATAGTATGAATGGGTATTCATATACTACGAAGTGCAATTATTATTATACCAACTAAATTAAATTCATCTTAATCTAGTTTGACATGTGTATCGTACATCATGAAGAAAGGTATTATACCATACGAATGATAATAATTTTGTACCAAATGAATTGAATTCCTTAATAGTTTGTGCACATGGATTGTACAATACGAAGAAAGGATCATAAAGTATGATGTGCATTTCATTAATCTAATCTGGATCATTGATTTGAATGTGGGGTTGTAATTTGTGCATGTCGTATAGTACAAATATGGATCGTACAACACGATATTAATGAACTTTGAAAGACTATGTGACTCAGTAAGGTGCATGATGATCAGGAAACATCTTAAACTATTTTTGTTTTTACAAATAACAAATCAACAACATATAAATAGGTACATAAATAAACATATGAGATTTAATCACATATAAATGAATGCTTTTATATAATTTTTTATTTGTCTTGAATTAAACATGAATTTTTATGACACCCAGTTTTATCCCGAAGGTGCTAAAAGTGTCATAGATTAGGGGTTTTGTGAAGATGTCTGCCAATAAATCTCCTATAGCTATATGATATAATTCTATATCTCCATTGGCTACATGATCTCTTATAAAGTGATGCCTAATATCTATATGATTTATGCAGGAGTATTGAATTAGGTTTAAGATATATAAATTACATTAGTGTTGTCACACATAATTGGAATGGTTCCTATAAGTAGTCCAAGATCTAAGAGTTGTTACTTTAGCCATAAGACCTAAGCAACACAGCTCCCTATTGCTATATATTATACCTCAGCTGTGGAGAGGGTTAATGAGTTTTGGTTTCTACTAGACTAAGAAACTAAGAATTATCCTATGAATTGACCTGTTTCATAAGTACGTTTTCTATCTACCATACATCATGTAAAATTAAAATTTGAATATTTTATTATTTCAAAATAAATGTTGTGTCTAGGATACCAAATTCCTAGGTTTGGAGTGCCTAATAGGTATCTAAGAATTCTCTTAACAGCATTCATGTGAGATTATTTTGGATTAGCCTGAAATCTAGCATAAAGGAAAACACTAAACATGATATTCAGTCTGCTATCACTTAAGTAAATAAGTGATCTAATTATTCTCCTATACTTTTTTGATTTATTGATTTTCCATTTGGGTTCTTGTCTAATTGAACAATGGAGCTTATTAGAGTGTTCATGGACTTAATATTATCCATTTCATAATATTTAAAGGATGTCATTGTTGTATTTATATTATTTAAGGAAGGTTCTATAATCCATCTATTTTACACTATATCCAAGAAAGTAGCTTAGTTTTCTCATCATACTCATCTCAAATTCTCTACTCATTATTTTTAAAAATTCATCATATAGGTTTTTATTTAAGGATCCAAACAAGATGTCATTAACATAAATTTGAATAATGAGTAAGTCTTTTCCTTCTTTCTTTATAAAGAGGGTTGTGTCTACACTATGTTTAACAAATCCTCACTCTAAAAGGGAGGTGCTTATCCTTTCATACCAGGCTCTAGATGCTTATTTCAATCCATATAAGGCCTTCTTTAGTTTGAATACATGATTACATAATTAAAAGTTTTCAAACATTGGGGGTTACTCAACATAAACATCATCTTGAATCACCCCATTTAGAAAGGCACTCTTAACATCCATTTTATATAATTTAAAACCCCTAAAGTAAAGGCTAATAGCACCCTAATGGCTTCTAGTCTAGCTACAGGGGCAAAGGTTTCCTCAAAATCTATTCCTTCAATTTGGTTATACCGCTTAGCTGCCAATCTGACCTTATTCCTCAATAATATTCTGGAGTCATTAATCTTATTTTTGAAAATCCACTTTATTCCATCCACGCTCTGGTCCTTAGGTCTCTTGACTAATTCTCATACATCATTTCTAACAAATTGATTTAGCTCTTCTTGCATTGCTAGGATTCAGAATTTATCAGCTAGGGCTTGATCTATATTGGTGGGTTCTATAATAGAGATAAAGGCTGAATGACTAACCTCCTTCCTAAGTCTATGCCTAGTTCTAACAACTTCAGATGAGCCTCTTAAAATAAGTTCATTAGAATGGCTAGAAGAATATTTCCAATCTCTAGGCAATTTTTCTAATGGTTTTACTCTATCTCATATAGCAATAGTTTCTACCCCTTGAATGACCTCCACTTCTTCTTCAGGTTTAGGTTTCAAAGGTCTTATTTGATTTATCAAATATCATATGGATAGACTCTTCTACTACTAGTGTTATCTTTTTAAAGATTATATAGGTGTTATCTAATGACGAGTAACCTAAGAAGACACCTTCATCAAACTTGGGATCAAATTTTCCTAAGGGTGATTTTCTATTAATTAAGATGAAGCATCTATAGCCAAAAACATGCAAGTGAGAAGGTTGGGTGTCCTACCTTTAAGGATTTTATAGGGTGTCTTATTATGTTTGGATCTAACATTCACCCTATTGAGAACATAATAAGCAGTATTCACTACTTTTGCCCAAAACTACCTTAGGAGTGAATACTCAACTAGCATTAGCCTACCAGCTTCCACCAAGGTTCTATTTGTCCTTTCAGCTATTCCATTCTTCTAGGGGGGTCTTAGGGGCAGACAAGTTATGTTCTATTCCTTTCTCTTGATAAAAGGATTAAAACTTATTATTCTCAATCTCTCCACCATAATTACTATGAATTGTTGAGATTTCACATCCTAATTTCCTTTGAATCTAAATGGAGAATGATCTAAATTCCTCAAATGACTTACTTTTGTGTTAAGAATCTAACTCAAGTAAATCTAGAGTAGTCATCCACAATTACATATTCATATGTCTTTCCTCCTAGTCCGGTTGTACTAACAGGTCCAAATAGGTTCATGTGAAGGATTGCTAGTGGCCTAGAAGTGTTAATGTCTTTGATTAAATGAAATGAAGATCTTATTTATTTTCCTAGTTGGTAGGTATCACATAGGTGGTCCTTAGTAAAGTCTAACTTAGGTATGCCTCTAACTTGATTTTTCTAGGTGATATTCTTAAGAGTCTTCACATAGGTGGACGTCCTTATTTATTATACTTACAATTCATTGTATGATTAATGATTTGGAGGGTTTAATTTAAGCTATGTATTCAAGTTTAGCTATTTAACTGGTTTTATTGTAGTAAAATCTATTTGAAGATTGAAGACATATTCTTCAAGCCATTTTCTAGTGGACTCTTCTGTATTTTATAAATTGAAGATAGATTCTTCAAGCAGTTAAAGTGTAATTTATAGTTTTTATATTCAAATTTGTTGTAAACTCTTTTTTATTTTGTAAATTAATTTTCAATTGAGCAAAGCAACAAAATGTAAACTGTAAAGTGTAAACTCTTTTGTTTTTTGGTAAATTCTTGTAAATTATTTTCTATTTTGTAACTTTTGTAAATTGATTTATAGTTTATATATTGTAATAATTATTACAAAGTGTAGATTATTTCTAACTTATATGTGATAAATTGATAATTTTTATAAATTATTTTAATTTAATAACTTAAAGTTTGTACTTTGTAAATTAGTTATGGTAATAATTTGTTGAAATGAAGCCTGAACTAAGTGTAAACCTATTATTTGTTGCTTCAGACCTGGGCTAGAGGGTCGTGTCGGGTTGACCTGGGCCCAAAGTGTCTGGTCAGTTTTAAGTTTGAGAATGTGACCCATTTTAAAAAAATGGGTCAAGTTCGGGTCAAGTCAAATAGTGTCTGGTCAGTTTTAAGTTGGGCCCAAACATGACCCAAAACACTATTTTGACAACACTACGAGGGACCATAGTAGATGAGTGACAAAGTAAAAAAGGACTGTAGTTAACTGGAGATAAAGGTCGAAGGGACCATAGTAAGGTGGCATAGGTAGGTGGGACCTTAGAAGGCGTGTGATAAAGGTTAGAAGTATCATTGTCATGCAATGGTGGTTAGAGGAACCGTGGTTACTGAGTGATTATGCTTGGAGGGATCGTAGTCAGATGATGGAAGTTGGAGGGATCGTAGTTTGACCACAATGGTCTAAGAACCGTCGTTGGTAGGTGATGGAGGTTGGAGGGACTAGTCATACTGAGAGATAAAAGGACTATTGCCGGTGAGTAACGGTGGCTGATTGGATAGTATTCAAGCGATAGTTATCGAGGAAACTATAATCGAGTGATAATGGAAAGGGACCATAGTCTGGAGATAGTGGATAAAGGGATCGTAGTCGGGCGATGGTGGTCAGTGGGATTATAATATCAGGGCAATTAAGGTCATAGGGATCGTGGTTGATGAGTGATGAAGGTTTGATGGACTATAGTAGGCAAGCGTCTGTTGTCAAAGTGACCGTAATCAGGCAATAGTGGTTCGAGCACTTTAATCAAAAGGATTGCAACTAGGCAATGATGGTCGAAGGAACATAATCGGGTGATGGTGGTCTGAGGGCCTCAGTCGGCAGGCAATGGTGGTTAGAGGGATTATAGTCAGGCAATAGAGATTTATGGGACCAAAGTCATGTGATTGTGGTATGAGGACTATAGTTGACGAGCAACTATGGTTTGACTACTGTAGTCAGCTAGTGATAGAGGTTGGAGTAGAGATGGTCTGGCAGAGGTCTGAAGGCAATAGCCTGGCTAAAGTTGTGCAGTGATAACCAATTGGATGTCTAATGAGGAATGGTCAACGAAAGTCTAGTGGTGGTGACTGGGCAGCAATGGTTCGTCGACAATGATGTTCTAGGATTCATTCCTTAGATCTCTCTCAAATCTCTAGGCCAAGGTCCAAGCCCTAAGATTCCTCTTCATGCTGGGAGAGGGTGTCTATCTATATATTCTTAGAGTGGTATGCTCTGTAATTTTGAATAAGATCTAGGGCAAATTCTGAGTGCTCCATCAAATGACTCATATCGATTCCATCGATCATAGAGCTTTTGCAAAGGATTTAAGTGCCTTAATGGTAATAAAATTAAGCAATCTTGAGATCATTGGATTCAACTCATCGAGCTGCTCGATTCGACTATAAGTTTCTCATATTTTGATATCATTTGGTCACTCAATTAATATTCTAAAGCTTCCAAATATATATCAAGTCATCGATTTAGGTCCATCTGTACTGAATATACTATTAGAAAAAGAAAGTTGCAGCGCTCAAGATCCATCTGTAATGAAAGGGATTAAAGAGGTATTATACTCAAGATTCGGGTGAGGGAAATCACTGTAAATGTCTAACAAGTTCTTCCCATTGTACCAAGGGTGATTAAAAAAAGGGGGATTTGATTGCAAGTCCCTTTCACAAAAGAGATATGTTTCATAATATGCTAAGGGAAACCATGCTCCCCTTGGAAAGCTAGATATTGCTCTCCCTATAACCCTACCCTATTCCAAATTTGCTTATATTTTTTTGGAGAAAAGAAAAATAAATATTTAAAAGATGTGTGTTTGGAATTATCACAACCCAACTCAATATTAAAATTACATTATGCTCCTTTTCTTAAATCTATATTGAAACTTGATCCTTTTAAAAATTTGCCCCACTAGCCATCCACTTTCCGTCACTATCACTATCTTTTTGCACTTTACATAATATTAATTTTACTTCAAATAAAAAAAATCTCGCAAATTTTTTTATAATCATTAAAACAGCTCTAAAGTATCACATTTACATTGTATTTATTTTTCAAGCAACTAAACAACCTCTCAATGAACTATTGAGACTATTGAAATGTAATTAATTTAAAAAAGTGTAAATTTAATACATAAATTTCAAAATCCTACTTTTAAGCTATGCTGCATAACCTAATCATCAAAAATGAATGATTTGATCATTGCAATCTTCCAAATGCCTCGTAGAAATTATAATTGATGGGCCTGCAATAGTCTAGTGACGTGGAGAATAGGCCAAATGATCTGCTGCTTGCTGTTTGCTGTTTGCTGTTTGCTGTTTGCTGTTTGCTGTTTGCTGTTTGGTGTTTGGTCTTATGCTTAGGATTATAGAATATCAGAGTCATGATGTATCATTCTATGGATGCTGTGGCAGGTGTAGGAAAATGTGGGGGCCTTTTCGTAGACAAGACAACTAGTAGACCCATTGAACAGTTCGACCGAAAATATATATATATATATATATATATATATATAATGAGTGCTAAATTATAAATGTAATTCTAATAAATTTTAAATTAAAATTATCTGATGCCTATAAAAATAAAACTATTTTAATATTTTAAAATATTTATATAAGAAAACTATTTAAAATTCATTCTTATGGAAGTTTATATTAAATTAAAAAAATTACTATTTTTAATTAAATTTTATATTTATTTTTATAATGAGTGTTTAGATAACTTGTGTTCTTATGTATATTTATTTTAGGGTAATACTTTCCATTGATAAATGAGAAGAGAGTTTGAAAAAAGGTGTCCTATAATCAAATTCATGGAAGTTGGTTTTCTTAAATATTTGGATTTTTTTTAATTTTTTTTTAATTTTCATAGCTTCGATCATTTCATTAAACTAGTTATTTTTTAATGATTATATGTTATTATAAATTATTTTAAAATATATATTCAAAATGTTAAAAAAAAAAAACTATTTAATTGAGGTTGCAATAACCTCAAATATAACTTTGAAGAATGCTATGAGATTTTCATGAAAATTTACTAAAAAATTATGAGTTTCAAGTAAGAAATTTCATCAAATATATTAAATTTGGTTAGAAATTTTCAAATCAATTTAAATTGAGAATCTTGTTGTGTTTCGAATAATTTTAGTTGAAATAGACTAATAACCATCAAAATCAAATTGAACCTCGTCAAATTTAAAATCATATTCAAAACTATCATATTATTTTTTTCTTATATACAATCACGAAAGAAAAAAAAAAACATCATATTTGTACATTCAAATATACAAAAAATTGGTATATGCCAGATCGAGCTTGTTCAAGCAAAGTTAACTTGACCTACTTGATTTCATACTCATTCGCTTACAAGAGAGTTTGCCTCAAGTAATTGACCATGGTCCAATAGTTTGTTTTTATCAACGAGTAAAACTTATAAGTTGGCCCAAACGACTTCTATATATGAAATCATCCCTAATGACCATTCAAGATGCAACTTCCTTAGATCTAATTTTGGAAATATTATCTATTCCACCTCTTAATTAATCTTTTTGAGTCTATAATCTCTTTTATTTAATGAAAAACTAGCGGAAGCAACTATAAATCACATATTAATTCATCAAAATTCAATTTACATTAGTTAGGAGTTCAAATAATACATCAGTCTATCTCTCTATGCACTTGTCAACTAAAGAATAAAACTCAAAAAATATAGAAAAATAAAATAAAACCTAAAAATCCAAATCAATCTCACTACACTAGATCTTGACCCCTTCTTGGAAGCGTGTAAAAACTATAGATTGAGCTAACAGAGCAGCAGGTTACTAAAACCTACAACTAAAATCATGAAAGATAATAGAAGTAGTATGCATGTAACAATTTATCCAAAAGCAGTATAATCATATAACTAATATGAATTAGTGGCAATCAATATAAAATGTGTTATGTCATATGAGCAATGGAAATTAAGACAAGCAATGTAACTTGCTACTTATAACCACTGATTAATGGTCATATAAAAAATCATTATGTTCTGTCATTCCTATACTCATAATAATTAGAATACATCGGCCTGTTATGAATCTATGTATGTCTATCATTTCTACTTTACTTCAGTCTACATGTCATTTCATGTATAAAACTATATTAATAAATAGGTGTTCTACATCCATTATATGCATGTTGAATAGTATCAATGTGTGTGTGTGTGTTTATATATATATATATATATATATATATCATATCCTTTATTTATTATAATGCATTATGTATATCATGTACACCATGCATATTATATGCCTTCATATCAATCTTATCAGTCTAATCATGTGGCTTTATCAATTATTTCATGTATAATGTGCATATCTTATTATATCATGTCATTTATATAAATTTTCATGTATGTTCATATCATATACATATGTAAATAAGATATGGAATTTGACAACCTATGATGTTTTTCCTATATCAAGTCTTATAGGCCAACCCTATATTATACTCATTAATATGCCTGCAGTATACCAAAATTACAAGTTTGATTAAAAGAATATTATATATTACATATTTTATATTAAAAAGTAATATACTAACTCCTAATTATTTTATATGTAATATTATACTAAATTTTATTAAAATAATATATAAGCAAAATCACATCATAAAATTTTGATATAAACTTGGCAAAATATTCAGTGGATGATAACTATCATAGATCAAAAGTTACAAGATGAAAAATCATTGAAGTGAGAGATTTTACATTTTAATTAATTTTAGAAGAAAGAAAATAGATGTGTGCTGGTTTTGAAAAGGGGTTTATAAAAAATAAGGTTTTGAAAAGTTTAATCTTCTTTGGAAAATTTAATTCAAGATTTTAGTCTCAAAATCAAACACGTTACTACGAACGATATATCTCCCTGAGAGGCGATGATATCATTCCTTAATGGGTTTAGATAATTGTACTGAATATTTCATCCATGCTATAATAGTCAAATTCAAGAAAGGATGATATGTAACCCTGAAGTTTTAATATGATGTTCTATCAAGCATCTAACTATAATAGCATAGATGGGAGATCATTAATTTCATATTCAGTACTATGATAATAAAGGATATATCATCCCAAGGAAAGAAAATATGGCCTACTATCAATTATCCGCATATGCGATAATAATCATTATTGATTTAATTTTCTCAAAGAAGACTAGTTGAGTTTTGAAAATCTATTTGTAAAAAATTGATGTAGATCATAAATCTCCTACGAGCACAAGCCCTTGTAGTTAATTACATCATAAGGAGAATGAATCCCCTACGAATACTCTTGATTAAAATAATGGTGAAAATTCTATTTAGAGCTTTTAAGGATTGAAATCAAAGAGGTTTAAGTTGGATTCTCAATTGGGGTGGGATCAAACTAGAGCACTTATTTTGGAATTAATGGAAGAGAAGTAGGGGACACTTTGAGGTTATGAAATAATTCAGAAGCATCCTAGCCTAATCTGAGTGTTAGGCTTTAAATTTTAGATTGAGAGAATCTTTAATTTGAGTTGATTGATTTATTAAAAATTTGTAATTATATTCCTAGAGGTTGGGATCTTATAATATAAAATCTAGCCTAGAACCTAAATCTAAATTGAGCACTTAACCACAGTAGCCCAAACCTAACTAATGTAATACAAAATCTTGACTTACCCCGGCCTAGATTGGGGAATCAACTAATTACCTAGTCGATTAAAATCCATGAGTCTGATAATTTTTATGAAAGAGTGGTAGAGACATTGTAATTAAAGTTTTTTTAGAATTGAGAGCGACATCTATAGTGGATCCTAATTGGTCCCTTAACTTATATAAGGTGAAAATACTTAGGACAAATATAATTAGAATTTTAGATTTATTTTTAAATTAATTTCTAATACAATGCTTGCCGATCGACTTAATTAAATGAATAAGTAGTAGTCTTAAAAAATTGCTCAAATCATCTCCTTGAAAGATCTATACCCTCAAAAGCCAGGTGGTCTCCCAAAACCCACAGGTGTGGAGGTGCCTGATAAAGTGGAGAAAGCTAATAATATTCTTATGCTGACTCCCGATGGTCTTGGGCTTACTTCTTAGATCGTTAGAGTTTTTATATTGGCCTAAATTTTTAATTTTAATTGCAAGTAGAAAAATTTTATATGTGCCCTTATGAGCCTCTGATTGATTCTAAGCTAAAATAAAACTTGACATGCAAATCACTAAAAAATTAGGAAATACAGGTAATCCTATACACAATCATATTACATCAAACACATCAGTAAATTAAATCAATTAAATAAATGTTCATAGCATAACTGTCTGTTTATTACAACCCAAAAATTATATAAATTAAAAGTGGTCAGGTACTGCCATTAACCATAAACTCATATTTTAATCTTAGGATAGATGCATGACTTTGAGTGGGATACTCTCTATCTTTAACTCTGCATCATTCTCCTCTTTGAACTCCTTGAATTTGTCATATCAATATACCCAAATGAAAAAGAAAACCCTTCCTCCAAAGGGGAGATTATTCTTTTCACTTTGGGTATTAAAATCATCCAAACTTGAGCTTCCAAATAGAAAAGGACTATCCCCTAAGGGGTACCCTTTCCTCTTTGGAATCCAAAATTGAACCCATGTATCCCAACTCAAATGTCTAACTTTCATAACTCTCAACTTTTAAACAAATTATATTGATATTAAAAAAAAATCTAGACTCTTCTATAAGGTTATCCTAGGCCTTTAAATAAAATAAGTCATATCCCAAATAGTTATATATGTTTGCATTGAATTAAATAAATAAAAACACTTGTCTACACTTCTATTTATTTATGTGTGTGTGTGTGTGGGGGGGGGGGGGGGGGGGGGGGGGGGGGGGGCTAAGAAGCATAAGTACCTGTACCATTTATATTTATTATTAATTTAGCCCCCTTTAAATGTCCTAGACAAGTGTAGCCACCTATAAAAAGTCCTGTGAGCAACCAGATCATTCTTAACCTAGTAGTAATCTAACACCCATTATATCAATCCACATAGTGCAGTAATAGTAAATGAACACTCACACAAATCAATTTTCAATCAAAACATATAATGAAAACTTAGAAAAATTTAGAACACAATAGTAAAGTAAATACCGGCCTAGCTTAGACAAGAGATGGTTTTCCTATCAAACTATATAAAGTATATGCAAAAGGCTGTGTGGCTGGGGTAGAACCTAAATTTGATGCATAAAGTGTTGTTCCCTAAATATGGTTCTATTTTTTAGGATCATTTTTCGGACAGAGCAGGTTCTTCAGCTTGGAAACTTTTATGCAATGGAGCGGAATGTCTCAAACCAATTGTCAAATAGAGAATTGCTAATGGGAAATCTATAGATGTTTTCAAAGATACTTGGTTATTTGATAGAAGCATTGATAAATGACCAACCTTTGTTCAATCAAATGAGTACAATGATCTCATGGTGGACAAGTTTATAAGCAATGGTTGCTGGGATGTAAGGAAGGTGGGAGATTTCTTCGGTCCATAACTTGTACAACTGATATCTGGTATTCAAATTTTTTCTGGAAGTTTAGATGATCAAATGGAATTAATTCATAAGCTCTCTGGAAGATCAATTTCATCCTTGGCAACTGAAAATTTGAGAAATGCAGTTCTATTTTTGCTGGATGGAATTGGCTGAAAAATGTCAAATTGAGTTCAAGAATGGAGAATTTCTAGTGGAGAGTTCTCAACAATGCAATCCCAACATATCAGTTCTTAAGTTATAGAAGATTACAAGGTAATAATATGTCTAAGGGGATGCGAGACGGCTGAAGACATTGAGCATATTGTCTCAAAATGCAGGTTTTTAAAAGAAGTCATACAATATCTAAACAATAGGGGTTTTGGCATTCCTAGTTTAAGCTCCTTTGATTCATGTTTTATATGGCTCGATAGCCAGAATCATTGGTTGGTTGATCTTTTTTGCAACACGGTCTACTTGTCTTGGAATGCTAGAAATGACTTTGTTCATAATGGATCTACAACTAGCCCATTGGTGATTGCTACAAATGCTGTGAGTTATTCTGCTATCTTTAAGCCTTTAATTTGTTTTAACTCGGGTATTTGAGATGTTAATCAATTGGAAAGTTTGTTGAATAATTATTGGCATCCTCCTCCACCCCTTAGTCCTTCCTATAAGGCTGGGATCAGTGGTGTGTTTCGTGATCATAAGGGAAGGTTCTTGATGGCTTTTGGTCAAAAGTGGATCCATTGGGATATTGCTTCATTGGAGCTTCAAGCTATTTTATCAATCAAAGATGTGGTTAAAGAATGGATGTTTGATTACAAGGGCTTAATCATTGAAGGAGACAACAAAAATATAATCAACTTCATTCAAGGGATCGTGAGGAAAGGTAGCAATGAAGTGGGAGATCTTTAATTTATCAAAGAGTTCAATTTTGTTATCTTTAATTGTGTAAAAAGGGAATGCAATAAGTTAGCAGATCTTTATACTAACTATGCAATTTTAAGTTCTTTCATTTAGGTTGATTTAGTCATGAATAAGATTCCTCCTTCTTTATTAATTTGTTAAAGGAGGAATCAAATACTATTAAGATGTAATCCGTTTCCTTAGTTATTAATGAAGCATTTTATGTTTTTTTCTTAAAAAAACAAAAAACTTAATTCTCTAAGCTATATTGGGGGGATGTTGAATGAAATTGATGTTTAGGGGATCTATTAATTTTGTTAAGCAAAATAAGAAATAAAAGACACAACAGGAAAATCGTCCATTACGGGCAGAATTTCCAGCGGGCTATTTTCCGATAGCTTTCCGATGGATAAAAATGAAAGATTTCCGACATATTTTTTGGAAGATTTTCTGACAAATTTGTTTCTAACAAATTTTTCAATGAATTTTCTGATAGATTTTAATAATTTCTGAAAAATATTATGATGAAGTTTTTATTCTGGACAGCTGTCGGAAAAGTTTTCCGGCGAAATAACTCCACAGGAAAAATTTCAGGAAGTTCTTTTTCAATGGAAAAGTATTACAAAGCTCGATTTATCGTCAAAATCGTTTTCGCCGAAAAAATTTGAAATCCGCCGGAAAATTCAGAATTCTCTGCTAGAAAATTCGCTGGAAATATGTCATTTTCCTGTAGTGAGAGTTTAAAATGTTAGGCAACTATAGCGGATGTTGACCACGTTGGTAGGTGACATAACAAGAATCATCTACATAGATAAGGCATGGTAATTGATGGTCATCAGAGGATTATAATGATGAATGGATACATTGAATGACGTGATTTTTTTTTTCATAGTGAGAAGAGGCATTGAAGAGTTAATTTTTTTGGTTGAGAATTTTGCTATATTTAAAAAATAATGTGATATATAAATAAATATTATAAGAGTTTATTACACATACCTGTCATCCCCATACTCTACATTATACATATATATTCTATGTTATTATAAAATTAAATACCAACTCTTATTTCTTAAGTTATTGGGTAACAAATTAAAAATTAATATGCTCCTATAATTTCAAATAATAAATTCAAATTAATATGTAATTAACATTTAATAGCATGACATAGAAATATAATTAAAAAATATATTATAATGTTGATGATAAATACATAAAAGAATTATGCCTATCCCATCCTCTATACAATGAATTGTCATTAGAAGCCGAGGTCTAAACCAACCTTGGTGAGCCGCGCTTCACGGCTTCACCCACGCACGCCTAAGGACTAGTCCCGCAACCTTTCAACGTCTATTCAAATATATTCCCTCTAATCTTTCGCACTCGCCGGTCACCAACAAGGCAAAGCCTTTTGCTTTGTCCTTCCATTTTCCAACAAATAAATTTGTCTGGCTTGTTAAAGCAGAAGGAATAGAGAGCTAAGCGAAGGAAACTCTTCTCCAATGGCGGAAATCTTGATTCCTGAGCAGAACCACCACCAGCATCTCTTCCAAGAGCAAGAGCTTTTTGAGCCTTCAGCTTCGTCTACCCCTCTGGTTATTTCCGATGCTGCCTTTTCCCCCTTTCTTCGAGGGCCGATGTACTTGGCCTACGCTGAGCTGAGGGAGTGGAAGCTCCGGTCGAAGAAAGCTGGGCTGAGCCCTTCTTGCCCAATCCCAGCACAAGTGAACATACATGCTGCATCGACGCCATTGGAAGACCGTTCTGTACCAGAACTCTCGACGGATTTTAGGAAGGAGAACCGGAAGCCGAAAACTCCAGTGGCTCAAAGTTGCAGTCCATGGAAGGCGCCTCCAGTGGCACAAATGTTTGATTCATTGAAGACACCACCGGCGGCGTTGAAGCCTGAGATGAGGCGGGTGGGGAGTATGTCAGCGGGCAAAGGGGAGATGAAGAGAGGCGGCCCTCTTCTTGGAGGTAGCGACCGTGTGGACGAGTTTCTTTTGACGAGGAGTTTCTCTAGTTACCAAGAATCAGTGTCTAGAAACCAGGAAGATGGGAGGAGACGGAGAGCTGCAAATACAGGGATATTCAGGAAGACTTTTACAGGTTTACGGCGGTCGACGGCGAAAGCTACCAGTTGGATCGGTTGAAACTTTGTCTTCGTTGCGGTTTCTATGCTGGCCATGGCTTAAGGATTAATTACTTTCTTTGTTGTTCAAGAACTTGCTTTCAGTCTCTGTAATTCTTATAAGACCCACTTTTAAGACGAGCATTTGTTTGTTCATTCAACATACATATGGTAATATTTCTGTCTTTGGTTACTTTGTGAGCTCTTTGCTGTTAAATTTTTTGGATTATTACAAATATTAATGTAAAATAAGCATTCCTTCCCCGTAGCTCCTTCAATACTCAGTCCATAGAGCTGTGCACCAATTCTAACTAATTACTAAGATTTGCACCTCTTCATGTACAGAAGTGATCTCCAACTTCTCTCTGAAGTTCTCTGTTTAAAACCATTTGCTGTTGTTGCTGTGATGTTTTTTACTAATCCTACAACCTAGGATTACAAGCTAGAAGTGTGCACCCGTTTTTTCCTTTTAACTTGCCAATCATTTCCATGCAATTTTGAATACTTCAATTAAATGTGCTATGCTGAGTGGAGTGATGAACCTTATGACTCTTTTGGATCTCATTATGATGAAACTCGTTTTCCTCATTGTTGTCCATCTCAAGACAAAGCTTTTGCTTCTTATACATTACCAAAAAATGAGGCTATCGCAGCACAATTTTTATAGCCCTATTTTTGACTTATCCAGGTGGTTATAATCGTCACAACATTCTTTGCAGCGATTTTAAAACCGTTGCACCCCACTGTAATTGCAATGCGTTGCAACGACATTCTGCAGTGGTTTAAGGACCAGAGAGGTAGAGTTGAGGGAGTTCTGGATTTAGCAGCGATTATAACATGTGCAATCTTAATGATTTGCAGCGGTAATAACCGTCACAAATACTATCCAGATAAACTAATTTTCAATATTGTGGTGGTTTTAACAGCCACAAGAGTCCAGAATTTCTTTTTAAAAAATACAAAACATGAATGTACAGTGTCCACTGCAATCTCATATACATATCAGCAACCTATCAAAATGGTAATGTTATAGGAATTTTTCATGTTCTTCACAAAATGATATCTTGAATGATGACAATAACTCACATAAAAAAGCAATGAAATCAATCAAAACATCTTAATATTATCTGGAGAATTTATGCTGCATGTTGTACAAATGAAGCCACTCAATTAGAAGCTTACAAAGAAAATAAAACACCTCCAACACTTGCACAGTTTCATAACAGACCATCACAACATGCATTCAAACTTAGGAAGATGCACCATAACCCACATAAATTAACCCTTTTCCTAAAGTTAGATGCTTCTCTTGTGACATGCTAGGACACATTTCCCACACTTGCACTATTCACTATAGAACACATTTAATTTAGAGACAAAAAATTGCATAATTCATAGCATATCATGCAAGCATTTCATCCCATATTCCATAAGGTGGAACAAAAACTTATTTGGGTTTCCAAATATGACCACTATTTATTTTATAAGGATGTTCTCACAGAAGGCATCATGAGAGCATGTGGTAACTAGACAACGGATGTTCAAGGAACATGATTGGAGATACAA
The DNA here is from genome assembly GCA_022539455.1 of Dendrobium nobile. NCBI lineage: Eukaryota > Viridiplantae > Streptophyta > Magnoliopsida > Asparagales > Orchidaceae > Dendrobium > Dendrobium nobile. The sequence goes on from CM039729.1 coordinate 33,679,199, forward strand.
ATCATTAATTGATTTCACTGGAGGCCATGATAGGAGGCAAGGTGACACTTGGAGATAACACCACCAGGAGAGTGGTGGGCACATGTATAATTATCAACTCAAAAAATTTACTCATTAAAAATGTTTTACTAGTAGATGACTTAAAATATAACCTGTTTATCATAAGCCAGCTCTGTGATAAAGTCCTTAGCATTAAATTTTGACTATTAGCTGCATGATAAGTTTAAATAGAAATACTGTGCAACATTGAAAAAGAATTAATAATGTTTACATGTTTGACTTAAAATGTATTAAACCTGTTACTTCCCTTTCCCTAAAAATTTTTGGTGATGAATCTTGGTTCTGACATAGGAGATTATATCAAGTAAACATGAAAAATCTTAGAAAAATCACCCAAAAAGACTTAGTGAGAGGCATACCCAAATTAGAGTTCACTAAAAGCCACCTACGTGATACCTGTCAGTTAGGAAAGCAAGTCAAATCTTCATTTCACTCAATCAAGGACATTAACAGAAGCAAGCTTTTAGAAGTCTTTCACATGGATCTCTTTTGATCCATTAGAACTGCAAGCCTATGAGAGCAAGTTTTTTGATATGTGATTATTGATAATTTCTCCAGATTTATCTGATTTAAATTCTTAACTCATAAAAGTGAATCATTTAAAGAATTTAGATCATTCTCTACTTTGATTTAGAGGAAGTTAGGTTGTAAAATTCTGACAATTTATAATAATCATGGTGGAGAATTTAAGAATAAGAAATTTGAATCTTACTATAAGGAGTAAGGGATATATCATAATTTTTTTAGCAAGTAAAATCCCTCAGCAAAATGGGATTGTTGAAAGAAAGAACAGGATCATGGTAGAAGCCGCTAGAGCCATGTTAGCTGAATACTTATTTCCTAAATACTTCTGGGCAGAAACAGTGAATATAGCCTGTTATGTTTTGAATAGAGATAATATTAGATCCAAGTTGAACAAGTCACTTTATAAAATTCTTAAGGGTAGAACACCTAACCTCTCTCACCTTCATTCTGAATAATAGAAAATCTGAACTAGGAAAGTTTTCCCCCAAATATGATGGAGTGTTTGAATCCTTTAGAGTTTTCAATAAAAGGACACTAGTGGTAGTGGAGACCAGTCATATTATATTTGATGAATCTACTAATTCTGGATGGTTTAGGGTAGAAGTAGAATAAGTTGTAAAAATCACCCAATTAGTAGAATCTACAAATTTGGATAAAAGGGTAGAACCATAAAATTCACTACCTAAAGAATGGAGATATTCTTGAAGTCATCCTAAAGAACTGATCTTAGGAGACTCATCTGAAGTTGTTAGAACTAGACATAGACTTAGAAAAGAAGTAAACCATTATGCCTTCATCTCAATAATTGAACCCACCAATATAAATCAAGCCTTACTTGATGAATTATGGATCCTAGCCATACAAGAAGAATTAAATCATTTTATAAGAAATAATGTTTGTGAACAAGTTGAAATACATAAGGACTAGAGTGTTGTTGAAACTAAATGTGTTTTCAAAAATAAGATAAATGATTTTAGTGTAGTGATGAGAAATAAAGTAAGATTAGTGGCCAAGGGGTATAACCAAATAGAAGGGATTGATTTTGAAGAAACTTTTTCCCCTATAGTTAGATTGAAAGCCATTAGGGTGCTACTAGCCTTTGCCTGCTTTAAAAGATTTAAACTGTACCAAATGGATGTCAAAAGTGCCTTTCTAAATAGGATAATAAAAGAAGATATGTATATTGAATATCCCCCAATCTTTAAATATTCATAATTTTTTAATCATATGTTCAAATTAAAAAGGCATTATATGAACTAAAATAATCACCTAGAGCATGATATGAAAGACTAAGCACATTCCTACTAGAGATAACCTTTATTAAGTGGAGCATAGACACCACTCTATTTTTGAAAAAATGTAGGAGATGAACTACTCATTGTCCAAATTTATGTTGATGATATTCTATTTGGATCTTTTGATAAAAATCTATATGATGAATTTTGAAAAATAATATACAAGGAGTTTGAGATTAATATGATGAGAGAACTGGCCTATTTTCTTTGATTTAATATAAGGTAGAAGGATGATCGAATTTTTCTCATTCAATCAAAATATATTAAGGACATCCATAAGAAATATGAAATGGAAAAGGCCAAGCCAATAAACACTCCCATAAGTTCTACTATTCAGATAGATAAGGATTCAAATGGAAAATAAGTTGAGAAGAAGAAATATAGAGGAATAATTAGATTACTTCTTTACTTGACTACTAAAAGACCTAATATTATATTTAGTGTTTGTCTCTATGCTAAATTCCAAGCTGATTTAAAAGAGTCACACCTGACTACATTAAAGAGAATCCTAAGATTTCTCTTAGGAACTTAAAACTTAGGAATATGATATCCTAGGCATAACACTTCTTTTGAAACTATAGGATATTCTGATTCAGATTTTATATGATACAAAGTTGATAGGAAAATACTTCTAAAATATGTCAATTCATAGGACAGTCCTTAGTCCCATAATCCAGTAGAAAATATAAATCAATTGTCCTTCCACTATTGAAGCTGAATACATATCCTTAGGAAGTTGTGTGACACAAGTTCTTTGGTTAAAATAATGAATACTAGATTTAGAATTACTTGTAGGCACCATTCAAATCTTATGTGATAAAACTAGTGCCATTTGCATTTCAAAGAATCCAATTCAACACTACAGAATAAAACATATAGAAATAAGACACCATTTTATTAGAGACGATGTTACCAAATGAGACATAGAGCTACACCATGTAGCCACTGAAAATAAACTTGTTGATATTTTTACAAAACTACTAGCATTTGAAACTTTTAGCACCTTAAGAACCATATTAAGTATGATAGATATTCATGCTTAAAATTGATGCTTTCTATTTCTGTTTTGTTTGTTTTATTTGTATGTTTGTTTCTATTTATGTGTTTTGGTTTTATTCTTTATTTTTCTGTTATTTTCCTTCAGTGTTTTAAGAATCTAATCACTACTCATTTCTACTATTGAATTTGTTTTTTAAATGATATTTTTGCATTATTTTTATGTAGAAACATGTAAGCAATTATTAACTCTTCTAAAATAATTAAAGAAAGAAACATTGATGATTGACCTATAATGAGTCTGAGCTAGGATTAATAAGATCAATTTTTTAACTTTTATGAATTTCAGCATTGTCATTTCATTTCTTACTAATTTTCTCTAATAATGAGATAAAATTATCATTTACTGGAGCAAATCAATTATATATATATATATATATATATATATATTCGATTTTATCTTCTGATTTATGTGTCGTTATCCTTTTTATGCATACTTTTTTGTATTATGTTATTTAGTGTTTTTCCTCATTTTTGTGATGTCAAAAAGGGAATAATATTTTGTTTTTTTTATGTTAAATAAATAAATAAAATTCTTGTACACTTCTTTTCTTACATATAGTTATTGTCTAAGGGGGAGTTTAGAGGAAAGCAACCTTTTTGAAAATTCATAAACAATATTATTTGCCATCATTAAAAAAGGAGATATTACTGTAAATTTGATTCAAGTATTATGATTTTGATGATAACAATCATTATTATATCTATTACTATTTTCTTTTGATTCTATAATTTTTTTTGTGTGCACTAAAATATTAGGAAAATAATCCACCATTCACTTGTTATTTTGATTAGCTCAAGACTGGGTTGACTAGGATTACAGTCAGTATTTTTAATTTGTTATATATTTTTCTCTTTTCTTTCTCTATTCATATCATATAATTTTCTGAATATTTTTGTTGAGTAGCCTTGCACATACACAGGGGGAGAGAGAAAAATATTTTGAGAGATTTTTTTTAAAAACATTATATTGTGCAACTTTGGATCATACTGTATGACTTTGGTTCATACTATACAACTTTGATTCATACTGTATGATCCATTGTGTTAGGTCAAAATCCTAGCCGCCAGAGGTTAAGAAATATACGTATTTTATACTGATAGTATGGTATGATTTGGTTCGTACTATATGTCCTAATTAATATCTTTCTTAATTAATCCCTCAAAATCAGGCAATCAAATCATGACATTTATGATCAACTGATCATAATGTATGATACCCTTCTTGCAATACGATCAATAGAGTATGACTTTGGTAGTCCTAGATGTCATACTAAATAAAAGCAATGAGTTTTGTACTGATTGTACGGTGCAATATCCAAAGTGCTGGATGATCAACAGTGTATGAAATTGGTCGTCCCAAAGATTGTAACTAATGAAAGCCATGATTTTTGCACTGATCGTTATGTATGATGTCGACTGTGCTGGATGATCGATAATATATAAAATTTTCCATCCCAAAAGTTGTCCCAAATGAGTAGAAGGAATTTCTATAGTTTGTACCAAACGATCTTAGGATTATACGGTACGAAGTGTTGTGAGTTTTGAATAATTTATCTAAATGACTACTAGATGAACCTAGTTTTATACTGATTGTACTATACAACACTTATATCATATGGTACGAACATAAGATGAAACTCTTGAAAATTAGGGTTTCTTGAAGCCCACTACTTAAGATTTTTTATTATTCTTATTAAAGCATCTTTGGTTGTTTAGACTTCAAGAGAAAGAGCTTTGAGGGAGAGAAGAAGGAGAGCTTTGTGAGAGAAGAGTGGGAGATTTTGTAAGAACGAAACTGTGAGGGGATTCACAAGATTGCTCCAAGCAAAAATCTTGCCTAGTATTTACAAGCGTTTTCTTGGATTCTCTATGGCTCAGGAGAAGAAGTTCTTCAACAAAGAACATGATTCTCTATAGTTGTAGGGTAAAAATATAGTTGTGGTGCTCTGACCATCTGATGGAGGAGGAAAATAGAGTTGTGGTTCTCTGACCTTCACTGCAGGGTGAAAATAGAGTTGAGGTTCTCTATCTGTAAAAGAGTCATAGTTATCTATGACATCGGGTTGATGAAACAATGTATGTACGGGCTTCTCCACCTTGTTGTGAGAGAAAATAGAGAGTTTTTACTATTTAGTGCAATACATGGAGAGGGAGTCTCCAAGGAGCGGACAGGTCAGGTTGACAGAATCACTATAAATTATGGTGTATTCATTTTGATTATTTTTTGCACTTTATTTTTCTGTAATTATGTGTGGTTGAATAATCTAATTTATTTTGTTGTTATAAAATTTGTTTATTTCCACATTCGCAGTGTAGATTATCGTGTGTGGGCATGAAAAGATTTTAAAGGATTTCTATTTCCCTAAAGAACTTTTCAAAACATCTAATTTACCCCCCTTTTGATTAGCCTCGGGCTAGTTCATCAAAGTTAAACAACCTTCAAAAACTTTCATCATGCTTGCTCTCGCTCCCTCACTCGCCTCCATCGCCTCTGTCACCTCCATCATCGACGTTCACCTCTGTCGCCGATGTTCACCTCCATCGCCAAAAATTTTGCTCTGTCCCCAATTTTCTCCACTGACGCCTCCGTCAATCTGACATTATAAGTTGTACTTTAGGTTTTTTTTTGTTCATGGATGTTCTCGGTAGACATTTGCAAGTCATTATTTTCCATTGTGTATTTATTTTATTGATGATATTTTTCTTGTTGATATGGTTAGAGAGGGAGTTGATATCCTTGGTAGATAGTTTTAATGTTTTATGGTGTAAAATGTCGGTCATTAAATGATAAGCATAAGATTAAGTTATGCGTTTGTAGATTATAAAATACTCATAACAGAGAGAGTCGCCCTGGATAATTTGCTTAAATAAAATAATGGCTTTTTGATGACCAAATTAGGAAAGTAGAGGTATTAGATTTGGCTTATATAGAGGTATTAGATTTATCTTATGTCACTATATCTGCCAAAATATCTCTTTCGCAAAACGCATTTTCACATAGGTACCCTCTTAAAGACCTAAACACATATTTCTTGGCGTGGTAGGATCGAAGATCATGGCCGTAGTGTCACCCAAAATCGACCATGCATATCTTTCTTGATGTGGCAAGTAGTCTAAGACTCTTTATATTTCCCCTAAATGGGAGAGACACTGGGACTCTGCTAGATTTTCATTAGTAGGGGACTCGTGTGAAATAAAATCATTCAATTTACAAATCAATTTAAATTCCATCTATTCTTTTTCAATAGATGTCACTATAATATCTTTTATCTTCATATTTCATATAAGCTATATTATGGATATTAGAAATAAAAAAAGTTGGATGTATAACTGATTGTCATAAGGATGAAAGACATTAACTGATGAATTCATTAATAGGATGATTTTTTTTTATTCAGATAGCTTATCAATTGCCTAGTTTCATCTCATATTAAAATTTTAGATGCCAATGTTTTAATCATAAAAATTAAGTACACCTAAGACCAGCTGATATAAATATTGATCTTTATCATAGAGGGTTCATGCTAGAATATTGATATTGGACTCTCTTGGTGAGTACGAGCCCCATTTTGATTCTCGATGCAATCCATCTACAAGTTTTAATATAGACAAGTAAGAAAATATCCAACCTCTTGAGGACTTAGTTTATGATGCAACTGAAGCACAATTTGAATAATATACAGAAGAGTCACCAAATAATGAGGTACATAATTTTTATAATTTGTTGCAAGCTGCCTAACAACTAATATGCAAGAGATGCACCACTCACTCAGAGTTACTCATTATTGTGAAGATGGTAAGCATCAAGGCATAATATACTTTCCCCCATAATTATTTTAATAAATTTGTTGGGCTTGTTGGTGGTAGTTTTGAAAACTTTTTGAAAGACTTAATCTTATTTGAGAAATTTAATTTTTAAATTTACAGTCTCAAAATCGAACCCCTCGTTATAAATAATATATTTCCTCTAAAGACAAAGATATCATTGCTAATTCATTCATATCATGAAATTGAAAGTTTTCATCCTGATTGTAATAGTTGAATTCAAATAAGATTCACATATTATCGCTAATGGTGAAAATGAGATTCTATCAGTATTCACCTTCTATAATCCAGATGAGAGATTGTTAAAATTTTTATTCCATATCACAATAGTGAATGATATATCTCTCCAAGAAGAGAAAATATCACTTATTATCGATAGATGGAATATGAGGATAATTATTGTTATTGATTTCATTTTCCCAAAGAAGATTAATTTTAAATTTTGAAAATTATTTTAAAAAAAGTAGATGTGGGTTTTAAATCTCCTACGAGCGCAAGCCCTCATAGTTAATTACATCATAGGAAACTGGAGTCTCCTACGAAGACTATCGATTAAAATAATGATGAAATTTTACTTATGGTTTTTTTAGGAGTGATGTCAAAAGAGATGAAAGGAATTTCAAATGAGATTGGAGCAATATTGAGCACTTATTTTGGGCTCAAAGGAAGAAGGGTAGAACACACTTTGAGATTTTGAAAAAAATTCAGAAGTGTCCCGACCTAGGCTAAGTGTTGGGCTTTAAATTTTGGATTAAGAAAAAAATTAATTTGAGTTGAATATTTTTTTAGAAATTTGGGATTGTATTTCTAGAGTTTTGGGTTCTTATGATTCAAAATCTACCCTAGATCCTGAATCTAAAGTGGGCATCAAATAATGGTGACCCAAACCTAACTAATGCAATGCAAAAACTTGGATTTACCCCAACCTGGATTAGAGAGCTAGCTAACCACCTTGTCAATTTTAAATCCACGAATTTGATCATTTTTATGAAAGAGTGGTAGGGATATTTTTATTATAGTTTTGGAGAGCTTGGGTGACATCTAGAGATTTTCATTAGTGGCTCCTTGACTTATATTGGGTGAAAATGCTAAATACATAAATGCAATTAAAATTTAAACTCTTTTAAATATATTTCTTATACGATGCATGTTAATCGGCTTGATTAATACTTGAAATTGAAATGAAGAAATTTTAAAAAGACATAAAAATATGTTTTATCCAAGAGATTGCATAATTCTCCTTGACAGATTTGCACCCTCATAGGCTAGGTGGACTGCCAAAACCCGCAAGTGGTGAGGTGCCTAACAAAAGAAAGAGAATAGTGCAACAAAGATGTTACGTGAACTCCCGATGGTCCCGGACTTACTTCTTAGATCATTAGAATTTCTATGTTATCTTAAAATATTTAATTTAAATTTGAATAGAAAATTTTTTTACACAGCATCACGAGCGTCCGCATAACCAACCTAAAACAAAAATGATGCATAATCACAAAAAAACTAAGAAAAGCTAGTATTCCTATACACATTCAAATCAACTAAAACATATCAATATAATTAATTCCTTAACATAAAGTCTGTAGGAAAATGCCCCATTTATTAAAACGCAGAGTTTGCCAAAAATTAAAAGTCACCGAGCAACACTAACAACAACCTAGATTCTAATCATAGTACAGATGCAAGTGACTTTTATTAGGATACTCTTTATCTTTAATTCTTTGGTCTTCTCTTCTTCAGACTCTTAGAATTCTTTGTAGCTGGATACCCAATTGAAAAAGAAAATTCTTCCCCCAAAGGGGAGGTTATTCTTTTCACTTTGGGTATGAAAGTGATCCAAACTTGGGATTCCAAATGGAAAAGGACTATCCCCTAAGGGGTATCCTTTCAGATTCCAACTTTGGATCTGTGTATCCCAAACTCAAAGTGTAACTTTCACAACTCAATACTTCAAATGAATTACATTAATATAAAAATGAAAATTCTAGACTTTCTTGCGAGGTTATCCTAAGTATTAAATATAAAAGAGTCCCAAGAAGTTATATAATGAAATTAAAATTACTCAATCCAGCCACGATTAACCGTGCTCTTATTTATTTAGGTGCTAAGTAAGCTGAAACGCTTGTATTATTTATAATGATTATTATTTATTAGCCATATTTTATTGTCCTACATGAGCACGACTACCTACATAAAACTTAGTGAGCATCCAGATCATTTCTAACCTAAGAGTAATATAATCGCCAATCACATCATCAATCCACAAAGTGTATTAAGAGTAAATAAATACTCACATTAAAACATTTCAATCACAAGATGCAATAAAATCAAGAAAACCCGACACACATCAAAAAGTAAACACCATCCTAATTACGATCTAGAGTCGGTTGTCCTAACAAACCATCTAAAGTGTGTGTATAAGATCATGTGGTTGGGGTAGATCCTAAACTGGGTTGTTTGTTGAGATTATCTAATATTCGAGTTTGTTAGAGGTCAAAGGGTAAATTTACATTTAAATTTAAATATTAGTGTTAAAGCTTAATTAATGGTATGTTTTAATTATTAAATGGTTACTACCATTATTGCTCATCGAGGCTGTGAAGTTTATTTCACCTTCCTTGGGGCTAAGTTAATAGCCTCATAGGCCTCGGTTACCCAGTAACAATTATGTTTGATTAAATTGATTAAGTTGGTTAGAAATTAAGGGTTGATTAATATAAATTAATTTAATTAGTTAATGATTTTAAGAGATAAATTGATTTATGTTTTCCATTAACAAGTTTGTGGCATTATGCCACTAGGCTCGAGGAACCAGCCTCCTTAGGATACATAGCCCCGTAGCCCGGAGTAGTCCTTCCTAAGAACTTTGTTAATGTAGTTGAATTAAGGATTTTAGTTTAGTTAAATGATTAAAAGTAATTTAATTTTGCTATTTAACAAGCCATTAAATTCATTCGTAGTGTTGTGTTAGCATGCTTGAGGAACCAAGCCTCCTCTAGACACTTTACCTTGCAGACTTGAGCAGTCTATCCAATAAACTTCATCTTTGGAGTAGTTGTTCTATATTAGAGTTTTGGTTAAGTAGTTTTATTAATCAAATGAAGTTTTTTAGAATTTTTGTTAATTATTGAATTTTTTAGAATTAGTGGAATTATTTTAATGTCATCAATTAAAGGGGCCAAAGGTTGACTTTTCAAATTAAAGTTGATTTTGAAAGCTTCTGATTTTTAATAAATATAAGGCCATATGATGAGTAATTATACCTTTAGTTTGCTGATTTTAGAGTTTTCTATGATTAATTATGATTTTTCAATGTTTGAAGTATTTATTAAAATTTTAAAATTATCTTAATTAAGGGGATTTGAATGATTTTGATCCAAATCAGCCCCAATCCTCTTAGAATCCCCCCCAAAGGTTAGAAATAACTTAAGGGGATGTTTCCAATAATTTGAAATTTTTTTAGAAATTTTAATTATTTTTAATTAATTATTTAAATTAATTATTGATTTACCTTAAAATTGGAATTAAGGTGAAATTATGGGTTAATTGATTGGAGTTTTATTTTTTCTGAATTAAGGGTTTAAATATGGTCAATTAGAATCCTTAAATGAATATTTTGGATTTAATGTGATTTTTTAGTGGATTATGTAATGTTCTAGGTCAAATCTAGGGGGGATTTTGGAATTCCTAGTAGGTGGACTAAATGGACTCCAAACTAGTGAATTTTGGGACATGAGATCAGTTGATCACAAGGTCCAAACTCCCTAAATTCGGGCCCAAGTTGACCTAGCTAAGGTGGCTAACTTAGCCACCCAAGTTAATCTCTAGGTTACCTCAAAAATATCCTAATGAACTAACCTAAGCTTGGATTGGGGCAAAATTAATGGCCCTAAACTCCTTAGTCTATGCAAAATCATCATACCAAAGAACAAATCCTAATTCTCATTGGAGAGATCATAACCCTAATTTGAATTTAAGTGTTAAACCATGACCCGCATGATCTTGCCCTTAGACATTTCAAACAGAGGGGGAAATTTTGGATAGGTCAGATACATGCCCAAATTCATTCCCCCACAATCCCAAGCCATGATAATACTTAATTTGAACATAAAAGCATAAATAATACATACATTCAAATGGAAATTGAAATCAACACAGATACAATTAGTGATTGGGACCATAGAGCTTTGAAGATCTCTATAAGACCTATCTAATGAGCCTAACAACACCTAATTTGGCCAAGTAGATTGAGAGATCTAATTTTTGGAAGCTTCCTTGAATTTCCCATGAAATTAAAAATGATTCCCTTTAAAGAGTGGAGAGGAAGCAGGAATAGGTAGATACTCGACAACCTCTACCTCTACCTGACCCAGAGCCTTGGCTACAACAACCTTCCTTTATTTGGCTATTTTCTTCCTTACTCATCTCAGATAGTTCTTTCTTTGATTCCTGCTAGTAAATGGGATCTCGGTCTAAAAAACATACTTAACAGTAGTAGGGGGCTTAACAGTCAACTTAGGTTCTTTCTTCTCATCATTAGAAATCGAGGGAACAGGCCCTGTCCCTACAATCAACTATACCATAGGGAGATCTTCCTTAGCAACATCCATATCAATTATCTTGTGCCCATCAATTGAAAATTCAAGGGTGCTGAAGCCTATCCCAAAAGTATGTTGCTTCCTAAGTAAATATGCTCACAAGCAAGGTCTCTATCGAAGAAAAAGATCAACTTGCCAACCATTGTTACACAGTTTGAGTTTCTGAAATTGAAGAAAGGAATTGGAATTAGATATTTTTGAATTTTTTTTATGAAAATTGAAAATCATAACGGAACCTAGGTTCTATCATATATGTCTAATTGTAAGAATTATAACCCGACGTATGATGATAGAATACAAAGGTTAGTTATGAGTTTGAGAAAAGGTGAAATCTTCAAAACATATACGAGCCCATAAGGAGACATTATAGGATAGTATAAAATGATGTAGATTTCAAATTAAGATTGAAAAAGATTTTAGAAAGATCTTGATTTTGAAATTAAAAGTGAACTTTTTCCAAAATTTGAAACACAACAGGTCAGACTTTCATCCAATCTGAAGGTTTACAAAATGAGGGAAAAAATCAAGAAGGATTGGTTTCCTATCTCTCTTCATTCCATGAGTCAAATGGAAATGGAAGTTCAAGACTAAAATATTGAAAAAATGAAGATCTTGGAACAAGATTGACAGGGCTCCTTACAATTATAAAACTCCACATATTGAGTCAAATTTAATAAAATAGGTTTATAAAATTGAGAAGGTGATCTTAAAAGTATGATTTGATGCTATCACCTCACCAATTGACTTGGGGGCAGAAGGTCAAAATCCAATTTTTCGATAGAGGTCTTACTTCTCTTTTGACATGAAATTAAAAAGAAAATTGATGTTGGCTTAGCTTTTCCAAGGAGGAAATGGGTAAAGGAGCAAACATAAGAAAAAGTAGTTAAGACTATCGATGAAGCAAAATTTTGTAATTATTAGAGTAAAAAGAGAGATTTAGTCCCATAGTGCGTGCCATTTTTTGTTAGTAGAAGTTTTGAAAAAGGTTTTTGAAAGACTTAATCTTATTTGGGAAATTTGATTTTAAATTTATAGTCTCAAAATTGAACACCTTGTTATAAATAATATATTGCCCAGAAAGAAAAATATATCATTTGGTAACGGGTTCAGATGATGAAACTAAAAGATTTTATCCCGATTGTAGTAGTTGAATTCAAATAAGATTCACATATGATCTCGAAGGGTCAAAATGAGATTCTATAAGTATTCATCCACTATAATGTAGATGAGAGATTGTTAACTTCATATTCTATGTCACAATAGTGATTGATATATCTCTCCAAGAAGAGAAAATATCATTTATTACCGATTGATGTAATATAAGGATAATAATCGTTGTTGATTTCATTTTTTAAAAGAAGATTTATTTTGAATTTCGAAAATTGATTTTGAAAAAGTGGATGTAGGTTCTAAATCTCCTACAAACATAAGCCATCATAATTAATTACATCGTAGGAAACCGAAGTCTCCTACGAAGACTATTGATTAAAATAATAACAAATTTTTACTTAGAGATTTTCTAGGACTGGTGTCAAAGGAGATGAAAAGGAATTTTAAATGGGTTGAGCACTCATTTTTGGGGACAAAGGAAGAAGGGTAGGAGACACTTTGAGATTCTGAATTAATTCAAAAGTGCCCCGACCTAAGTTAAGTGTTGGACTTTAAATTTTAGATTAATAAGAAATTTATTTCGAGTTGAATATTTTATTAGAAATTTGGAATTATATTCCTAGAGTTTTGGGGTCTTATGATTCAAATCTATCCCAGATTATGAATCTAAATTGGGCAATAAATAATGGTGACCCAAACCTAGCTAATATAGTGTAAAATCCTAGACTTACTTTGGCCTAAGTTGGGGAGCCAGCTAACCTCCTAGTCTATTTTAAATCCTTGAGTTGAAAGTTCATTAGGGCTGTTAAGCCCTATGAACTTAGTCCCAAAGCTAATTAAGAAGAGTGGTGAATTGGTTAAAGAAGAAACTTTAAGCAAAGTACAAACCAAAATCATCACAAATAAAAACCAATGCGGAAATTAAATGCGGAAGCAATAATAAGAAAAGAACACACAGGATTTATAGTGGTTCGGTCAAACCTTGACCTACGTCCACTCCTTGGAGGCACCCTCCAAGTATTGCACTAAAATAACTGTCTCTCCTTTAGCCCCCACAGCTAGGCGGAGAAGCCCTTACAAAATCACTTCCACCTTCCCCGGTGCGGCGGAGTTGCCGGGTCCTTTGACACCAAAGAGATATTCTTCTTTGGTGAACTTACCTCGAGACAAGCCTTGAATCCGATGGTACTAAGGTACGAGTTCGCCGGACCAACCGTGTAGAATCCCCTCCACATTCCCTTGAGTTCCTCCCCCTCACAGGATCTTCTCCCTCTCAAACTCCACCCTTTCCTCTCTCCCTTTCAAGCTCTCTCTTCAAGTTTCTCCCACAAGAACGAAGCTCCAATGGCTACCAAAGACTCTTACAAAAGTTGCCATACCATAGCTTAAATAGAAGCTCTCAAAATGAGCTCATTAATGCAAGTTGCCGACATTATCGTCCAGGACGATAGGCATATTGTCCTGGCCATTAGCATATCATCCTGGCAGATTAGTTCAAATATGAGGAAAATCGTCCTGAAAATCACCCTGAAATGAAGCTGGACGATGTCAATCATCCAACACATTGACCTGGACGATTCTGCGATCGTCCAGGACTAATTGCTTTCCTTAAATTCCAGAGAAATTATGGAAAATTTGTCCTAGATTGGTCGGGACGATATTTTATAGTCCAGGCTGATCCTCTAGACGATGTCCAAAAATAGGTTCTTTCTAAATAGATTTGGCGGCAGATTCTTGCTGAATTGAGCCTATTATCCTGGCCGATATAAAATTGTCCAGGATGATGTGTTTTGCATAATGACGGCTGTTTTAATGAGGATGCCCTAATTAGGGTTTCTGCTTTTGGATAGATCATCCAGGCCGATATAAATATCATCCGGGATGATATTACCAAAAATTGAAAACTTTACGGTCCCGTTAGAAACTCTTCCAAGTTACAAAGTATTAGGACCCACACCAAATATAATAGACTCAAGAAAGGAAAAAGTGTATAAACTGACTCAGACCTAGTCTACCTAATCTTGAGCTGATTCCAAATTACAGTCCGATCGTGTGAACCTAAAAGTCAGTACATAAGGCGATTGTAGAGAAATAAGAAACGTTTGCTATCGTCAAAATCATGAACCATAGATCCGCAATAATCTCCCCCTTTTTAATGATGGAAAATAATTTTAATTGAATTTTCAAAAAGAACTATTTTCTCCTAATCTCCCCCTCACTAGATTAACACTTTAAAAAATAGGGGAGATAAAAATATTTTTTTAAATTTTTTTGAAAAGAAAGAAAAGATACAAATACGTTCTCCCCCTTTGACAATATCAAAAAGAGAGGAGGCACAAACAAAAAACAAAACTAACAAAAATATTCCCTGATCTAGTGAAAAAACAAATATTCTTAAAATGAGAAAGTTACCTCTTGGTTTTAATCAAAAACTTAGTAGAATTGGATTGACAACGCATAGCCCAGAAAATGTTAGAAATTCATAATTTGATAATCCAAACTCAAGTTCTTTAAAAAGGCTAAAAAATTTTTTAATTCAATATCTAAATCATAAAATATTTTAGAGAAAGAAACAATCATTTTTCAAAAACTCCTTCCATAAAACTTATCTAATAGAAGATCAATGCACGAATTGTTGAATCAAGAATCAAGATGTTCAAAGTCAAATATCGAAAGTATCAAGGGTTTTCTTAAGCTTTTTAAGAAGTACAAGAATGGTAAGCATTAACTTTTTGTAGGCTCATTTTATGCCTCTTGATAATTGGTTGGCACACTACGCATCTTTTGATACACTTTGTGTATTCTATATTTTTCAATTTGGCGCTTTGCGCATCTTTTATTTTTGGCATCATTGGCCAATTTTTTGACTATGCTACTTTTCTGAAATCTTAAATACCAAAAGTAAACCCATACTATTGATAAAGTGAATTTCTTGATTAAGAAAATTTTGAATTAGATTCAACAACTTGTAAAAGATTCCTATGCGATAAATAAAATGTAGGGAGATAAAAAAATTTGTTTCAAAAACCAATTTAAAAGATGAAAAAGATTTTAAATCAAAAGTAGGATAACCTCTTTTGGGAAATAGAGATTGAGAGTAAAAAACATAATGAGTTTCCTTCCTTCGACTATTTTAGAGAAGTCAAACAAAATTTACCAAAGATTTTAAGAAAAAACAAGAAGTAGATTTTTCATTTTTAGAAAAGTGAATGCGTCCATGAAAAATAAAAATAAAAAATAAAGAAAAACAAAAAGCAAAAAATATAAAAACAAAAGCAAAAAAGGCTTTTATCCATTTTCTCTCTCCTGGTCCGATGCTTTAGAAACCAGATCTGCCCATGAGATTTTTTGCCTTTCATTATTTCTCTAGTTTAAATTTTGCTCCGCCTTGTCCTTTTCTTTCGTAGGAAGAATTCTTAAACTAGGGCACTGATTTTTCATATGTCCAGGCTTCCTGCATCGAAAGCAAATAACGTTACAAGAAATATGGACATCCTTACCACTTTTATCTTTTTTTCCACTTTTGCTTATGCTTTGGTGAGCTTTGTGATTTGCTTGACAAGTCATTGCTATCGTCACCAACTAAGCTTCCTCTTTCCGTATCTTCAGCTTTTAGAACGATCGTTTCACCTGCATCCAAAAGTCTTTGACCCAAACCTTGCTCGTAGGCATTGAGTAAGCCAATCAAATTATCAATAGAATAATCATTCAAATCTTTTGATTCACAAATAGCAACTACTTTAGCATTAAACTTATCCTGTAGACAACGAAGAATTTTGTTAACTTTTTCAAAATTTGAAAATTCTTTTCCTAAAGCATGCAATGAGTTTACAATTTGAATGAATCTGGTATACATGTCTAAGATCATTTCAAAAGGTTTCATGGAAAATAATTCAAAATCATGCATTAACAAATTTAACTTGGATTGCTTGATTTCACTAGTGCCTTCGTATATGGTGCGTAATTTATCCCAAACTTCCTTATCGGTAGTGCGCGTGGATACTAACATAAAATCATCAGAATTTAAATCACAAAAAAATCAATTTAAAGACTTCACATTCAATTGAGCATTGAGTTGTTCTTCCCTGTTCCATTGACTAAATGGAATATCAATTTTAACTCCATTAACAATTTGTGACGGTGATGAATAACCAGTTAAAATCATATGCCACATGCGAAAATCAATCGATTGCAAGAAAATAGACATGCAAGTTTTCCAAAAATCAAATGATATATTTTCAAATAAAGGAGGTCTGGTGATTGAATAGCCTTCCGTAGTGTTACGATTCCCAAGATTAGCCATGGATCAAAATTCTAAAAGTTTTCAAACTAATTTTTTATGAATCCCACTCTGATATCACTTGAAAGTTCGTTAGGGATGTTAAGCCCTATGAACTTAGTCCCAAAGCTAATTAAGAAGAGTGGTGAATTGTTTAAAGAAGAAACTTTAAGCAAAGTACAAACCAAAATCGCCACAAATAAAAACCAATGCGAAAATTATTGCGGATTCAATAATAAGAAAAGAACACACCGGATTTATAGTGGTTCGGTCAAACCTTGACCTACGTCCACTCCTTGGTGGCACCCTCCAAGTATTGCACTAAAACAAGTGTCTCTCCTTTAGCCCCCACAGCTTGGCGGAGAAGCCCTTACAAAATCACTTCCACCTTCCTCGGTGCGGCGGAGTCGCCGGGTCCTTTGACACCAAAGAGATCTTCTTTTTTGGTGAACTTACCTCGAGACAAGCCTTGAATCCGATGGTATTAAGGTGCGAGTTTGCCAGAGCAACCGTGTGGAATCCCTTCCACACTCCCTTGAGTTTCTCCCCCTCACAGGATCTTCTCCCTCTCAAACTTCACCCTTTCCTCTCTCCCTTTCAAGCTCTCTCTTCAAGTTTCCCCCACAAGATTGAAGCTCCAATGGCTGCCAAAGACTCTTACAAAAGTTGTCATGCCATAGCTTAAATAGAAGCTCTCAAAACGAGCTCATTAATTCAAATTGCTGACATTATCGTTCAGAAGGATAGGCATATCTTCCTGGCCTATTAGTTCAAATATGAGGAAAATCATCCTGAACATCGCCATGAAATGAAGCTGGACGATGTCAATCGTCCAGCACATCGGCCTGGACGATTCTGCGATCGTCCAGGACTAATTGCTTTCCTTAAATTCCAGAGAAATTATGGAAAATTTGTCCTGGATCGGCCGGGACGATATTTTATAGTCCAGGCCGATCCTCTAGATGATGTCCAAAAATAGGTTCTTTCTAAATAGATTTGGCGGCAGATTTTTGCTGAATTGAGCCTATCGTCCTGTCCAATATAAAATCATCTAGGACGATGTGTTTTGCATAATGACGACTGTTTTAATGAGGATGCCCTAATTAGGGTTTCTGCTTTTGGACAGATCGTCCAAGCTTATATAAATATCGTTCGGGACGATATTACCAAAAATTGAAAACTTTAGGGTCCCGTTAGAAACTCTTCCAAGTTACAAAGTATCAGGACCCACACCAAATACAATAGACTCAAGAAAGGAAAAAGTGTACAAACTGACTCAAACCTAGTCTACCCAATCTTGAGCTGATTCCAAATTGCAGTCCGATCGTGTGAACCTGAAAAGTTAGTACATAAGGCGATTGTAGAGAAATAAGAAATGTTTGCTATCATCAAAATCATAAACCATTGATCCGCAACATGAGTCTAGTCATTTTTACGAAAGAGTTATAGGGACATTTTATTATGGTTTTGGAGAGCTAGGGCCGACGTCTAGAGATTATCCTAAGTGGCCCCTTGACTTATATTGGGTGAAAATGCTAAAACAAATGCAATGAATATTTAGAATCTTTTAAATGTGTTTCTAATTCTATGCATTTTGATCGACTTGATTAATATTTAAAATTAGAATGATGTAGTTTTAAAAAGGATTTAAAATAAGTGTTACCTTAGATATTGCACATATTTCCCTTGAAAGATTTGTACCCTAATAGGCCAGGTGGTATGCTAAAATACACAAGCGAGGAGGTGCCTAACAAAAGGAAGAGAAGAGTGCAACAAATATGTTATGCGAACTCCTAGCAGTCTTGAGCTTACTTCCTTGATCATTAGAATTTCTATATTATCTTAAAATATTTTATTTTAATTTGAATAGAAAATTTTTTACACAACCTTAAGAGCCTCCGCATATCCAGGCTAAAACAAAAACGACACACAATCGCCAAAAAAATAAAGAAAAGCAGGCAATCCTATACGCAATCAAATCAACTCAAACATATTAATATAATTAATTACTTAAAGTAAAGTTTGTAGGTAAACATCCCATTAATTTCAACCCAGAGTATGCAAAAAAAAAATTAGAAGTGGTCGGCAGCACTAATAATAACCTGGATTCTAATCCTAGTATAAACGCAAGTGATTGAGTGAGACACTCTTTATCTTCAATTTCTCAATCTTCACCTCTTTGGATTCCTTGTATTCTTTATATCTGGACATCCAAATGTAAAAGAAAACTCTTCCCCCAAAGGGGAGGTTATTCTTTCACTTTGGGTATGAAATTGAAAGTGATCCAAACTTGGGCTTCCAAATGGAAAGAACTATCCCTCTAAGGGGTATCCTTTCCTCTTTAGAATCCAACTTTGAATCTATGTATCCCAAAATCAAAGTGCAACTTTCACAACTCAATACTTCAAATGAATTACATTAATAAAAAAAAAAAAGAAAATTTAAGACTTTCCTACAGGGTTATCCTAAGCAATTAAATATAAAAGAGTCCCAAGCAGTAATATAATGAAATTAAAATTACTCAATTCAATTATACTTGACCGTGCTATTATTTATTTGGGGGCTAAGGATGATGAAGCACCTGTAGCATTTATAATGATTATTATTTATTAGTTATGTTTTATTTTCCTACATGAGAACGACCACCTGCATAAAACTCAGTGAGCAACGGAAGAAGGGTAGTCAAAACTACCGATGGGTAGTCAAAACTACCGATACAATAAAATTTATGGGTAGAGGTACCAACGAAAGAAGGGTAGTAAAAACTATCAAAGCAATAAATTTTATGCCGTTATTAAAGATGAAGAGAGAGATTTAGTCCCACCGGGCGTGCCATTTTTTGTTGGTGGAGTTTTGAAAGCATGTCTTGAAATATTAGTTTTCTTTGGGACCTCAAATTAAATTCTAAAATTGAATTATCTCGTTAGAAAAAGTATATCACCTCAAGAGGTGAAAATAAAATTTCGTAATGGTATCAGAGTTAGAATTATAAAATTCTTCTTGAATATCGTGACCGGATACTAAAGAGAACTTCATATGGCCCCGAAGGGTCAAAATGAGGTTCTACTAAATATCCAGCTACAATGTTTAAGAAGTGTGATCGTTGATTTCACATTCAAAGTCTTATCAAAGAAAGGTGTATCTCCCCAAAGGGAGAAAATACCATTCGATGATAATTCTTTGAATATGCTAATAATGATCACTAGTATTTTAAGTTTTCCCAAAGAAATCCAATTGAATTTTGAGAAATCAATTTTTAAAATCAGGTGCGTCTGTGGTTCTAAATCTCCTACGAGCACAAGCCCTCGTAGTTAATTATATCGTAGGAAAACAAGATCTCCTATGAAAACTCTCGATTAAAATAACGACAGAAATTTTATTTTAAAAATTTTCTAGGAGTGATATCAAAGATGTGAATTTGGAATTTCAATCGGGATTGGATCGAATTTTGAACACTTATTTCTGGAGTCAACAGAGGAGAGGTAGGAGGTACCTAGAGATTCTAAAATAATTCAGAAGTACCCCAACCTAAGCTAAGTGTTGGGCTTTAAATTTTAGATTGAGGAGGAATCTTTATGTTTAAGTTGAAATTTTATTAGAAAGTTGGAACTTATATTCTCAATCACCTGATCGGGAGAATGCCTAGGAGGTGTGGGTGAAGACTAACCTACCAAGTGGGTATGACATCCCCGGTCAAGATCCCATGGTTTTCCATCATCCCGGGTTCATCGGTATCCTTAGCATACTTAGTCGAGTGCTGACCAGAGGATCCTTGTTAGCAACCATGGGTTACCTCATTCAAGGGGACCTCGTAGGCCAAGGGGCTGGGGACCTAATCCTAGGTTGACAAATAGGAAGTGCATAGGTCTGTGGATAGTGAACCTATGTCTATGTTATCTGACCTAGGATGCCACTAAAAGCATTAAAAATAATCATCACATGAATCTAACATAGTAAAAAAAAAATCAATCAATACTCAATTTGCATATAGATTAACACACCTCATAAATAGAAAGTAACATCGGCCAAACCTAAAGCTAGAGTTTGTGCCCTAACAAACCAATCTAAGTGTGTGTAGCAGGCCGTGTGGTTCGGATATGTCCTATATTGGGTAATTGGTTGAAGTTGTCTAATGTTTTGATTGGTTGAAAGGCTTGAGAGATTTAAGTTTGAGTTTAAGTATTAGTAGTTTTAAAGTTGATTTTAGGGTGTATTTTAAGTGTTATGTGATTACCACCTTTGTTTCTCACCGAGGCCGTGAAGTTTATTTCACCTTCCTTGGGGCTAAGCTAATAGCCTCGTTGGCCTGGGTTACCCAGTGATAACCAGTATTAATCGGATTAATTTATTCGGTTGATGTTTAAAGGGTTAATGATTTTTAATTGAATTGTTTCATTGTTGAACTCGATGATTAAGTTAAGGTTATTTAGAATTTAAGTTGATTGTTGGATTATTAGAGCTTTTTAAATTAGTTAGAATTTTTAAATAATTTCTCAAATCTTTTTAAATTAATTATTAATTAATCATTAATGAATTTCTTATTAAATTCTAGTCAAAAGTTTCATCTAAATTTGAGTTATTCATCTTTAGATTTTATTCAATTTTATTCAATGTGTTTTGTCTTTACATCTTGTTCTGTTTTTAATGAATTCATTTAATTAATATTCAATCAAAGAGTAATTAAAGCATTAATTAAGAATTAATAAAATTTGGATTTGAATTTTATCCTTTAATAGTTTTATGTATTGGTTGAGGTTGATTGAAAAAGGTTTGATATTTTTATAAATTTTATTTGAGTTGTTATCAAATATTTAAGTTTTGAAATTCTAAAGAAAAGTTAATGATTGATTGTTGTTTGAGATCAAATAGATTATGTATATTAAATCCTAAGATGTGATGTCGCTACGTTATCTATGTTTAATGTTTCATCCTTAAAGGATATATGTGTGAATCCTAGAGTTTGTCTAAGTTCTCTAAGACTCATCCTTAATTATTGTCCTTAAATGACACTATTATTGTAATGGGATTTACAATCAATGTCTCTAACCCTTGAACATATACATAGATGTAAGTAAACCACGTCAATGGGTTTTGGGTTTACAAAAAAAAAAAAAAAAATATAAATGAGATGCATAGGTTACTACATGGACCTAAGGTTGGAGGAGCATGCAATCATTGGCTTATGGGATCTATGGCCTTCTAAGTTTTAAGAGAACTTGCCTGATCACCAGAGCTAGTCAACGGTGATTTCGACCGTAGCACCCCCATTTAGAAGAAATGGAGGCGACGGAAGCTCCTTGGCTCTATCCTTCAATTAGCTCCATTAGTACCTCGCAAATAAGGTGACAAGAGAAGGCAGTGTCAGAATATCATGTATGAAAATATAAAAGCTACTATAAATTGACATGTGAGTAAATATGTGAAAATATAGATCAAATCAAATTATTGAAGCAAATTTCAAAGTGTGTATAACTTTGCAAGAGATAATTCGAATGTATGTGACATTTTACAAAAATAATTTTAGAATATGTACTTGTGTGTAAAAAGAAATTTCAGCTCAAATATCATCTCACAGGAATGATTTTAGCACATGTAATAATATGTAAGAGAGGAATTCAGCTCATATACTATCTTACAAGGACAAATGACTATATGTAGCTCATTTTGAACGGAATATATATATATATATATACAAAGTTATATTCAATGCCAATGAAAATTAGAACTTTCTTCTCAATGTTCGAGCTCAATTCAAACCAAACAACTTCAACATGTGTCAAAAATCTACATCCTTGTTTTATCAACTTAGAAAAATGGAAAAAAAAAAGATGAATCATTATGTATGCTGCTTTGTATTGCCTTATATTCATCATAGGCACGAGACAATAACAGATCTTTAAGGGCAAGGAAAATATAAATATTTTTACAAGTAAACATGGCTTCATATATGCTGACAAACATTGATGAAATATTGTTATGAGCAAGTGAACCCTTTCTTTTATTAGAATAATGAGATATCTATGAGCAGCTAATTCCTTCTTTGTGCTAAGGATTGCATCGACATTCAAAGAATCAAGATTGTAGGTGTCAAGTAATTCACTTGAGGAGAATCTTAAAAGATGCTTAACTTGTGTATAGTCAATATGATTAACCAGAGAAAATTTTCACGAGTATATTACCTCATAAGAACAAGTTTAGCACATGACATCTAACAAAAGTGAATCGGCATGTATAAGCATTGAAAGAAGATTGATATTCGCAAAGCCCTTTTTTTTAAACAACACTTACGGCTCTTCACTTTTTTTGTGAGAATTTGGGTAAATAATAAAGATGGGAAAAATATATGATTGTAATTCATTCATCTTGCATGTATATCTAGCGTTCAAACATAATGGGGTATATATGTGAGATTTTCCAGTTTAACTAAAACTCCCTTTGAATACACATGATATTGGGCATCATAATGAACGCATCATTTTCTAACAATGAGGATTCGTCAAATACACATAACCACCATTTGGCAAAATATTCATAATGAACATCAATCTCATTTGACTATCTCCATTCAATACTCATACTCAATGTAACTAAAAGATGGATAACTCAAAGCAATTCCATTCCCTCCCAGCAAATCATGATTTTTTCCTACAAAAACTATATAACTTTGCATTGCATTGATGCATACTCAAGATCAAAATAGAAGACATATGAAATTGAGCAATGTGGTTTCCAACCTTTATACATATAATCTCAAGCATGTATGGGAAAACCTACAACAAATCCAAGAATCTTGTTTGACGTCAAATATACATACACAACACTTGTCAGAAGTTTATAACCAATATCACATTATATTATATAAAAAGAAAGTAGTTTATTTGCATCAAATTTTGACAATAACCATGACTGAGAAATGAAAGTATAACATAACAATCATAACGCCGAGTTAGAGCAAGCAACCACTCATAGAAACATCGTTGACGAAAGAGAAATACTCCATATTGCTCTTATTCATCATTCCAACTTAACACTTATGCCCAAAATGTAATCATGAGAAAGCATTTTTTGATGGCATTTCATCCTTTCCAAAGACTCATACATCTTTCTAACATAAATCGTATAACTTTGCCCTTGAACCCCACATTCCCAAAACTAAAACATAAAGCGTATGTAGAATTTCCAACAAAGCTCACAAACCTCACTTAATGTCAAATGTATACAATCACTATTTGTCAAGAATTTAAATCCTGCATAATATTATTGGAAAGGGGAAAGACAACCCCACTTACTTGAATTAATCAAATCTTTTCTTCAAACATTCTCTAGCTCTCAAATAAATGACATTAACATGAGATTGTATGTCAAGGTATTACAACATATGAATATAAAAAGAAAACAATGAATGGTATTAATCATCAAACTTCCAAAACTACATCAATTACTAAATGGTTATGCAACCAATCAATAAAATATCATACATAAAAAAAAGAAATGTAATTATAGAAAGGAATAATTTTGTCTCTTAGAGATGGGTATTCAAGCCATTTAAATAAGCTCATGATCACCACTGGACAATCTCAAGCACGACACCATCTACCTCTTAAGAATTTCTTATAGGCTTCTTTTTCCATCAAGATAATAAAAAAGGTAAGAAATATAGCCATATAAATATGATCAATATTGAGGCGTGAGTATATAAAGGCTTCTTTATTTCAGTCAAAATCCATTTAGTATAAAAGAATTTTCTAAGAACTAAATCAACACCATGCTTCATAACTGGACTAATAGAAGATGGTAAATTCTGCAATGAATATTAGAGTAAAGAGCCTTTAAAGTAAGAGGAGACAACTAATAAGCTCTTGGTTTCTCCAGCCTTCATTTCAAGGAACTATAGTCTTGTCCGACCCTAGGAGCAACTCCTCTTGACTGGATCTTTGAGTCTTCTTCCTCCTTTTGGATGGGTGGAGAGAAGCAAGGAGGCGGCTGCTTGGAGGCGTGAGATGAGAATGGAGTCGTGAGGATTAGAAGGTGACGGCTTGCCCTAATCCTTTTTCTTTTTTATAAAACCTGAAGTATGAAGGAAAAAATTATGACAATCATACCCATGCCAACCCTTGATCCAATGACTCATACATAAGTGGATTGCAAATTGAGATATTGAAATGATTGGAACATAATAATTGAATCAAATAAGCCAGTTTAATTAAGTATAGCATTCACACTAATTTGATTAAAAGTATCCAAGTTAATTAATGCCAATTTGATTTATGTCAAGCTGAGATAGGTTAAGTCACGTCGATCAAAGCCATCTGGTTTAAAAATGAATACAAATTGTTCGACCGACCAACCCAATTCTACGCCGCTTGATTGAATTTGTTTGATTAAAATTGAACAAATTTTGATTGACGATTGATTGAAATCTTGATGTTTGAAACTTGAATAAAAATTGGATTGATGTGTGATTGAAATATGATTAAAAATGATTGAAGATTGATTCGAAATTAATCTAGTGTTGGATTTGGGATTTGATTGGGACCTATATAATTGGCAAGTGGAAGCATGCTGATCATTAGGTCACCAAAGAAAACCCAAGTGGGTCCGAGTGACCTCATACAAAAAAGAGGTCAATAAATGGACCCCCAATATGTGTAATAGAATGAACTTATGCTGCACAAATTGGCATTGACCGAATGACAAGTTTGAGTAGGATTTTGGAAGTCTAAGGAAGGGCATCACCCAACCTTAGGTCTATAGGATGTTGATAGAAGACTTACTCCTAATAGACGGATTAACTGAAAAACCAAGGTAGGCATCACCTAACCCTGGGTCTAAGGAAGGGCATCACCCAACCTTAGGTCTATAGGATGCTGATAGAAGACTTACTCCTAATAGACAGATTAACTAGGAAACCAAGGTAGGGAATACCTAACCTTGGGTCTAAGGAAGGGCATCACCCAACCTTAGGTCTATAGGATGCTGATAGAAGACTTACTCTTAATAGACAGATTAACTGGGAAACCAAGGTAGGGAATACCTAACCTTTGGTCTAAGGAAGGGCATCACCCAACCTTAGGTCTATAGGATGTTGATAGAAGACGTACTCCTAATAGACATATTAACTTGGAAATCAAGATAGGGATTACCTAACCTTGGGTCTAAGAAAGGGCATCACCCAACCTTAGGTCTATAGGATGCTGATAGAAGACTTACTCCTAATAGACAGATTAATTGGGATGGTCATGTGGGGAGGAAACTTGCTCCACACAGTGGACCGAAACTGGCAAACTAGGGTGGTGCCACGAAGGGCGTACTCCACCACTAGCGAGTGGTCATGTGGGGTGGAAACTTGATATTAAGAGAGTTGCTATTTGCATATGTTACATTCTTGTAACTTGTATAGTTTTGATGATTTCAAATATTATTGTTTTATGTGCAGTTATCTCCTAACATTTTTTGGAAGAATTGTTTTTGCTCTTGTGTGTACTAACATTTCAGGAAAATTAAACTCCAAACTATGAAGACTTCAAATCAAATTCAGCATACAATTCTTTGCAAATTGGAGCTCTAAATTGTTCTTTAAATTGAGAGGGAGTGATTGTAATTGAGTGAATAAAAACACACACACACACACACTTAAGAAGATCTTACAAAATTTGTACTGATCGTACGGGACGAACCTAGTTCGTATGGGACGATCAGGTTAGTTTTCTCCCCGCAAGAGCAATGGAACGAACAGGAGTTGGAGGGAATTTTTTTGAGTCTTGATCTTCCCGGACAAATTTCTTTTTATCCCAGGACGAGTTAGGCTCTGTAAAAATTTTGTTCAGATAAAATCTATAATCGTGCTAGGATGATTTCTTCTCTGTAAAAATTTCATCCCGACGAAATCCAAATCATCCTAGGATGAATTCTTCTCTGTAAAATTTTGTTCAGACGAAGTTCATTATCGTGCTAGGATGAGTTGCTCTCTAAAAAAATTTCATCCGGATGAAGTCCTGTTCGTCCCAGGACGATGTGAACTGACTTACCAAAACTGATTACGTCCATGTAGTTATTTGGGAACCGACCTATGGTATAATGGATCGTACCGGATGAACCTAGTTCGTAGGGGATGATGATCGTATACGAACATAGTTCGTACCAATATACATAAGGATCATTTCTGACTTTTTAAGTAAAATCGTTCAGG
Organism: Dendrobium nobile; assembly: GCA_022539455.1. Taxonomy (NCBI): domain Eukaryota; kingdom Viridiplantae; phylum Streptophyta; class Magnoliopsida; order Asparagales; family Orchidaceae; genus Dendrobium; species Dendrobium nobile. The sequence continues at coordinate 33,706,136 of CM039729.1, forward strand.
ATGATCCACGATCGTACGGGATGATTTATTTCGTGTTAACTTGAAAAATTTGTAGTTTTGTACGATTTTTCTTATCTCTCCTATATATAGTCCAATTTAGACTGCCACCCAATCTTTTTGTCATTTGATCTTCATGTCTATTGAAAGAAGGGTCAAGGAGAGAGTGTGAGAGAGCATTCAAAGGAGGATTCCTGCCACTGAAGCGTGAAGGCTTCGCTTGGTGTTCAAAGGTAAGAATCTCTACTTCTGATTTTGGATTACTTCACTCTTTTCTTTCTTCCTTCTAAAATTCTTGTGAGAATATTTGTCAAGGAGATCCGGTTCTCTGCCGACACTTGGAGAGTGTGAATAGACGAAGGGTTCTCTGCCCACACTCGGAGAGTATGAAAGGACGAAGGGTTCTCTGCCCACACTAGGAGAGTGTGAAAGGACGAAGGATTCTTTGCCCACACTAGGAGAGTGTGAAAGGACGGACGATTCTCTGCCAACACTGGGGATAAGTATAAAAGGAATATGGTTCTCTGCCACATCGGGTTGTGGTGGAAAGAGTTTTTGTAAAGGCTTCTCTGCCTTGTTGTGGGTGCTAAAGGAGAGTCACTATTGGTATTAGTGTAATACTCGGAGGGTGCCTCCGGGGAGTGGATGTATGTCTAGTTTAGACCGAACCGCTATAAATCTTGTGTCTTTTATTTTTATTGCTTTTATTTTTCGTGTTTTATTTTTGTTTAAAAAAAAATTGCGTTTGAAAAACTTTTTTTAAAAATTTATTAAAGTTTATTTTCGGTTCAACATACTCAAGAGGGTTAAATTTTTTAAAAAAATACCAATTCACCCCCCCTCTTGGATAGCCTTATGACATAAGCTTAGATTTAACAACCTAATTCATAGTGAACGATCTCAACAAGTGGTATCAGGGCTTTATTTCAAAATCATAAGTTTTAAACTACTTTTTGATTAATGTAAATGGTTACATTTGGAAATCGAAACACACCTGAGGGTTACTCTATTACTAGACCTCCATTATTTGATAATATACCTTTTGATTTTTGGAAAACACACATGTCTACTTTCTTACAATCACTTGATTATTGTATGTGGATCTTAGTCCAGGAAGGATATACAAAACCAACTAGATTTGTTGATGGATTTAGAGTTGAAACACCTTTTACAAACTAGACAGTAAAAGAATGTGACTTAGCATAACTAAATGATAAATGCTTGAATAGTTTCTTTTGTACTTTAAAATCTGAAAACTACATGCGGGTTTCCACTTGCAAAAGTGGAAAGGACATATGGGATAGACTTTGTATAACATATGAGGGGACTAATGAGGTTAAACAATCAAGACTCAATATCTTGTTGCATGATTATGAATTATTTCGTATGAAACCTAATGAATCCATTCCTGACATGTACATAATATTCACATAAATTATTATCTCTTTGCATGCACTTGGTAGGGATATAACGAATACTGAAATGGTTAATAAAATTCTTTGTTGTTTACCTACTGCTTATGATGCTAAAATTATTGCAATTACAGAGTCTATGGATTTAAACATTTATTCTATTGACAATCTTCTTGATTCGTTTATTGCTTATGAGCAAGGAGTTAGCCAAAGAAAGCTTGATGCAGGTGAACCACGAAGGGAGAAGAATATAGCACTGAATGTGAAAGAGTCTGAGAGTGAACACTCACAACCTGAGGATGAAAAAGACATCACTTTGATGACTAGACAATTCAGAAGCTTTCTGAAAAGGAAGCAGAAGAAACGCCAGCAATGGATTAAAGGTAAATTCAGTAGAAATACCAAGGTTTCAAATGATGTTTTGCTATGAGTGCAGGAAACCTGGACATATAAAGACAGATTACCCTAAACTCAAAGCCAATCCTAGCAAAGAGAAGGTAGAGGAGAAACCTACTATAAAGAAGGGCAAAAAGAAGTTTCAAAAAGCTTTCTGGGCAGACTCAGCTTCAGATTCATCAGAGATTGAAAAAGAAGAGGAAGTCACTAATTTGTGCTTAATGGCTGACAATCATGATCACTCAGATCAAGAAGATGTATGTGACTTAACTTATGATAAATTATTTGAAGTTTCTGAACACATGCATGATACATATAGAAAAATAAAGAAAATGCATGCTAGTCTAAGTCTAGAATTTGAAAAACTTAAAAAGGAACATGAAATCCTTAGGAAAGATCATGCTTTGATTGATAACAATCACATGAAATTACTTGATGAGTTTGATGACTTGAATAAAAATCATGAGAATTTAAAATCATCCTATATAGAACTCAAGAAAGATTTTAAGAATTCTAAGGATGAATTTGAGAGCAAACTTTATAGAAGTAATTATACAAATTGAATTTTGGAAGATATGAATTCATTTTACAAATTAACCATAAAGCTCTCGAGGATAATAGGATTCTGCCTAAACTTGAAGATTTTACTATTCCTATTATGTATCATAAATTTATGTACTCCCTGAAAAGACAGATGAATGTTAAAAGACTTAAAAAACTATTTCCTAAAGTGAAATATAATAATTGTGGATTGTTTGGACATATAGCTCACACATGTACTTTAAAGATAAAAGCTAATTGGTGTGGAAACCTAAGATGCATAAACCTAGACATATCATACATGCATCTGATTATAATTTGCTACAAGGTGAACCCAAACTTGTTTGGGTTTCCAGGTCTAACATTTGATAATTTTGTAGGGATGCTCTAACACAAGACCTCGTGAGAGCATATGGTACCTGGATAGTGGATGTTCAAAGCACATGACTGGAGATACTGCTCAATTCATAACGCTGGAAGCTAGGAGTGGAGGCAAGGTTACACTTGGAGATAACACCACAAGGAAGGTGGTTAGGACATGTATGATTGGAAATTTAAAGATTTTTTTCATAGACAATGTATTATTGGTTGAAGGCTTAAAACATAATTTGTTAAGTATAAGTCAGCTATGCGATAAAGGTTACTGTGTAAAATTTTTTCCTACTAGCTGCATATTAAGCCTAAATGGTAAAGATGTTTTGAATGAATAAAGGGTAAACAATATTTATATGTTAGATTTAAATTGCATTCAAACTCCTACTATTTTTTATTTGAAAACTGTATCTGATGAGTCATGGCTTTGGCTAAGAGACTTTGTCATTCTAGCATGAAAAATCTTAGGAGGATTATCCAAAAGAACTTAATGAGAGGTATATCAAAACTAGACTTTACTAAGGACCACCTTTGTGATGCATGTCAATTAGGAAAATAGGTGAAGTCCTCTTTTCAGTCCAATAATGATCTTAGAACAAATAAACCATTGGAGATTTTGCATATGGATCTTTTTGGACCAGTTGGAACTGTGAGTCTAGGAGGGAAGGTATACGGCTTTGTAATTGTGAATGATTTCTCAAGATTTACATGGGTTAGATTTCTTTTTCATAAGAGTGAATCATTTCAGAAATTTAGAAATTTTTTGACTTGAATTCAAAGAAAACTAGGTTGTAAAATTATATCAATTCAAAGTGATCATGGAGGAGAATTTGAAAATAAAAAGTTTGAGGATTTTTGTAAGGAGAAAGGAATTGATCACAATTTTTTAGCACCTAGAACCCCTTAGCAGAATGGGGTAGTCGAAAGAAAAAATAGAACATTAGTAGAAGCCATCAGAGCAATGTTGGCAGAATACTCACTTCCAAAATATTTTTGGGGTGAGGCGATTAACACTGCATGCTATGTTCTGAATAGGGTGAATGTGAGATCTTGTTTAAATAAAACACCCTATAAGTTCTTAAAAGGAAGAACACCTAATTTGTCTCATTTGTATGTTTTTAGTTGCAAGGTGTTTATTCATAACAATGGAAAATCTGCCTTAGGAAAATTTGATCCAAAATCAGATGAGGGAATTTTTGTTGGGTACTCAAGTGTTGGAAAATCTTTTAGAGTATTCAATAAAAGAACTTTGAGAATAGAGGAGACCACACATGTTGTATTCGATGAATCAAGAAATTTGGAAGAGCCAAATATTGTAGATGATGAGATTGAGGATAACTCCTAAAAGATTGAAAGAATAAATTTGAAAGAAAATGTGGAAGAAAATTTGGAGATAGAAAATCCTTTGCCTAGAGATTTGAGATTTTCTAAAAACCACCCAAAGGAGTTGATAATTGGTGAACCTAGTGTGGGTGTAAGAATTAGGCATGGATTAAACAAAGAAGTCAATCATTCTGCCTTCATTTCAACTATAGAACTCACTAATATTAATCAAGCACTTTCGGATGAATTTTGGATATTGGCCATACAAGAAGAGTTGAATCAATTTATAAGAAATAAAGTTTGGGAATTAACAACAAGACCAAAAGATCAAAGTGTAGTTGGAACAAAATGAATGACTCAGGAGTAGTCATTAGAAATAAGGTTAGATTAGTTGCAAAGGGGTATAATCAGATTGAAGGGATTGATTTTGAAGAAACTTTTGCCCCTGTAGCTAGACTTGAGGCACTTAGGGTTTTGCTAACCTTTGCCTATTTTAGAGGATTTAAATTGTATCAAATGGATGTCAAAAGCACCTTTTTAAATGGGGTAATTCAAGAGGATGTATTTTTAGAACAACCTCCAGGCTTTGAAAATTCTAAATACCCAAATCATGTTTTCAAGTTGAAAAAGGTATTATATGAATTAAAACAGGCACCTAGGGCTTAGTATGAGAGGTTAAGCACCTTCCTACTTAAAAGATCATTTGAAAAAGGAAGTGTGGATACAACTCTCTTTTTGAAGAAATATGGAAAGGATATACTCATTGTTCAAATTTATGTGGATGATATCATATTTGGATCTTCAAATAAAAATCTTTGTGATGATTTTTCTAAAACAATGAGTAGTAAATTTGAGATGAGTCTAATGGGAGATTTAAGTTACTTTTTAGGTTTTAGCATTAAGCAAATTGAGGAAGGAACATTTCTAAGTCAATCAAAGTATGTTAAGGACATCCTTAAAAAGTATGAAATGGATAATGCTAAACCTGTAAGTACACCAATGAGTTCCTCAATTCAGTTGGATAAGGACCCTAAAAGAAAATCAGTTGATCAAAAGAAATTTAGAGGAATAATTGGATCTTTACTTTACTTGACTGCTAGCCGGCCCGATATCATATTTACTGTTTGCTTGTGTGCTAGATTTCAATCAGATCCAAAAGAATCACATTTGATAGCAGTGAAAAGGATTTTAAGATATCTGTTAGGAACTCAGAACTTAGGAATTTGGTATCCTAAGTTTCGCTCTTCATTTGAAATAATTGGTTATTCAGATTCTGATTTTGTAGGATGTAGGGTGGATAGGAAAAGCACTTCTGGAACATGTCAATTCATTGGAAATTCTTTAGTCTCTTGGTCTAGTAGAAAACAAAATTCAGTAGCCCTATCTACTACAGAAGCTAAATACATTGTATTAGGAAGTTGTGTAGCACAAGTACTTTGGTTGAAACAATAGTTGATTGATTTAGGATTGTCTATAGGCACTATTCTAATTTATTGTGATAACACTAGTGCTATTTGTATTTCTAAAAATCCTATTCAACATTCAAGAACCAAACACATAGATATAAGGCATAATTTCATAAGGGATCATGTATCCAAGGGAGAAATTGAACTCATTCATGTTACAACTAAAAATCAACTTGCAGACATTTTTACAAAACCTTTAGCCTTTGATATTTTCAGTGTATTAAGAACAAGACTTGGTGTGATTGATTTGAATGCTTAAATAAAAATATTTTCTGCAACATTGATATTTGTTTTTTCTAGTAAATGTTTTTGTGTTTGTTATTTTGTTGTTGTTGTGTTTCTTAATTTTGATTTGTGTGAATGATTTCGTTTTGTTTTATTTTTGAATTGTAGTTTTTGTTTGAGTGCAAAAATTTTTTTTAAGTCATCATCATCCTGGACAAAATCATTTCGTACGGGACGATTTGTGTAGTATGACAAACTGTGGGATTTTGAACCATTTTAAGTGCAGTTTTAATGTACTTTGAATGTACGATCGTCACGATCATCCGGGACGAAATATTTTTCAAACGACGGGATGAATGAATGGAGCAGTTGAATGGATAAGGCAGTTTTTAATATGAACTTCGTTTGTACGAACCTTTGGTTCGTCTGGACGAACACATGTCGGTTCGATATAGGGGACATTTTCAACTGTCATTAAAATGATATAAGTTTTGATCGTCCCGGAATGAACACGTGTTCGTCTGTACGATCAGACTGGTCAAAAGTCTGTATGAAAGGATGCTTCATAAGTTGTGTTGATTACGAAAAGCCGTTTCATTTTGGTCATATTAGATCGTATGTACGAAATATTTTCGTACGGGACGATCGAGAATTTTCATACGGGATGAACATTTTTCGTATGGTATGAACATGTCATTTTTAATATATAGGCTAGCCTTTTTAACTCAATAGTCACACACTAAACATCACTTTCAACTCCTTTCTTACTCTAGATCACTTTCAAATGGTCAGTTCAAGCAAGCGTCAAAAGGTCTTAGTCAAGAAGCCTCATAGGAATTCATCCAAAAACTTTCTGTCCAAAGCAAATGAAGATTCTTTTCCTAGATTTGGTTCTACCAAAATCACTCCTTCCCGAATTTTATTTCAAGAAGATATTACCTTTAAGGTAATGCATTTATTTGCTTCAACTCAGTTTCAATTTATCCTTACTCTGGTCCACCTCTATAACAAAGAAATCTTCCACTATTTTCTAGCCAATATGTCCTTCAATTCTGACCACTCTGTGATTCGCTCCTTTGTTTTCAAATAAAAAGTTGAAATCACAAAACACGTCTTAGGAACTTTTCTACATTTAAGGACTGAGAGAAGTAGAGCCCATACCTTAATCACTAATGATACATATAAATGGTATGAAATTAATAGGGCGATTAGAGGAAATGGTTTAACTGAGCATGTGGCTAGGGTATCTGGTCTTGTCCGTAATGCTCACATCATCCAACATGTTCTTAGAACTTCAATTATTCCAAAAGCTGGTGATAGAGTCAATATTACCCCACTTCTTTCTATGGTGACTTTTCTAATCATGACAAATGAACCTATAGATGAAGCCCAACTTATTCTTGACTACCTTTATGGGCTTTCTAAAATTAGCCATGCAGAATAGAAAAGAAAAAGGAATATTGCTTTAGGACACTTAGTTTCCTATGTTATGCGAAAGAAGTACAACTTAGTTCATCTTGATCAAGAGTATGAAGAACCGCTCTATTACAATGACGAATCATTTAGAGTGATCTTCAAGGAGGAATCAGGAAAAACACATGTCATCAGTGATACAGAAGAAGGGCCTGAAGGTGCACCTGCTCCTACAAATGAACCAAATTATCAGAATTTGGTTCAAAGATTTGACCAGTTAGAGACTCATTTTGATCATCGCCTTGATCAAATTGAGACTCATTTACAACAGCAGGCTGCTCAATATCAACATGACATGGGCTATATGAGGGAGCAAATGAATGATATTAGTACTAATGCACTTATGATGAGTATATATTTTAAACTCTTTGGTGGTGCTCCTCCTCCTCCTCCTCCAGATCAGGGACCGTTCGAGTGATTTTTGCACTTTTTGTTTTGTGTTTGTGTTGTTATGGTTTATGTGTTAGTTGTTGTTTTGTTGTATCTCTTTGGATGGATTTTTAGATGTATTTTCTTTTTTTTTCTAGATGGTGTGTATTGATATCGATTGGAGTGACTGTAATATCTTTTTGATATCAATATAAGTAAACATGTCTTATCTTTATCTTGTTTCTGAAATGTGTGTTTAATTATGAAAATCTTTGGATTTTATTTTCTTATCAGTGCTATAATTCTTAAAATGCAAATTAAAAATCATACTCATTAAAAAAATTTAATTTTTCTAAATTTAAGTTTAGCTTATAACTTGATAATAATTAAGATTATCAAATTTCTTGTCTCTTGTTTAGACTACATTAATTTATTATTGCAATTGTGATGTTTTTCATATTTTGTATTTCACTCTTCAATTAAAATTTATGCACTTAGATTAATTTGAAAACTTTGATTAATGTCTTTGGAAAGAATACAATTACTCTTGACAAATGTACAAATGTACAAAAATAAAAAAGAATGCGCAATGGTTCGCAATGTGAAAAAGAGGCACAAAATAAGCCCAATAAATGCAAATATGTACAAAAGTGTGCCACAAATTTGAAAAAGATGAGCAAAGCGCCACTTGTGGTAGTTATTTCTTTCCAGACTCTTTTAATCTTCTCATTCAAATTGATCTTGTGTTCATTCATGTATATTGAATTTTGAAATATATAATTTTTTTTTCATCCTCTTTGCAATGATGTCTCTATCTAAATGTCTAAATTAAATCATGTTGTTTGATAAATTTTTTATTATCTAAGTTATGTCTCCTCTTGAATTATATGAATTTTTATTATTTGTCTAATGTACTAATTTTTATTTGCATAACTTTATTACAATCATTGTTAAGAATGAATTATCAAATGATTTTCATATGTCTACTTGCATTACAAGTTCTTTTTTTCTTCTTCACTTTTTGTTGTTGTAAAAAAGGGGAAGAAATAATTATTTGTTGTGATCATGTCGTTGGTTTTTGTCTGTTTGGTCTTATTTTGTTTGTTGTCGTTGTTTTGTTCGTTGTTGGGTGTTTTTGAAATTTTTGAAAATAAAAAATTAAAAATTTTTGTGTTTAATGACCCCTTATTTTCACTTGTTCATTAATTCAGGGGGAGTTTAGGAGATTCTTAGAATTTAAAATTCGACAAACAATAATTGTTTTGCCATCATCAAAAAGGGAGAGATTATTAAGAGAGTTGCTATTTGCATATGTTACATTCTTGCAACTTGTATAGTTTTGATGATTTCAAATATTATTATTTTATGTGCAGTTATCTCCTAACATTTTTTGGAAGAATTATTTTTGCTCTTGTGTGTACTAATATTTCAGGAAAATCAAACTCCAAACTATGAAGACTTCAAATCAAATTCATCATACAATTCTTTGCAAATTGGAGCTCTAAATTGTTCTTTGAATTGAGAGGGAGTGATTGTAATTGAGTGAATAAAAACACACACACACACACTTAAGGAGATCTTACAAAATTTGTACTGATCGTATGGGACGAACCTAGTTCGTATGAGACGATCAGGTTAGTTTTCTCTCCGTAAGAGCAATGGAATGAACTGGAGTTGGAGGGAATTTTTCTAAGTCCTGATCGTCCAGGACGAATTTATTTTGGTCTCAGGATGAGTTAGGCTCTGTAAAAATTTCGTTCATATGAAATCTATAATCGTGCCAGGACAATTTCGTCTCTGTAAAAATTTCGTCCCGACGAAATCCAAATCGTCCCAGGAAGAATTCTTCTCTGTAAAAATTTCGTTTAGACGAAGTTCATTATCGTGCCAGGATGAGTTGTTCTCTGAAAAAAATTTGTCCGGATGAAGTCCTGTTCGTCCCAGGACGATGTGAACCGACTTACCAAAATTGATTACGTCCATGCAGTTATTTGGGAACCGACCTATGGTATAACGGATCGTACCGGATGAACCTAGTTAGTACGGGATGATGATCGTGTACGAACATAGTTCGTACCAATATACATAAGGATTGTTTCTGATATTTTAAGTAAAATCATCCAGGATGACCCACGATCGTACGAGACAATTTATTTCGTGTTAACTTGAAAAATTTGCAGTTTTGGACGGTTTTTCTTGTCTTTAATATATATAGTCCAATTTAGACTACCACCCAATCTTTTTGGCATTTGATCTTCATGCCTATTGAAAGAAGAGTGAAGGAGAGAGTGTGAGAGAGCATTCAAAGGAAGATTCCTGCCACTGAAGTGTGAAGGCTTCGCTTGGTGTTCAAAGGTAAGAATCTCTACTTGTGATTTTGGATTACTTCACTCTTTTCTTTCTTCCTTCTAGAATTCTTGTGAGAAGATCTGTTAAGGAGATCCGGCTCTCTGCCGACACTTGGAGAGTGTGAACAGACGAAGGGTTATTTGCCCACACTAGGAGAGTGTGAAAGTACGAAGGGTTCTCTGCCCATACTAGGAGAGTGTGAAAGGACGAAGGGTTCTCTGCCCACACTAGGAGAGTGTGAAAGAACGAAGGGTTCTCTGCCCGCACTAGGAGAGTGTGAAAGGACAAACGGTTCTCTACTAACACTGAGGATAAGTGTAAAAGGAAGACGGTTCTCTGCCGCACCGGGTAGTGGTGGAAAGAGTTTTTGTAAAGGCTTCTCTGCCTTGCTGTGGGTGCTAAAGTAGAGTCACTATTGGTATTAGTGCAATACTCGGAGGGTGCCTCCGGGGAGTGGATGTAGGTCTGGTTTAGACCAAACCACTATAAATCTTGTGTCTTTTATTTTTATTGCTTTTATTTACCGCGTTTTATTTTTGTTTAAAAAAATTATGGTTGAAAAACTTTTTCTAAAAATTCATTAAAGTTTATTTTCGGTTTAACATACTCAAGAGGGTTAATTTTTTTTTTTTAAATACCAATTCATCCTCCTCTTGGATAGCCTTGGAACATAAGCTTAAGTTTAATAACCTAATTCATAGTGAACAAATCTCAACACTTGCTCCACACAGAGGGCCGAAACTAGCAAACTAGGCTGTGCCACGAATGGCGTACTCCAGCACTAGCGAGTGTGAATTAGGATGGTGCCACGAAGGGCGTACTCCACCACTAATCCCCAAGTTAAATTCCAGGGTGGAGCCATAGAGGGCGTACTCCACCACCAGCGGGCGAGAATCAGGATGGTGCCATGAAGGGCGTACTCCACCACTGATCCACAGGTAAAAGCCAGGATGGTGCCACGGATGGCGTACTCCACCACTAGCGGGTTTGATCTTAAGGGAAGGAATGACCTAACCTTAAGGAAAAGAGAATTGGAAACAATGATTGATGATTTTGAATTTTGATTTGATTTCTTTGAATTTGAAGGGGTGAATTTGATGTTTAATTTGATCCTCATTAGGCATGATACTTCTTAAAGAACCGCCCAAAGGAAAGGAAGCATCTGGTGGTATCTTCAAAATGAATCCACTGCCATGAACTTTCCTCATAGATCATCTCTAAGGTGGACGATCCAGTCAACATTGATTCAAAGCTTCCATTGATCTTATGGTGGACTAAAACTGGTTTCCAAGGGACTATAGCCAAGTCTCCTACTTGGAAAGTCCTGAGGTGACACAATTTATAACGAGCTTGAATTATACTTGGCTTATGTAATTTCAAATTTTATTGAGTTCAAAACAACTTCCTTTAAGGCCTTCGAGATCCTCCAATTGGAGTCAGGCACTCTACTTAGTTGTGACTCAATTTTGAAAGTCAATTTATAGCCATATAAAACACACCTCTATATGAAAACAAGCTTGGACCAAACATAGAGTGTTATTTCACAGAGTGAATCTTAAAATAAATGATGCATATATTTAAGGATCTCTCAAGAATGGGATTTGAATTCTTATCCAGAGTAGAAGATTCATTATTTTTATTGAAAATTTCCTCTTAATCATTTGGGCCTTGTCAGAATGACAAGTGGGAATAAATTCAAAAGTATAGTGAGAAGTAGAGTGACTCTAATTGGCCCGAAAAGAGCTAAGGGTTTGGATTTTGTTGACTCAAATAAAGTTTCATAGAAACTGAATTAAGTTCTCCCTTGTAAAAATTTTGAATTAAAATTAATTTCAAAAAAGTTTAAGTTGGATAAAGAAATTTAATCTTTTCAATTCTTTTGCATAGAATTTTCTATCTGATAAACTGTTTATGCAGGACAATAAATCTAGATTCAAGATTTTTCAAAGTCAAGCTATTAATGGTGATCGGGCTCTTTGAGATTTAAGGATTTAAAAAGAAGGAAGCCTCTTTCAATTTTTTTTTATGGCGTGATTTGCACACCTTTTTATTTCTTTGGCTCACTTTGCACTTCTTTGGATTTTGATATTTTTTTTAATGCACTTTGTGCATCCTTTGAATTTTCTTATCTTTATTTTTTATAAGAGGCTTCACTTTCTTTAAAATCTTAACATGATTGCTCTTTTTTTTTAGTCTAGGGTTATATCACAAGTATAAGAGATGAAACTCATTCTCTTATGCAAGGAAAAATAATCCCCAAAATGGACCTAATCTTTGATAAGAATATCAACTTGACTTGGAAAATCATTGAATAAATTTAAAGCATGCAAGAGGTGCTTACAAGATAGAAAATTGCTAGAAGATGGAGAAAATTTTCATTTAAAAACCCAACTTAAGTTTGATACAAATTTTAATTCAAAAATTAAATCGACCCACAGAAGTGGTGGGAGGGAAGGGCCTTTAAGGATCCAGTGGAGTCAACCATAACTCTCTCCTGTTTTTGATTTAAAGTAGAGGTCAATTTTCATTAAAAGGAAGGATCAACTATCTTAAAAATTTGGACCCATTACACTTGAGAAATAATATGATTTCCTTCAAAATAGCACGTCCAGGTGGCAAGACCTTATCAATATAAATAATATTTCCACAATCTCTTAAAAGAAAGAGATTGTTGTGGGGTCTACACTACCCCTAACTAGTGCTGCATCATCTCAATCTAAGGATCTTTCGCGATAGGAGCCCTTTAAGAAGTTAAATTCAAATGGTGTCACTATCTGACAAGATCTCTGATCCATCATTATTCCCCTCCCTAATTACTAGTGATCTAGCAATTATGAGAGTGGCACCCTGAGCGGTTTCTGCACCTCCTCCTCTATAGATGATATAGTAGGGCACATATAGTAATGTGGCCTAACATCATCCAGTAGAGTGGATGGGTCATAACCCTCAATTGGGGGCCTATAGTCTATTATTGTTGATTGCTCAATTTAGATTTGATAGATCTTTTCTGTGCAATAGTTTAAAGGGCAAAGTGGACATCACGCTATCATTCTCACAACCTCCCTACCTTGAGTATGAGGAAGAGGGTGGGAGTGGCTTCCACCAAAGAGGGGGGCATGTGAGAGGAGCAATGAACCCTCCATTAGCCTCAAATTTGACTTACTCTTAAGGCTTATGATTCAACAATCTTTATAGCCTTTTGAGTACATTTGATTTCCTTGAATTAAGGAAAGGTGATTTAAATCAATTGATTTTGAAATGGAATTGGAATCTTGAAATCAATTGATTTTCTTCGAATTTTGGAACTCAAAATATTGAGTTCTCACTCAACATGAAGGTTCTCAAAATTGATAAGAAAATCTCAATAGTTGTGCTTGACTCTCTCATTCCACCTACTAACTAGGGATAAAATGTCAAAGTATAGATTTGGTTGAGAAAATTTGAACTTAATGTTGAAATTAAATGGATTTTCTTCAATTTTTGAAACTCAACATGTTAATTTTTTTTTTTTGGACATGCAAGTTTACAAAATTGATATAAAAAATTGCTTGGATTAGGCTTGACTCTTTCATTCCATCAATCAACTTGGGGTGAAATGTTAAAGCCTACATTTGATTGAGAAGATTTGAATTTTAGGATTGAAATAATAGATCTTCTTCAAATTATGAAACTCAACATATTGAATTTCATTCGAATATGCAGGTTTACAAAATTGACATGAAGACCTTAGGGTATGGCTTGACCCTTTCGCTCCACCAATTAACTTAGGGGCAAAAATGTTGTTCTGGTCCTATTTTTGGATTATGATTTTGATGATAGCAAATAAATCTTATTTCACTACAACTGCCATTTTCTCTATTAACTTTTCGAGACCAAAGATCGAACAAAAATCAAAATCAGCTACAGATTGGGTAGATTAGGGTTGAGTCTGTCTGTAATATTCTATTTTCCTTTTCTTGAGTCAATTATAAATGTTTGAAGTGACAGATGTTAAGTAACCCTACACACACACACACTTGAGAAATTTAGAATATCTATTTTTACTCACATTGGTCAGGACGATATCATTATCGTCCTGGACGATCGAGTTTAAAACAGAAGTTCTAAACAGGATTTCTTGTTAAGGCAGTCATAATTAACTGATCGGCTTGGACGATAGGCTCAAAACAGAAAGAAATTTCCTCCCTAAATAATTAAAATATTCTATACTTTTGGTAATCGGCCAGGACGATCTCAGATCGGGCTGGACGATATTCATAATTATGCCTTAATTGATCAGGCAATCGAGGAGGTAATTAAGGATGATTAATATGATCATATCGTCCTGGACGATCACAGGATCGGCCAGGACGATCAATTCTAAAATCCCTAGTTGCTCCTGAATGATAAATATCGGCCAGTACAAATTCAAGGCGATGTGCTAGACGATATGGATCGGACAGCTTGAATTCAAGGCGATACTCTGGAAGATTTTCCTCTGATTTGAACTGATCGGCCGGCACGATCAAGCCAATTTTTAATCATCCAGTTTATATTCAGGGCGATGCTCTGGCCAATCTCATGGGATTTGTACTGATCGGCCAGGACGATTTCCATATCGTCCTGGACAATATAGTCGGCAACTTGAAATTAATGAGATCCTTTGAAGCTCTTTTATTTAAGAGCTCTTGTTGAACGTTTTTGAATATCCTTGGTTGTTGTCTTGACCAGAGAAAACCTAAAGGAGAGAGAGAGAGAGAGGGAGAGAGAGAGAGGGAGCTTGTGAGGGGATTCATAAGGGATGCTCCGAGCATTGTTCCACTTCTTCTTCCCTAGAGTCTCTTGTCCTTGAAAGGGTTGGGAGAGGTAAGTTCCAGCAAGCAATCGAGGTTCTCTGCCTGCTTCAGGAGGAAGCAAAAGGAGGAAGGTTCTCTTCTTTGCTGGGTGTGGCAAAATTAGGTGTTTGTAAAGGCTTCTCTGCCTAGCTGTGAGGGCTAAAGGAGAGTCACGATTGTAGAGCAATGCTCAGAGGCTGCCTCCGGGGAGTGGACATAGGTCAAGTTGACCGAACCACTATAAACCCTTGTGTTCTTATTTTTTATTGCTTCCGCATTTATTATCTTCCGCACTTATTTTTGTGGTGATTTGGTTTGTATTTGTGCTTTGCTTAGAGAAATTTTTTAAATACCAATTCTCCCCCCCTCTTAGTTAGCCTTGGGCTAGTTTTATAGGGCTTAACATCCCTAACGAACTTTCAAGTGGTATTAGAGAGGGATTCATAAAAACTAAGTTTGAAAACTTTTTGAATTTTGATCCATGGCTAAATTTGGGAATCGTAATAAACCGGAAGGGTATTCTATTACCTGACCACCTCTGTTTGATAATATCCCATTTGATTTTTGGAAAACTCTCATATCTACAGTTTTGCAATCTACTGATTATCGCATGTGGATGCTTATTATGGATGGCTATACACCTCCAACTGGTAAACTTAACGGTATTACTGCTCCACTTCCTTTTACTGAATGGACTTTAGATGTTAGGGATTTGGCTCAATTAAATGCAAAATGTCTTAATTATTTTTTCTGTGCTTTAAAATCAGAAGACTACATGTGTGTTTCCACTTGTAAAATTGGTAAAGAAATTTGAAATAAATTGTGTATCACTTATGAAGGCACTAATGAAGTTAAACAATCTTATTTGAACATTCTCTTGCATGACTACAAACTTTTTCGTATGAAACCTTATGAATCAATTTCTGAAATGTATACAAGATTTACTCAGATTGTTACTTCTTTACATGCCTTAGGAAGAGAACTTTCAAACTTTGAAAAAGTAAATAAGATTTTACGATGCTTGCCTTCCTCTTTTGATGCTAAAATCACTACAATAACTGAATCTAAGGATTTGAACACGTATTCGATTGACAACTTACTTGGCTAACTCATTGCTTACGAGCAAGGGGTGAATCAAAGAAATCTTGATGCAGGTGAGAAAAAGAAAGAGAAAACGGTGGCACTGAAGGCACACAAATCTGACTCCGTTTCTTCCGGGTCTGAGAGCGATGAAGTTGCCTTCATCTCAAGGCAATTCAGAAACTTTCTAAGGAAGAAACAAAAGCATCATTGGAGAAAAAGGTAAGGATAACAAATATTCTAAATGATCTTCTGATGTTGTTTGTTATGAATGCAGGAAGCCTGGATATGTGAAAGCCGATTGTCCTACACTTCAAGATCATGCAAGCAAAGAAAAGGAAAAGGGTGAGGAGAAACCCAAGTTCAGGAAGGACAAGAAAAAGGTTCAAAAAGCGTTCTGGGCAGAATCTGCATCAGATTCTTCTGAGACTGAACTTGAGGAAGAGACAATAAACCTATGCTTAACGGGGGAAGATCATCTTAAGCAAAGCGATGATGAAAAGGTATGTAAACCAACTTATGATCAATTATTTGAAATTTATGAGAAAATTCATGCATCATACAAAAAACTCAAGAAGACTCGTGCTAGTTTAAAATTAGAGCTTTTGAATTTACAAAAAGAATATAAAATTATTCTCAAAGATCATTCTACGATTGATTCAAATCACATGGCTCTACTTGATGAATTTGATGATTTAAACAAAAAAACATTTGGAATTAATTGATAAGCATGATGCATTAAAAGTTTCACACACCTCACTTAAATCTGATTTTAAGAAATCTAAAGAGATGGAAAAAGATTTGAGGGATGATAATGATGTCTTAAAAAATAATAACTTGAGGCTTAAAATGATTTGGACTCACTTAAGGGAAATTGGAAGACTCCCACTTTGAATCCAAAGCCAAGACCTAGGAAGAGGTATTATAACCCAAGTCAGTTAAGAAATCCTTTTCCTAGAGTTAGATGTTTTTCACGTGGCATGCTAGGACACATCTCACACACTTGCACTGTTCACCGTAGTACACATTGGGTATGGAGATCAAAATTGCATAATTCACAGCTTAACTCACATGCATGACACTCTACCTTTTATGAGAAGGGACCCAAACCTATTTGGGTTCTTAAGTCTGACAGCTATTGATTCTTGCAGGATTGCTCTCACCAAAGGCCTCGTGAGAGCATAGGATACTTGGACAAACGAAGGCTCGTAACTCATAACTGGTTAAATTTGCTGCTTAACAAATTCTTGAATCACATTTTGAGTATTGCTATGTTTTGTTTTTGTGATAATTTTTGTTTAGTTGTTCTAGTCGTTTTTACTTTTGTTTTCTTTATGATGATTTTTCCTTGTTCTTAAACTATGGAGATTTATGGAGAATGATTAGCATTTCTAAATCAGTTAAAGGGAGTAAACATCGTTGATGGTTTCCCTCCCTCTGACGTCTTTTGGTGATATAATTTTCTTTTCCAAAATAAAAAGTCTATCTTATTTTAACAAATGGTTTTTGAAATTAAGATCTTTTTTTCTTCTTGTTACAATAGTCTATCTTATAAATATGATCCAAAGTTCTTATATATCCTTCAAGCTAATTGAAATCTTGCCGTTGCACTTATCATATGATTTTGATTTTCATTTTGTGGCTTGTTGTTGTTTATGTTAGAAAGAGAGCCCCTCTTCTCTAATATCTAGAAGATATAATCATAACTAAGAATTTTTTTAAAGAGTTTGTTAAAGAGTTTTTAGCTTGTAAAAATTAAAAAGGGAAGAGGCCAATGACGCCAAATTGAAAAGAAAACTATATACACAAAAGTGTATAAAAAATCAAAAGATGCTCAAAGAGACAATCAAAGTGACAAGAGGCATAAAATGAGCCCACTAAATGCAAGCTATCCTCTCTTTTCAAAACTTTTTAAACTTAGAAGGACTCATGTGTTATTTGATATTTTCAAAGGCTTGATTTCAAATTTCATGAAAGAGACAAATTACTTTGGTATACTATTTTATAAGATATTTTGTTTGTAACCAAGTTTTAAATGGATCTTCTTTTTATCCAATTTATTCTGAGTTAGACCTCTTATTTTCAAAAGATAATTTTTATCATGGAAGAAGTCCGAGGTAGGGTAAATAAGATCAGATTTTCTACCATTTTCAGATTGTGACATTGTTAACTCATTGATCTTTCAAATCTTTAAAATTTAATTATTTGAGAAATTTTTCATATGCTTACTTTGCTAAAAAAAAAATAGAAAAATTAAAAACCAAAAACTTCATTTCTTTTTTGTGTTTGTTTTTTAAATTGTTTTGGTTTTCGTTTAGGGTTTTCTCTTATCATCTCCATCTTTCCTTGATTTTTAAATTCTTGTCACATCGTCCTAGCCGATTGCTATATCGTCCAAGATGATAGGACAAATTTCTCTTCAAAATTCCTTCTACTGAGCCTTTTTCTGAGCTTTCTGTAACTCATCGTCCCGGACGATCCCTTATCATCCTGGCCGATATGATTGAACTCTCTTACAATCTTTTTGATCATCTTGGTCGATACCATTTTCGTCCTGGCCGATGCATTTATGGTCATCGTCCTGGCTGATACACTAGATCGTCCTGGACGATTCACGTGTTAGTACATTTAAATCCTTAAAATTAGCCCCGAACAATCCATTATTGGACAATCGTCCTCGCCGATCCACTGTTCGTCCTGGATGATACACGTGGCACATATTTAAAATGTTTTAACTTTGGGCAGTACGATTAATTATTGTGCATCGTCCAGAATGATACACCTAGTCGGCCCGAACGATCTACTTTTTCAACGGTCGTCCAGCTTGACTCCTCGGGATGATCGCTTGTGTCTAATCATCCTTGTTGATATCTGATCAGCCCGGACCATGGGACAGCCTTTTTGACCAATCGGTCTGTATGCAATAATTGAACCAAATCGTCCTGGATGATTTTGCGATCGTCCTGGATGATATGGCCGTTTCTTTAAAAATGCAGGCCATTCCAGCCATTGCTTTCACCTCAACCTACCTCTTCTCTTGTGTTTACTTACCGATTTCTTGCTATGGCTGGTGGGAAGGGAGTCCGACCGGGGACTTATATTCTCGATCACATGATTGGGAGAATACCCAGGAGGTGTGGGTGAAGACTAACCTACCAAGTGGTTATGACGTCCCCGGTCAAGATCCCATGGTTTCTCATCATCTTGGGTTTATCAGTATCCTTAGCATACTTTGTCGAGTGCCGACCAGAGGATCCTTGTTAGCAACCATGGGTTACCTCATTCAAAGGGACCTCGTAGGCCAAGGGGCTGGGGACCTAATCTTAGGTTGACAAATAGGAAGTGTGTTACAAACCTATTTTTGGATTATGATTTTGATGATAGCAAACAAATCTTGTTTCACTACAACTGCCGTTTTCTCTATTGACTTTTCAGGACCAAAGATCGGACAAAAATCAGAATCAGCTACAAATTGGGTAGATTAGGGTCGAGTCAGTCTGTAATCTTCTATTTTCCTTTTCTTCAGTCAATTGTAAATGTTTGAAGTGACTGATGTTAAGTAACCCTACACACACACTTGATAGATTTAGAATCTCTATTTTTACTCACATCGGCCAGGACGATATCATTATCGTCCTGGACGATCGAGTTTAAAATAGAAGTTCTAAACAGGATTTCTTGTTAAGGCAGCCGTAATTAACAGATCGGCCTGGACGATAGGCTCAAAATAGAAAGAAATTGCCACCATAAATAATTAAGGTATTCTGTACTTTTGGTAATCGGCCAGGACGATCTCGGATCAGCCTAGACGATATTCACAGTTATGCCTTAATTGATCAGACAATCAAGGAGGTAATTAAGGATGATTAATACGATCATATTATCCTGGACGATCGCAGGATCGGCCAGGATGATCTATTCTAAAATCCTTAGTTGCTCCTCGACGATAAATATCGGCCAGTACAAATTCAGGGTGATGTGCTGGACGATCTGGATCGGACAGCTTGAATTTAGGGCAATGATCTGGATGATTTTCCTCTAATTTGAACTGATTGGCCGGGATGATCGTGAGATCGTCCTAGACGATCAAGCCAATTTTCAATCGTCCAGTTTACATTCAGAGCGATGCTCTGGCCGATCTCATGGGATTTGTACTGATCGGCCAGGTCATTTTTCCATATCATCCTGGATGATATAGTCAACAATTTGCAATTAATGAGCTCCTTTGAAGCTCTTCTATTTAAGAGCTCTTGTTCAATGTTTTTAAATATCCTTGGCTGCTGTCTTGACCTGAGAAAACCTAAAGGAGAGAGAGAGGATCTTGTGAGGGGGAGCTTGTGAGGGGATTCACAAAGGTTGCTCCAAGCATTGTTCCACTTCTTCTTCCCTAGAGTCTCTTATCCTTGGAAGGGTTGGGAGAGGTAAGTTCCAGCAAGCGATCGAGGTTCTCTGCCTGCTTCAGGAGGAAGCAAAAGGAGGAAGGTTCTCTGCCTTGCTGGGTGTGGCAAAATTAGGTGTTTGTAAAGGCTTCTCTGCCTAGCTGTGGGCGCTAAAGGAGAGTCACGATTGTAGTGCAATACTCAGAGGGCGGCTCCGAGGAGTGGACGTAGGTCAAGTTGACTGAACCACTATAAACCCTTTTGTTCTTATTTTTTACTGCTTCCACATTTATTATCTTCTGCACTTATTTTTGTGGTGATTTGGTTTGTATTCGTGCTTTGCTTAGAGAAATTTTTTAAATACCAATTCACCCCCCCTCTTGGTTAGCCTTGGGCCAGTTCTATAGGGCTTAACATCCCTAACGAACTTTCAAAGTGCATAGATTTGTGGACAGTGAACCTATGTCTATATTATTTAACCTAGGATGCCACCAAAATTATTAAAAATAATCATCATATGAATCTAAAATAGTAAAAAAAAAATCAATCAATGGTCAATTTGCTTATAGATTAACACACCTTAGAAATAGAAAGTAACATCGGCCTAACCTGAAGCTAAAGTTCATGTCCTAACAAACCAATCTAAGTGTGTGTAGCAGGCCGTGTGGTTCGGATATGTCCTATATCGGGTAATTTGTTGAAGTTGTCTAATATTTTGATTGGTTGAAAGGCTTGAGGGATTTAAGTTTGAGTTTAAGTATTAGTAGTTTAAAAGTTGATTTTAGGGTGTATTTTAAGTGTTAAGTAATTACCACCTTTGTTTCTCAACGAGGACGTGAAGTTTATTTCACCTTCATTGGGGTTAAGCTAATAGCCTCGTAGGTTTGGGTTACCCAGTGATAACCAGTATTAATCAGATTAATTTAATCGGTTGATGTTTAAAGGGTTGATGATTTTTAATTGAATTGCTTCATTGTTGAACTCGATGATTAAGTTAAGGTTATTTAGAATTTAAGTTGATTGTTGGATTAATAGTGCTTTTTGAATTAGTTAGAATTTTTAAATAATTTCTCAAATCTTCTAAAATTAATTTTTAATTAATCATTAATAAATTACTTATTAAATTCTAGTCAAAAGTTTCATCTAAATTTGAATTATTCATCTCTAGATTTTATTCAATTTTATTCAATGTGTTTTGTCTTTACATCTTGTTCTATTTTTAATGAATCCATTTAATTAATATTCAATCAAAGAGTAATTAAAGCATTAATTAAGAGTTCATAAAATTTGGATTTGAATTTTATCCTTTAATAGTTGTATGTATTGGTTGAGTTTGATTGAAAATGGTTTGATATTTTTATAAATTTTATTTGAGTTGTTATCAAATATTTAAGTTTTCAAATTCTAAAGAAAAATTAATGATTGATTGTTGTTTGAGATCAAATAGATTATGTATATTAAATCCTAAGATGTGATGTCGCTACGTTATCTATGTTTAATGTTTCATCCTTAAAGGATATATGTGTGAATCCTAGAGTTTGTCTAAGTTCTCTAAGACTCATCTTTAATTATTGTCCTTAAATGACACTAGTGTTGTAATGGGATTTACAATCAATGTCTCTAACCCTTGAACATATACATAGATGTAAGTAAACCACGTCGATGGGTTTTGGGTTTACAAAAAAAAAAAAAATATATATATATATATATATAAATGAGATGAATAGGTTACTACATGGACCTAAGGTTGGAGGAGCATGCAATCATTGGCTTATGGGATCTATGGCCTTCTAAGTTTTAAGAAAACTTACCTGATCACCAAAGCTAGTCAACGGTGATTTCAACCGTAGCACCCCCATTTAGAAGAAATGGGGGCGATGGAAGCTCCTTGGCTCTGTCCTCCAATTAGCTCCATTAGTACCTCGTAAATAAGGCGACGAGAGAAGGCAATGTCAAAATATCATGTATGAAATATAAAAGCTACTATAAATTGACATGTGAGTAAATATGTGAAAATATAGATCAAATCAAATTATTGAAGCAAATTTCAAAGTGTGTATAACTTTGCAAGAGATAATTCTAATGTATGTGACATCTTACAAAAATAATTTTAGAATACATACTTGTGTGTAAAAAGAAAATTCAGCTCATATATCATCTCACAGGAATGATTTTAGCACATGAAATAATATGTAAGAGAGGAATTCAGCTCATATACTATCTTACAAGGACAAATGACAATATGTAACTCATTTTGAACGAAATATATATATATATATATATATATATATATATACACGAAAATATAAATGAGATGCATAGGTTACTACATGAACCTAAGGTTGGAGGAGCATGCAATCATTAGCTTATGGGATCTATGGCCTTCTAAGTTTTAAGAAAACTTACCTGATCACCAAAGCTAGTCAACGGTGATTTCAACCGTAGCTCCCCCATTTAGAAGAAATGGAGGCGATGGAAGCTCCTTTGCTCTGTCCTCCAATTAGCTCCATTAGTACCTCATAAATAAGGCGACGAGAGAAGGCAGTGCCAAAATATCATGTATGAAATATAAAAGCAACTATAAATTGACATGTGAGTAAATATGTGAAAATATAGATCAAATCAAATTATTGAAGCAAATTTCAAAGTGAGTATAACTTTGTAAGAGATAATTCTAATGTATGTGACATCTTACAAAAATAATTTTAGAATATATACTTGTGTGTAAAAAGAAAATTCAGCTCATATATCATCTCATAGGAATGATTTTAGCACATGAAATAATATGTAAGAGAGGAATTCAGCTCATATACTATCTTACAAGGACAAATGACTATATGTAACTCATATTGAACGGAATATATATATATATATATATATACGAAGTTATATTCAATGCCAATGAAATTAGAACTTGCTTCTCAATGTTCGAGCTCAATTCAAACCAAACAACTTCAACGTGTGTCAAAAATCTACATCCTTGTTTTATCAACTTAGAAAAATGGAAAAAAAAAAAAGAATCATTATGTATGCTGCTTTGCATTGCCTTATATTCATCATAGGCACGAGAAAATAACATATCTTTGAGGGAAAGGAAAATAGAAATATTTTTATAAGTAAACATGGCTTCATATATGCTGACAAACATTGATGAAATATTGTTATGAGCAAGTGAACCCTTTCTTTTATTAGAATAATGAGATATCTATGAGCAGCTAATTCCTTCTTTGTGCTAAGGATTGCATCGACATTCAAAGAATCAAGATTGTAGGTGTCAAGTAATTCACTTGAGAAGAATCTTAAAAGATGCTTAACTTGTGTATAGTCAATATGATTAACCAGAGAAAATTTTCACGAGTATATTACCTCATAAGAACAAGTTCAGCATATGACATCTAACAAAAGTGAATTGGCATGTATAAGCATTGGAAGAAGATTGATATTCAAAAAAGTGAATCAGCATGATTGAACAAATTTTGATTGACGATTGATTGAAAACTTGATGTTTGAAACTTGAATAAAAACTGGATTGATGTGTGATTGAAATATGATTAAAAATGATTGAAGATTGATTTGAAATTAATCTAGTGTTGGATTTGGGATTTGATTGGGACCTATACAATTGGCAAGTGGAAGCATGCCGATCATTAGGTCACCAAAACAAAACCCAAGTGGGTCCTAGTGACCTCATACAAAAATGAGGTCAACAATAGAATATTTTAATTATTAAATGATTACTAACTTTGTTACTCATAGAGACTGTGAAATTTATTTCACCTTCCTTGGGGCTACGTTAATAGCCTCGTTAGCGTGGGTTACTTTGTAGCAATTGGGTTTAATTAAGTTGATTTGGTTGGTTAAAAATCAATAGTTGATTAATCTTAATTAATTTAATTAATTAATAATTTTAAGAGTTAAATTAATTTATATTTTCCATCAATAGGTTCATAGCATTGTGCCACCAGGCTCGAGGAACCAGGCCTCCTTAGAACACGTAGCCCTATAGTCCGGAGTAGTCCATCCTAAAAACCTTATTAACATAGTTAAATTAAGGATTTAAATTTGGTTAAATAATTTAAATTAATTTAATTTTGATGTGTAACACTCCATTGAATTCATTCATGATGTTATGCCACCAGGCTAGAGGAATTAGGCCTCCTTAAGACACTTTATTCTGCAGCCCGGAGTAGTCCATCCAATAAACTGCATCTTTGGAGTGTTTATTATGTATTATAGTGTTGGTTAAGTGGTTTTATTAATCTAATGAAGTTTTATGGAATTTTTATTAATTATTGAATTTTTAGAATTTTAGAATTATTTTATTAACATTATAAAAAAGGCTTAAAGTTGAATTTTCAAATTCAAGTTGATTTTGAATTCTTGATATTTTTAATAAATATTAGGTTTTATGATGAATAATTAAACCTTTAATTTGTTGATTTTGTAATTTTCTATGATTAATTATGATTTTTCAAAGTTTGATGTTTTTATTGATTTTTTAAAATTGCTTTAATTAAGTGGATTTTAATAATTTTGATCAAAATTAGCCCCAAACCTCTTGGAATCACCACCCAAAGGTTAAAAATAACCTAAGGGGATGTTTCCAAGCATTTGGGGATTTTTTTTTTGGAATTTTTTAACTACTTAAATTAATTATTTATTTACCTTAAAATTTAAATTAAGGGTTAACTGATTGGAGTTATATTTTTCCTTGATTGAGGGTTAAAATATGGTTTATTAGAGTCCTTAAATAATTTTTTTTAGATTTAATGTGAATTTTTAGTGAATTACTTAAGGTACTAGATCAACTCTAGGGGGGAATTTTGTGGTTCCTAGTTGGTGGACCAAATGGACTCCAAAACTTGTGAATTTTGGGACATGTGATCACCTGATCACAAGGTCTAAGATCCCTATATTTGGGCCAAGTAGACCTAGCTAAGGTGGCTATCTAAGCCACCCAAGGTAACCTCTAAGTTACCTCAAAAAATTCCTAGGGAACTAATATAAGCTTGGATTGGGGAAAAATCTATGGTCCTAAACTCCTTAGACTAAGTAAAATTAGCATACCAAAGCACAAATCTTAATTCTCATTGGAGAGATCATAACCCTAATTTGAATTTAAGGGTCAAACAATAACCCTTGAGCCCAAATTGGCATGAACTGGCCATTTGACATTTTAAATAGAGAGGGAAAATTTTGGACATGTCAGGGACATGCCCAAATTCATTCCCCCACAATTCCAAGCCATGGTAATGCTAAATTTGCACGTAAAAGCATAAATAATTAAGACATTCAAATGGAAATTGAAATCAACACATATACAATTAGGGCTTAGAACCATAGAGCTTTTGAAGATCTCTTTGAGGCCTTTCCAACGAGCCTAACAACACCTAATTTGGAGAAGTGGATTGAGAGATCTGATTTTTTGAAGCTTCCTTGAATTTACTATGAAATTAAATCCTTAATTACCCAGTCAGCTGCACGCTTTCTATGCAGCGCCTTCCGATTGGCGGGGCAATGATCAACGACTGACTGGATAACAGCCGGATTAACTATAACTGTCAGATGAAAAATTAGATGGTCAGGATCAAACGACTTATGAAACCACTGAATATAATCTGAGTCGTTGATTGAAATCAATAGCTATGATTATTTTTTCAACCTCCCGCATAAACCAAAAGCCATAGATGTTCTTCGACATGATCCAAGTGATCCTGCAAGCAAGCTCTTATAAAATTTAAAAGAAGGATCATGACATATTGAGCTTTTAACCCATCGGTGGGATCACATTAGATTGAAAGTTCGTTTCACTCTTGACCACTACCACCTTACAATGAGCTCGGGAAGAGGATCTCACCATAAAGAAAGCCCCAATGGGAGGTTGAGATTAGAGGATTGTCAGAGGTATAACTTCGAGCGAACCGTATACAAACTTCACTTGAGTTTGCTTGAACGGGTTAGTGGAAGAGGCTGGGAGATTGGGAAATGTTCGAGGAATTCTTTAGGAGCTCTAGGGAGGATTTTTGGAAGCAAATGGGGACATCTGAATCGAGCTGCCCTATTCAACCCACTCCTGTGGCCATGTATGGTTGGGATTGATTGGGCAAGCCATTTTATGGCCTCCATGTGGAAGGGGACATCCTACCAGAGGTCCGTGAGCTTGAAGCAGGTGAGCCCAGGCTTTGGAAGCCATTGGATGAGGCCTGAGATGGGAGGGATCACTAAAGCTCATTCTCCATTGGTTCTGGAAACCGCTGGCCAGGGCTTGGTTCAGATTGATCTGGAAGGGTCACTAGGAACGTGGCAAGCTCAATGGTGAGCTCGATTGGGTCTAGGAATGTTCACTTCAATGGGATGGCTTGGGTTGACCCAAACCTATATGGTTTGGATCGATTTGGGCTTAACCCAGGTCAAGCCAGACCATGAGTTGGATGTGGGAGGTGGGTCAGGTTTTGGTGCATCAAATGCAAGTGGTAATTGGTTTGAATTGCCTTGAGGTGTGAGATGGCTCAGGTCAACGTGTTTTTGACCATTTTAGGCTAGCATAGAGGTTGACCCAAGTCATCCTAAGGGTTGGGTGTGTGTTGGACATAGGGCCACCTAGTCGAGGTGTTGTCTAGGTTCAATTGGACTTACATTGGGAGTTAGCTCAATCCTAAATGGTTTTGACCACTTTTAATTAGCCTAACTTCTTGCCCAAGTTGACCCAAGGGTTGGGTCAACTAGGTTAGGTGCATTGTGTTATGGGGAACCCAATAATACTATTGGTTGGGTTCAATTTGGATTGGACTAAGAAATAACTCAAAGGAAACCTCTCTTTAGGCACTTGGGTCAAGCCAAGTGCCTAACCCAAGTGGGCCGAAATCTTAAGTCCTCAAGACGGGTCTCTTGGGGACCCAATGGGTCATCCCCACAGGTCTAGATGGACTTGGAATGATCTTGGTCAAGAAGTTTAGGAAAGTTGGAGGTGTATGGGAGATTAGGTCAAACTAGTTTGACTTGGTCAACTAAGTTGACCTAGGGTCAAAGGTTGGGTCCATTGTGTTACTAAAGTCATTTAAAATCCATTGGGATAGTTTTTGAGGATTGATGAAGGTAGGTCATGTTGGATTTTTGGAGAAAAGACCAAAAACCCCTTAAAGGGCATTTTAGTCATTTTGACCCATGGTCAACATTAGGTCAATCTGGAGGCAAAAAAGAGTAGATTTGTGGTCAAGAGGTTTTAAAAAAAGGCCATGGGTATGGTTGGAAGGTTTGGAAAGGGTCACAAGGTCAAATTCCACTAGGTGGTATGTACAGTGGCAAGGTTGTAAATATTTGAAGGTTTTGCAGCCTTAAAAAATCAATCTGGCCCATGGGGCTAACCTCCAGATGAGCTCAAATTTGGAGGGTTAGCACTAGAGACATGTCATATAAATATGCAATTGATAAACTCTATATTAGATGCCAATTAACTGGGTTTCAAGGTGATAGAAAAATCACATAGAAGGGCTTTCCAGACCTGGGTCCTTAACCCAAATATTTGATTTTGGATGTTGGACTTGGATTGGATTTAGGAGTTGAATGGCTAAACTTGGATTATCCACATCAGTGGAAGTCAATTAAATGATTGAAATTGATTGGATGAGATTTGGAAATTGATTGAATGTTGATTGGAAGTTGATTGAATGTTAATTGAAAGTTGCACCAGGGATTGAATTGGGGGATGGAATTAAACTTGATTGAGGTTGAATTGGGACTTATCTAGGACCTATATGATTAAGCAGTAGAGATTTCCTAATCACTGGGTAACCAAAAAGAAACTCAAGTGGGTCTTAGTGACCTCATACATAAATGATGTCAACATGGCTACTTAAGAAAACCAATCCGACATATAACATAATTCTTAAAGTTTATATCACACTAAGAAGTTGGTTTTGAAACTTGGTTTGACATATACAAAGATTAATTATTATGTCAATGGATGTATGCTATTTTATAAAAATGATTTATTAGAGATTGCAAGTTGTCATTGTAATGCACTAAGATTTAAATTAAAGTCTAGGATAAAAAGAAAGTTGAAGGAAGTAACAATCATTAGGATACTTTATTTACCCATAATTCTTAGACTATAATAGTTATATATAGTTATGAGATCTTCTACACATATGAGATGAAATAATGAACACATCTCACAAGAAGGTATTACTACATATCCGTTAGATGTAGAGGCCTAGAAACACTTTGATTAATAAAAAAAAATATAAGAGTAGGTTTATATGCTGATAGTTTTACTTCATTTAGCTAGTATGCTTCACCTTACTCATGCTAACCTGTGATACTCACCCCTTATAATCTTCCTCTAGAGTTATGTATGACTACTCCTTACATATTTCTGACACTTATCATTCCAGGGCCACATAATCCAAAAGGAAAGATCGACGTATTCTTACAACATTAATCAATGATTTAAATTTATAGTTAGAAGGAGTAATTATATATAATATCTCCTCCAAATAAAATATCATAATGACCGCAGAAATACTTTAGACATTTGGTGACTTTCTACATACAAAATGCTCTCAAGTTGGAATACTTCTTATAAGTTAGCCTATTCACATTGTATAAAATTTATAAAGTCGTTCACTTTAAAGCATAGAGGGAAGAATACTTAGTTCGACTATCACTGCATGTTCTTACCTACAAGCTATCCTTTTAGGCGAAATAAGGATGCATTTACTAAAAATAAATTGTGATGTCCCAGCCTCCTCCTATATTAACTGGTGAAGAAAATATTTTGAAGAGTAAGGTACAAGTCCACAATAGTGAATTCTCAAACATTAATTGATTACAAATTTCCAGAGTAGGATGTCAACCATAATTGGACCAAGAAAATTATTTTTTGGTCCTTTCCATATTGGAGGACAAACTTGATCAGACTTAACTTAGACATAATGCATATAGATAAAAATATTTTTGATAATATATTCAATATAATAATGAATATTAAAGATAAATCTAAAGATAGTATAAATATAAGGATAAATTTAAATAAGATTTGTAGGAGAAAAGATTTAGAGTTGAAGGATGGTGAAATATAAAACTTCTTAAACTAAAAACTCTATTCATCTTAACTTTAGAGTAGAGAAGAAAAGTTTGTGAATGGGTGAAGACTCTACGTATACCTGATATTTATTCTTCTAATCTAAATAGATGTGTTGACATAAGATCTTGGAGATTGTTTAGATTAAAAAGTCACGACTTTCATGTCTACATACTATGTTTACTACCAAATTGCCTTTAATTTTAAGCTAGAATCCAATTTTAAAGCCCTTGATTGAGCTAGTATCTTCTTCAAGGATTTATGGTATTCAAAACTGAATGTTGAGCACTTAATTTTTATGGATCAACATATTCTTTTCATTTTGTATAAACTTGTGAAGATATTTTCTCTATTATTTTTGACTCTATGGAGCATATAACCATGTATTTATGAGGCTATAATAGGTCGAACTATTCAATATTGGTGGATGTATCCTTTTTATAAGTATTTAAAAAAACTAAAGAAGATTGCTAAGAATAATGCACATCCTGAAGGCTCCATTTGTGAAGCATATCTAATGTATGAAATAACCCAATTTTATTCATATTACTTTGACTTAATGTTACAATTAACTAGGAGTACGACACCTTAAAATATGGGTCATACAGATTCTTGTAAATCCTCAAATTTATTTGCATTCAATCGAAGTGGTGAACTTGCATACACTAGCACTGTGTGCTATTTGACTAATAAGGAGATGAGTGTTATCACATTATTTATCATGCTTAATTGTGATGAAGTTGAACTATATTTTAAGTATGACTTAGCTTGTTCATACATTTGTTACTCATAAATCATAAATTCTAAATTTTATAGGTGTTTCATTAATGATTTGAGTACATCAATATCAGTAAAAGTCCAAAAGATAGTAGAAACATAATTCCCTAATTGGTTTAAAATTATGGTATTTCAACTATTTATTTATACTAATAAATCTTAATTAGTTAACATAGTAGTCAATAAACAAGCTAATAATATACCAATATCTGATCTACCAATTAGGTGTACACTCAAGGCAATGATTTGTATTATCAACTACTAATAGATCTAGCTTGGGGACCAAATAGATTTATTTGGTTAATGGCTATAAATTTTAAATTAAATCGTAGTGTGAAGGTAGGAAGATAGATAATTCTGATGTTTTTGCAAGAGTGAACACCCATACAGGTGATAATTTTGAGTAGTATGGGCTATTACAAGAAATAATACAGTTGGAATATCCCGGTCATGGGAACAATGTGTATCTATTCAATTGTGACTAGATTTACTTAGTGCAGAACAGAAGTACAAGAATGCTTCTACTTTACGATATAATAGAAGTAAAGCAATGTAGAAGACAAGCAAAGTTTGACCCATTCATCATTGATAGCTAGGCAAGCCAAGTCTATTTTGTTAATTATTGAGGTAAATTATGAGGAAAAAAAGATTGACTTGTCGTTATGAAGATCAAACCTAGGGGAGTCATTGAGAAAAATGCATCAATAACACCAACACATAAAGAAGAGTTTATATCAAACTTAAAAGATCTTGCTAATGATGTGGATGATCAAATTCTAAGTAATGAGAGTGAGTTATAGTTAGAGAAAGTAGATTTAAACATAGAGAAAAGTCATATGAAATTTGGTAGTGGTGTATGTGTTTTATCATATGAAAGTGAATCAATAAATGATGAGTAAACATAAGATAATTAATGATTTTTAACAATTAGTTATGAATCAATATTTAAATTAACAATATAATTTATTTTAATTTGCATCACAATAGTTACTTTTTTTATTTTATTATTACTCTACTTCATTTATTTTCTTGAGGCTCTATTTTATGCTAAGTGTTTGTTATAATTTATGTTGCTAATATTTTATTATTATTTTTTTATATGACTTCAAGTTATGAGCCTCACAGAAGATTGATCAAAAATATTTTTGGTAGGCTCAATAAGGTGACAAGTGGCACAACTAGTAGATCTATATATATTGAGGGGAACCTAGCCCGCTTTTATCTTCTCCTTCAACTAATATCCAGCAGTTCTACCCTCTAGAGCTCCGCTTTCTTTTGCCAGATGTCAAACAAAATACTCCCTTTTACCATTACTACCACCCACCTTCTCATGGAGGCCCTCCTATTTATCCATATCCATTATATGTCCCGCCATACTTTTCCCCACCACCCCTCAACCCTTTACAAGTAGACCTTTCACCCTAGTTGCAACCAAGATTGTGAAAACCAGATCGGATAATAAATCAAAAGAATGAGAGGTTCATAATTCGACCGGCCGAATCAAAATTGAATCAGATGATGCAATAAATAATAATATTATTAAAAATTAATATAATTAACATAATATAATATATGTATATGAATATTTAATAATATTTATAAAGTTTTAAAAATATATAATAAAGTTTTATACATACAAATATCATTTAAGTATAATATATTTATATATTTATAAGAATAAGATATTATATAAATTTATAATAATAAAATTTATGATCATTAATATAATATAAAAAAGTAAATATATGAGCATTTAATAATATTTATAAATTTAAAAAATACATAATAAAAAAATTATAAATTTAAATATCATTTAAGAATAATATATTTAAATATTTATAATTAAATATATTGATAAGAATAATATTTAATAAACTATATAAATTTATAATATTAAAAAGTTATATTATAATTTTATAATGTATATTACAGCAAATTTATAATACATATTACCCAAATTAATAGCCCAATTTTAAAGCCCAAATACGCTCAAATTTACATTCTAAACTATTCATGCAACTTTTTTAGTCCACATCATAGGAGGAGTTTGAGATTATTGCCTCGAACTCATTATAAAGTGGGAAGTATACTTTTTTACTAAATAACTTATGTGAGATATTTAAGATAACTTGCATATATTATGTTATAATTAATCATCATATTTAATAAAAATATTTAAAAATTTTAAAGAATTTAATAAACTAAAATATATTATTTAAAATTTACTTAAAAAAATAATTTTTTTTATAAACCGGCCAGTTCTTTCCTGAAATAAGTGCGTGACATGTGGTTTAAAGAGTTTTTGGTAAGTTATTATGCAAATATGTTTTTATTATATAGTTTTTAATTAAGCTAACAAAAATAATTATGGTTATATGTTTTTTAATGTAGAAAGATTTTTATTTGCTGCCCCAGCACAATGATAAAATTAGGAAGAATTTTGAGAAGTACAGATCGACTCGTATGCAAGACATATTTATAGATATTAGAAAGTCAAGCAAGCAACCACTCTAGATTAGTTAGTGTATGGACTAAGGTAGCCTAAATTAAACCAGGAGGGACCAAAATATACAAAATCAAGCTCCTGATATTGAGGGCATGGGTAGTTCCCTCCATACTGAGGGCTTAGTTCCACATACTAAGCACATATGACGTTGGTAAGAAATTTTAGAAGATTTTAATAATTTACTTAGAAATGAATAGTAATATAAATATACTACAAAAAGAGGTGTTAGGCAGAGAATTGACTACTGTTGAGTTGCATAGTCATACCCACAAACGATAGGAGGACAATTAATGGGTTGATGAGAGAGCAAAGAGAGCCTACGTAAATATATAAGTTTAATGTTTTTGGTGTTTTGTGTAAATTGCTTAATTTTTTAGTAACATTTTTAGGACGAGTATGCACAGCTTCGAGAGAGTCAGTCAACAACAATTGAGGAATCTTCTAGTGGATCAGTAGAATATTCTGACTACCGCACTTGGTCGTAAGCTATAAGAGGAATTTAGAAAGGGTGAGTTTATGATTTAGGCTCACAAGACTATGCATATGAGGGGCAGACATCTGGTGGCTCCACCTTCTCAGCAAGTACCAATGAGTCATTGTATAGCTAACGGGTAGTTGTCCTTACATCTTAGCTAGAGTAAGTCATGAAATCACAACCTGACATGCAAATGCAAATGCAACAAACTCAGTTATTGAATGAGCTATAAAAATTTAGGGAGCATTTTAGTTGAAAGCAGGTAGCTTCACTAGAGGAGGAGGCTGATTTTGAGGATATATTTCTTTCCTATTTCTGGATATCTATATAGTTATTTATTTTGTTGCTGTTTTTTATTGTGCAACTAACGAACTATATATTTCATTTCAGTCTGTTTAGTGAATTTTCAATGAATTTAGAATGACCAAATTAATTTGTTATTAAAGCATTTGTTGAATGTTAATATTTGAATGAATATAATTTTTTATATATTTTTATGCAGGTTTATTGTGTTGTAAAAAACATAAACATAAGAGTGAGTGCTATTTTTTGCTACAAGTTTTCGACAGGAATTTTGATACGATGAAATATATTGACTTTTCAGCAAAAAAATTACCGTTGACTTTTTGGCGAATAATCTGTCAAAATACTCCCCAGCATGTGTCATGCAGATTATCCACCGGAATTACTGACAGAGTATTTTGTTAGATAATTCTCTAGAAATATCGGTGATAAAATTTTGCAGAAAGTCCTGCGGATAAAACGTCGGAACTAACGACGCATCATACTTCTATTTTCTGTCGGTAAGCCAGCTGGATGAATGTTTGCATTGTGCGTTTTATTATCGAATGAGGTTACGCTAGAAATCTATCTGAAACTTAGATTTTCTGGCAGAATTTCATGGTTGTCGGCGGATTTTGGCCGCTGGTAACTTGCGATTTTCAGTTCCTCCTTGGTTCCTTTCATCGAAAGTCAAATAGATAATTATAAGTTTAAAGGAATTTGATGTAGAAGTCTAAAAGAAATCTCAAATGAAATTTTCAAAGCTAAGCCATCAACATTTCTATATAGAAAATTTTGATGTAAGGAGAGCTAACTTAAGTTTTGGGATGCTTGGCCTTGATTCCTTATAAAATCTTCATTATAACTTTGATTTTTATCTTGGTTTGACAATCAATTTGTAGGTGGAAATAATGCTTTTCTTTAACTTTTTGCCATCATTTTCAAAAAGATTTAGAAAAATTGGTTTACAAATATATTTCCTTTATAATAATTATATAAAAAGGTAGACAAACTACTTCCATACATGATGAAATGTAATTCTTAGTACTTCGTATCATGTGTGCCTCTTACCAAGATGTAATGAAGCAATTTTATTAAACATGTTAACAATAATAAATTAATAGTTGAATCTCATCTGAGCATCAAATAAACTTTACAGAAAGTTAACAACAAAAGTGCTTGGGAGGTGGATCAGGTTGTTGAGATTTTTTTTTTTTTAAATTTATATTTAAAATTGGAACAAAATTCACATTAGAATGTTTAAGTTAATTGATAAAAAAAAATCCATAACTGAAACTCTCCATAAGTCTGTTTATTGATCTTTAGATGAAGTTGGTAAATACAAGAATATGAATGATCAACATAATTAAGATCTTACGGTTTCATTATCTTAGGTTGATATGGTTAGACTAATCTAATAATAATAGAGATCTAGGAGAAATGCTATCTAAACAGTCTAATTAATATGCATTAATTAGTTAACTATTATCAAATCTCCTAGCTAAATTAGAGTGGCAGCATGATGGGCACATAATTTCAATGTATAATAAAAACTTTATCTTATATATAAAATATACTAAATATTCAATTACATATCTTGGATGATTCATATTAAAACTTTAGAAGTATGAAGTGTTTCTCTGAGGTGATAAGATGTGTTTGTGTAAGCCTAATTGAAAGAGAGAGTGAATTCAGCATTTCCTGTCTACTATCATCGCGACCATTTAGAATATGGAGTATTTTAGATGACCAACACCTATGAAGAAGCTAGAAGAAGCCAAATATAAATTTAGTTAGTTGCCGAGTGGTGAAAGCTTTGCTTGCTTAAAAAGCTAATAAAAGAAGAACTTCTCAAAGAATTTCTTATTGGTTACCTAAAGAATCCTTGGGTGGAAATCAAAATGATGCCAAAATCATTATTATGCTTGATGCATCATTGAAGGAGCTAGTTAGAGCTGAAGCTGATCAAGAAGAAGAGAAGGGTCATGGACGTGACAGAGCAGAGAAAGGCAGAGACAGAGAACAGAAAGGGAAAATATTATTAAGCACGCGTTTAAGATGTACATGACTTCTAAATATATAGACTTTAGTAATGGCATAGTGTAAATAAGACACGGTACATATATCACAGAGATGGTACATGCTAACATCCTCCCGCAAATTAGCCATTCTGATTTTGAATGATTAATTTGGACCGAAGCTCGTTGAAGCGAGCTGTCGAGAATGTCAGCGATTTGATCTTTGGAAGGTATGTGTTTGATGATGATGTTGCCGTTGTTGATGTGTTGTCGAATGAAGTGGTAGTCGATTTCGATGTGCTTTGTCCGGGCATGAAAGACGGGGTTCTTCGTGAGAGCAATGGCTGACACATTGTCACAAAGAATCGGCGTAGGTGAATCTTGTTCTATGTTCAGTTCGACAATAAGGCGGCGTAGCCAGATGACTTCCGACGCCGCTGCGGAGAGAGACCGGTACTCAGCCTTGGTGGAGGATTTGGCCACGGTTATCTGCTTCTTGACTGACCAAGAAACGATATTGGGGCCTAGAAACGAACAAAACCCGGAGGTGGATTTTCTGTTCATGTGATTGGAAGACCAGCCTGCGTCCGTGGAAGTTTGAAGTTGTAGAGCTCCTGTGGTCAGCGGAAGTCCATAGGATAAAGTGACTTTGATGTAGCGGAGTATACGCTGTAGTTCTACATAGTCTTGAAAGGTTGGATATTGCATTTGTTGCAAATGCAATGTCCGGCCGAGTGATGGACAGGTATTGGAGCGATCCAGCGAGGCGGCGGTAGAGAGATGGGTCAGCAAATGGTATGTTGTTTTCCGGTTGATCTTTGGAGCTGGGTGCAATCGGTGTTGATGTGGATTTACGATCTGTGAACCCGACATCATTTAGAAGCTTTCTGGCATAGTGTTTCTAGGAGAGACAGTAGCCTTGACTTGTTTGTTGAACTTATATCCTGAGAAAAAGAGATATGTGGCCTAGTTGCTTCAGTGCAAATGCAGAGCGAAGGTCATTGAGGAGGGAGTGAATCATATTTTGGTCATTACCTGTAACAAGAAGGTCATCAACATATATTAAGAAAAATATGTTGATTTGATTTTTAGTGAAGATGAGTAGGGAGGGGTCGGAACGACTGAACCTAAACCCTTTTGTCTGAAGGAAGTCAGTGAGCTTTTGGAACCATTGCCGGGGTGCTTATTTGAGACCATACAGGGACTTGTGTAGTTTGCAAACCGAGTGCGGGTATTGAAGATCAATGAACCCTTGAGGTTGCCGCATGTATACATCATCTGGAAGATCTTCGTGTAATAACGTGTTTGAGACATCTAGTTGTAGAATTGCCATTTCCGATTTAGAGCGAGTGTGAGAAGAACCCGGATTGTAGTCATTTTTGCCACTGGACTGAACGTTTCGTTGAAGTTTTCACCGTGTTTTTGAGTATAGCCTAAGGCAACAAGTCATGCCTTATAACGGTCCACTTGTCCGGTTGGGAGAGTTTTGGTCTTGAACGTCCACTTACAGCTGAGAATGTGCTTGTCCAGTGGTGCAAGAACTAACGTCCAGGTCTTTTGACGTTGCAGAGCTTGAAATTTAGATTCCATGGCCTGCTGCCAGTGAGGGAAGTGACGAGCTTGATTGTAAGTAGCTGGTGTAAAACCCCTCCAAAGCTGATTTTTTTGAGTGCTGTTAGTCCGGACGAACTGACTTTAGTCCCGGACGAACTGAAGAAAATTGTGAAAAATCTGTCAATTTCGTCTGGACGAACCTAGAACAGTCGGGACGAACCGTCGGGACTAACTGAACCTGAGAGCATCGTCCATGGACGAAATAAATTGGAATTAATTTTCGTCTGTATGATCTGAGTCCGTAGGAGTTTGTCCCGGGACGAATTTGGATCGTCCTGGACGATCATTGTTAATAAATACCTGATAGAGATATTTTGGATTCATTTTGAAGAGAGAGAAAGTGAAGGCAGGAGAGAGAAAGAGAAGGAAAGAAAGGAAAAAAGCTTAGTTTTAGAGCCCGCGGAGCGCTTTTCGTCCGACGACGCAGTTGGAAGATTTGTCTGTCTCGCAGTAAGGACTCCGAATCCTATTTCTGTTTTTGAAGATTTTGTGTCTTGGTATTTTTTTGCTCAGTTTTGTGTTTCCGTTACCGAATTTCTTACATATCTTTGAAATGACGAAAGTTTTACCGCGCAACTTTTGATATGTTTCTGATATGATATGTCTGAATGTTTTGAGTATTTTCTGTAAAGTTTCTACCGGTTATTTAGAATTCTGTGCAATTTTTATTGAATAGAAAATTATTTGGATGTTGAAAAATGTTGCTTCAGTACGATAAAAGTCTTATAATGTTGTTGTGGATATTCTGTGATAATTTGGTAAATTTCTGAATATGTGATTTCTGTGTAAATTCCGTATACTGCCATTATGCCGCTGACAAATTTTCTGATGAAATCCAATTTTCTGATTTGAATGTTTTGATGTGTGCATGTTATCAGAGGGGAGTTACAAGAGGCCAGGATCCTTTGAGATTCTATAAGTGTCAGGGAAGGGAGTTATAAGAGGCCAGAATTCGTCGAGATTCTGTAAGTGTTAGGGAAGGGAGTTATAAGGGGCCAGAATCCGTCAAGATTCTGTAAGTGTCAAGGAAGGGAGTTATAAGGGGCCAGAGTCCGTCGAGATTCTATAAGTGTCAGGGAAGGGAGACATAAGGGGAAGTTCTGAAATCTGAAAGGAAGTTCTGTTCTGAAAATTATATATATATATGTTCTGTTCTACATAAAGGGAGACATAAGGGGAAGATCTGAAATCCGAAAGGAAGTTCTGTTCTAAAAATTCTACATATATCTGTTCTGTTCTGGTGCCATAAGCACAAAGGGAGACATAAGAGGCAAAAATCCGTATAGATTCTGTAAGGGTCTGGGAATCTGGAATCTGAAATCTGATATGTGATATGTGATCTGAAATCTGATGTTTGATATCTGATAATCTATTATGTGACGTATCTGATCTGTTTTGTGAATTATCTGATATATGATTTCTAATTTCTATACGATTCTGTATGATTCTGTTGGTTCTATACGATTCCATTTATTCTATATGATTCTGTTTGTTCTGTACGATTTCGTTGGTTCTGTGAAATCTGACTTGAATATTCTGCTATTCGAAATGAATTCAGTTCTTCTGTATCAGCTGTTTGATTCTAATCAAGTATCTGAATATCGTTTTTCATTTGATTATATATGATTTCTGTGATCATCTGAATATTGTACAGATTTATGAGTTTCCTGTCAATGCACGATTTCATTGATATTTCATACTGTACTTGTCACTGAACACAGATACTGATATGAATATTGATACTACATCGATTCATTGATACTGCCGATACCGATACCGATACTACTGATTCACTGATACTAATAATTGTGCTGATCTTATAGCCGTGATACATCGAATGCTGACCGATATGTGTGATACATTGACCATATGATATTGAATTAATTGTTTTACATGATTTCATTTCGATTGATATTATTGATCGGAATTGATTTCTATATTGATTTGATTGATTTTATTAATATGATTGGGTGATGTTAATCGTCTTTAATTTGACGGATTTACTGGTACTAATTCATTTACTGAGGATCTATCATTACTGTGCGGATTTACTATTACTACATGATTTCACTGTTATAGCATAATCGTTTATGTCGTCACTGGATTGTTACTGATATGGATACGTACGCTGTTGCTACTGATTTACTTTACTGATTTTATGCACGTGATATACTGAGCAAGTGACATGTGACTCACTGAGCATGTGATACCAATTACTGGATTGCATATGATTTATTGAGCAAGTGATAAAGAACTGGAATTTGTAAGTGTATGTTGGTATGCTGTGATACGATTCTACTACATTGATTTGACTGATGTTATATACTGATGTGATAGATAAGACGACTATTAAAGAGATTGGATGCACGAACTGATTTCTGATTATTGGGCTTTATGGATTTTCTACTGTTCATTGATTCTATAACTGATGATTTCAGATTCTATTATTTATGCAGTGATTTCTATTTTTGTACTAATTTCTCTATTTTCGTACTGATTGCTTTATCTGCATTGATTTAAAGATCATGAGCAAGTGATTGATAATGATTTGACTATTTGTCATGCATATTACTTTCATGCCGTGCTTTGATTTCAGTTGTAGGCTTTGGTGACCTGCTGTGCTATTTAAGCTCATTATATGTGGCTAATGATTTCAGGTGCAGAGCCTCTCGCGTGAAGCTCCTTTTAGACGCTAGTATAGGTTTTCGTAGTTTATGTTCTGGCTTTGTTTTGTAGCCCGAGCGGCTATTGTACATGTTCTTTTGGATGCTCCTTTTGACTGTATATATGAAATGTCGAAATGTGAATTATAGTATTTTGATGAATCTACTTTCTTTAATGCAATTATCATTTCTGAATGTCTGTTATGATCTGAGCGAGAAAAAGGAGAAAAAAAAAAGTAAGACTATCATACGAATCCTTTCACTATTGATGTCTGGGACATCACAGCTGGCCTGCAGGTTTGGGCGGGAATGGTGTTTAGAGAGTATAAGGGGTTGGGTTTGGAGATCCCTGATTTGGATCTGGTCTGCATGGGATGAGTTTGGCGAATTTGCGGACCTTGTTTGTGTTGAATTGGTGACGGGTTGCTGTGGGGGGTTGGAGGAGTGTTGTGAGGTATTTCAGAATTGATAGTGTGCTGAGTAGTGCTGTTCTGGGTGGGAGTAGAACGGTGTTGAACAGCGGAGGTAGGAACAAGAAGCAGAGGTGATATGTTGTGTTCGGTGGGTGATTCAGGCGACTGACATTTGGCTTGGTATGGAAATTCTTGTTCATAGAACACGACGTGGCGTGAGAGATGGATTTTGTGCGTGTGTAGGTTATAGCACTTGTATCCTTTGTGATTTGGGGAGTAACCAATGAAGATACAGTCGTGAGATCGTGGTTCAAGTTTGTTTTCGGCATAGGGTCTTAGCCAGGGATAGCATAGACACCCAGAAACCCTGAGATGAGTGTACACGGGTGTCTTGTTGTAAAGAAGTTGATAGGGAGAGATGTGAGAGGTGGTTTTTCCAGGTAGGCGGTTGATGAGATGGATGGCTGTAGAAACAGCGTCGGACCAGAATTGCGTGGGAAGAACAAGATCAAGAAGAAGAGAAGGGTCATGTACGTGACAGAGCAGAGAAAGGCAGAGACAGAGAACAGAAAGGGAAAATATTATTAAGCACGCGTTTAAGATGTACAGGACTTCTAAATATATAGACTTTAGTAATGGCATAGCGTAAATAAGACACGGTACATATATCAGAGAGACGGTACATGCTAACAGAAGCTACTCAACTA
Organism: Dendrobium nobile; assembly: GCA_022539455.1. Lineage (NCBI taxonomy): Eukaryota > Viridiplantae > Streptophyta > Magnoliopsida > Asparagales > Orchidaceae > Dendrobium > Dendrobium nobile. The sequence goes on from CM039729.1 coordinate 33,746,868, forward strand.
TCAAGCACGAAGAAACTCAACTACTTGAGTTTTATTTGAGATAATTTTTTTATTACTTTCTAAAGCAGCTTTTTAATTCAAAAAATTTTTAATTTAAAAAACTTATACAATAAAGAACTATTTTAAAAAAACAGTAAGAAAGCAATCCCAAACGAAATTTTAATTTGAGGTCAGTACATCTCTCCCATTCGGACCATTCATTGATACTAACCACCATCCAGCAAAAATATTTTGATGATGCAATCACCCTGACTACCATAACCCGTCACTGAGTGTTGAGAATTCTAATTGATGCATTGTGCTAAGATCTTTCTGAGAGAATAGATCTCAATGAGAAAAATAGACCATCTAGTGGGTTATTAGTTCTCTGGTTGACCTCCTCCAATGTAAGGTGTTTTGCAGATAGTACTATTATTCTATCAGAATGATTGCAATGATAGATAGCTATTGTTTTTCATGCTAAATTATTTTGTTGAAAGTAATGAGCAATTAATCAATAAGTATATGACTCGAATTAGTATCATAGAAAATAATCTTCTTCAACAACCGAGTAATGAAATCTTTTATTTTTATGCTAATATCTTGTTATAAGTTCATCTTCATCAATTTGTCTTTAATGAATATGCTTTTCTAGTTGAGGTCTGGCAAATGGCGTACTATGTTGGTCCAGTGGAGTCAATGCTGTGCTTCGTTGAATACTTCATTAGTTATAATGCATGGCTCTAATGACTAATTGCCAAATGGAGAGAGAGGGAGAGAAATGTTAAAAAGTTAGACACCTACTTAAAAGAATTATTTTTGACTAAGGGTTTATTTGGTACGATTGTAATTTTTTATAAAGATACTTGTAAAATTGTTATAGATAAAATAGTTTTCTTGGAAAAAATAAAAAAACTTTATAGTAAAAAATTTAATAAAATCAATGGCCAAATAAAAATTATGGTTATGATCTTAAGCATAAAGCAGTAAGAAAGCTATCCTAAATGAAGGCTAATGTTTTGTTTGAGGCAATTTTTTTTACTGTTTTCTAAAACAGTTTTTAAGAATAAAATTTCATGAAATAAAATTTTTTATATTAAAAAGTTAATTTAAAAAACAGCAAGAAAACTATTTCAAAGGAAGGCTAAATATGAGGAAAGAATGATCTAGATAACTTTGCAAATTATATTGAAATATTATAAGAAAAAAATCATTACCACTATTAAGAAAAAAGAAGTAATCATACAACTGAGGATTCAAGAATAACAAATATCTGGCTAAAGACAGCTCAAGCCATCTATGAAACTTGAATATAGGATATCATTCTAAATATTCTAATATTTTAATAAATTATATAAATCAAGATTTTGTATATCTTGAGGATTAAAATTCAAGAATGGTTTTGCATGATAATTGTTAATTTTTAGTAAATCCTATTAGGACTATTTTTTTTTATAATTTAATATTTAAGAGAGAAAAAAAATATTAAGTTTATGAAAGTGAGATATAATTAATATAGAATTCAAGAAAAAAAACTATACCAAAATATTCTGATGCAAAACGCATCAGAAGAGAAATTAAAATTTTAAAATTTATATTAAGATTATTATAATTCAAAATATTATACATTAATATTAATTTCAACATAAATTAAATTGCTTTAGAAATTCATCCTAATAAATTTTGCATAAAGATATGATGAAATTTTAATAAATTTAATTATTAAAAAAATTAAAGTCCAGAAATTCTGATTGGCTAGATTTAAGCTAAATCCAGCTTAAATTCTGGACTAAAATAGGTAAACAGTTCGACAAGAAACTAAAAGAAATCTTCAGTAACGAAGGTTGTATGGTATAGTCGATCACAAACCGATCGAAGCCACCATGGAAAGAAACATCAAAGAAAACGAAGCCATCAGCCTAACCAACCGGTAGCTTTCGCCGTCGATCGCCGGAAACCGGTAAACGTCTTCCCAAATATCCCCTTCCTCCCCTCCTTTGCTCCCTTTCCTTCCTCCACACATCTCGATGCCGGTTCCTGATAACTGGAGCAATTTCTCATAACAAGTAAATCATCAACGCGGCCACTGCCTCCACGAGGAACTCCGCCTCCCCTCTCCTCCCTTTTGCCAGCCGCGACGCTCCCTGCCCTCTTCATCTCTGGCGCCGGCGGAGCCAACTTTGATGGTTCGAAGCTTTGGGTGGCTAAAGGAGACGGCTTTCGGTTGTCTTTCCTGAAATCTGTGGTTTGTTCGGGTGCTGAGCGACTGGCGGCAGGTTTTTTCATTTGTACGGGGATTGGAGTTGAAGGGTTCAGCCCGGCTTTCTTCATGCGGAGCTTCCATTCTCTGAGCTCAGAGTAGGTGGAGTACATTGGACCTCGCTGAAATGGGGGCGGTTCTGCCATGGGAGAAGAGTTCCCTCTGTTAAGCTCGCTGTTTCATCTTTATTCAAATTTATTTCTTGTAAGGAAAGAGTACGAAGAAAAAGTAGACTCAGAGGCCGGCGAAAGAGAACGATGGGTGAGATAGTATATTTGAATAAATAAGGAAATGGAACTCTCCGCGTCGTCAAGCAATGGGACAAGCGATGGGCGGGCGAAAGCTCGCGCTAGCATTTGTCAAGAACATTGCGGGTGAGGCTTAGGACTGCCGGCAAGGTTGAATAGGCCTTACTATTTAGCTTGAGAAGCTCATGCTTGGGTCGATGATGGTCTAATATATATATATTTTTAAAAAACTCACGGGACTTACGTATTAATAAAAAAGGGATTATAAAGTCTATAGGGAGATCTTTAGCTCACTAATACTCAAATGAGCAATAAAAAGAAAAAAAAATCTACGAGCTAAAGGTCTCTGCTAATAAAAAATACAAAAAAACCTAATAAAATTCTACAGTTGTCAGAAGCCAACATTTAAAAAAAAAGAAAGATCTTGATATCAGCATTATGCAGTCTTTATGCCAAAAATGGATATCTTGCGATAAAAAACCACAACGCAATACCCCTGGAAAAAGTAGAGGCTGCAAAACAAGAAGTTGCAAAGCAAGATATAGAAATAAAGTAATAAAGTGAGGAAATGAAAATTATAGAGAGAATTGCAATTGAAAATAACATGCAAGGAATGAGATAAGCTCCACTTGTAATTGGAACCACAAGAAAGTAAAGACATACCCATATGCAATAAGATAAAAACGAAAGATCCCACTTGGATATAGCACAAAACTCGAAAAATACCAGGTAAAAATTTAGTTTAGCAAGCAACATTAAATTTACACGAGTATAAATCAAAAAAGGTAAAGCAAGAGGCTAATGAACAACCGAGTGAACTTTCAAGATCAGGTGTAAGCATTTATCGTAATGATATGGCATCACGGATCTACAATCATCCATTACATGCAATTCATTATTAAAAAACCACAACCCCACAATAAAGTAATTAAGATAGCAGAATAACACCAGTAAACTCCAAACGGGAGACTGAAGGCCCTCCCAGAAAACAACATTAATCAATAATAGGTGAAAGCCAATAACTTTATGACAAGGTAGAAATAACAAATAACCCAAAATCAACCAATACATAAAGATCATCCCAAAAGAGCAGCAACCCCAGGACAAACTTAGTCCAGATAAGATAATGCCAGTAAGCAGCACGATCCAACAACCCAAACTTGTCCATGAGCCCAACAATAACAAAGAAACTAGAAATGAGTAATAACCATAAATCATACTAGCTCAGCAAAGTAATATCTGATAGGAATTGTAGATAAATACCCATCAAACTACGAAACTAGACCATATTATGAATAAATGGATAATCATAACAATTCACCTGCTGCTCAAACCCAAGCCTCCTCTAGAATAAAAAATGATTATGGACATACGGAAAAGGTAGGCCAACAACAAAAGAATCAGGCCAAAAGATCCACCAGAAGGTAAAGATCAAACCAAATAGAGCCTCTTTAGAAAATAAAACACTAAAAATCCTAACCACATTTACACAAGGATTGTTGAGAGCCAAACATGTCTAATAATTCCAGAAAACCATCCAGTAAAAATTGTCACTAACATAAAATGTAACCCTCAACACAATTACACAACCACTCAGCTCTCTAAAAACTAGAGGAGAAGATGATCAACATAGGTGCAAGAAGTTAATATCAAGAAAGTTACAATCATAGCTAGACTTGGAGCACAAACCAAAAGAGCTCAACCACCAGCAAATTGAATACTAGGGCTAAAAACCCCCAAGCACAGATCAAAGTCAACACCAATTGAAACAACAACATAAAACTTAAACAAGGCCAAAGTAAGGGATGTGGCATGCAAAGGATGTCCACAACAAATTCACAACTACTACCAGATAGGAAACAAAAGGAAATTACCCCAGAGCTCACAACATAACATATAATGAAGTAAATCATGAACATCTAGAAGGAGAAGAATAACATGATAGGAAAACAAAATATCAAGACTAGTTAACTAAACTGAATATAAGGAAGACCAGAGCGGTCCAATCTAATCATCCCTAGAAGCTTCCTAAGTAAAGTATTTTTAGAAAATTCCATGAAATCATTCAAATTACACCCAATTTTGGCTAATAAATTAGCAACAACATTAGCCTCCCGCAAAATGTGAGAAATAGAAAAGGATATAAAAGAAAGCAAATGTTTTCTATCTCTAAGCATGTAAAAATAAGCAGGATTGAAAGTAAACTTCCATTCAATATAGTGAATCAAAAGCAAGGCATCAACTTTAATCTAAACAGTAGTAATACCTAAGGAAATGCACAATTGCATATCGAAAAGAAGGGCTTCAATATCAGCTTTAATAATAGTATTAGCATTACTGGGGCCCGCAAAGGAAACAATAACATGACCCATAAAATCTCTAATAATACCACCATAACTAGCATTCAAATAGTTAAAAAAACCATTAGTATTGAGTTTGAAACAACCCTCACAAGGTTTTAACCACTTGACAATTCTATCTTTAAAACTAGAGGAAGAAGATTAAAGAGAAACAACAAAATCAGCCACAACATAATAAAAACCTTTACAAGATTCAACTTTCAATAAATTGGCAACAAAAAATTGCATAATTTTATCCTTGTGTTTAGCAATAATACTTAAAGCATTCATTTTAATACCCTCATACTTAGACTCGTTTATACATTTCCCAAAAAAAAACATAAATGATGGTAGGTAAAATATTTCTAATATGGCCTTTTGTAGGAATAAATCAATCATTTAGAGTATTACTTATAGAGAAAAAAATAACAGAAGATTGCACATTAAACATGCTGTTAAAATATAAACAAACATTCATAGCAATAGGACCTTGCATAAAAACATGATTTGTGTTTTTAATGTGATAACAATATTGACACTTAGAGACAATATGAAAACCCTTATGCAATAAAATTGAATCTAGAGGCAAATAATGATGCAAAATCCTCCACATAAGAGTATAATAAGAGGAAAGAATGTTAGTATGCCAAATAGCCTTATAAAGCAAAAGTTTAGGGTGAGCTTGCTGAAAAGAATTCCAAATCTTCTTAATTGCAAACTTACCATCATTAGAAAGAATAAACAAATTGTAGTCCTCATTATCCAAATGTATTGTTATCTTAATGATATAGTTGATAATAAAATCAGGAACATAATTATCATGAAATTGAATATTCTAGACCCCATTAATAATAAAGTCCTTGACTTTACAAGCAGAAGTAGAGTGCGTGTTAAGTAAATTATCAAGAGAACCCAACCAATTGTCTTCCTAATAGAAAATGTTACCAGCCTCCATCCCCCATTAGATAAATTGTTCAGCCTCCCACTTAATGTAACATAACCTTTTCTAGTTAGAAGAGTCACCTTTTTTAAAGTAAAAATTGAGAGGGTGCTTATCAAAATAATATTTATATAGCATAAAATTAGCCCACAAAATTTTTTGAGAATGAAAAGCAAACCAAAGTTTATGAGAAAACGTTTTGGACACGTCAGCCAAAGTTCTTAAACCTAAGTGGCCCTCATCCAAAACCATAAAATGTTTATACCAAGTCCCCACAAAAAAGTATTCTTACCATCCTTAGCACCCCAAAAAAATTTATTGAAAATTCTTTCCTTCCTACTATAAATATTTAAACTAGGTTTTAAAGTGTGTAAATGGTAAAAAAGGAACATAACATAAAACATGTTTAATGATGACTAATATACCACCAAATGAAAGAAAATTAAAAGCCTAAGAGGAAAGTTTCTTATAAATAGTAGAGAAAATGTCATCAAATAAATGAGAACATTTTTTACCCTTGTAAAGGGGAGTACCTAAATACTTCATGGGTAAATTGTTAGGAGTAAAACCAAACTTGTTTCAATACTAATAATTCTCCTTAGAGAAATGGATTTTGCAAGAATGAACCAACACTTTGAAGGGTTCAAAATTAAATCACCAGCAAGATAAAATTTATTGAGAAACCGAAACAAGATATAAATCATTTTGATATAGCCATTTGTAAAAATAATAAATTCATTAGCAGAGCTCAAGTGAGTAATAGGAAAACAACCAAAAGTTCTAAACTGAAAAGTCTAATGAGATCTAAATAATTCATTAAGACCTCTAGACAAATTTTCCATAATAGTGATAAAGAGAGCCAGAGATAGAGGATCTCCCTATCTAAGCCCATGAGATGAATTGAAAAAACCATGCGACTTACCATTAATCATGACAAAAAAGAAGCAATTCTCAATAATATTATTGATTAACTTAATGAAATTCACATTAAAACCAAAACACTGAAGCATAGTGTAAAGAAAATCCTAATTTAAATTGTCATAAACTTTGTTAATATCAACTTTGAAGATTATATTACTCCCAACAATAGGAGCACGTAAGTCATTAACTAATTCCTGGGCAAGCATAAAATTATCAAATATAAACCTACCTTTAGTAAATCCCATTTATTCCAAAGAAATAATCTTAGGTAAGATTAAGGCTAACCTACCCATAAGTAACTTGACAATGTGCTTACTGAAGAAAGAACATAAACTGATGGGACTGAAATCATTCCAAAAAGTAATGACATTCTGGTTATGAATTAATACAATAGAAGTAGAGGTGAAAATTTTAGGGTAAAGGTTACCCAAAAAGAAATCCACCATCACATTGACCAGGCCCCCTTTAATAATAAACCAAGAATTGTTGAAGAATTTAGTGGTGAAATCATTAGGGCCAGCCACATAATCAAAATTCATATCTATTAGGGTTTGCCAAATTTCCTCTTCAATGGGAGTCTTAGTCAAATCTAAGTTGACTTCCTTAAAAAATAATGTAAGGAATAAAAGAAAAGTCAATGTTCAAATCCATTAAAAAATCTTTATTGAAGGCATTTTTAAAATACTCAACACCATAATATAAAACCAAATCTGGGTTATCAATGACTAAACCATCATGAGAAGTAATTTTATGAGTTTGATTAATCACCTTTTTATTGTTACCAATACTATGAAAAATTTTAGTATTACGATCACCTTCAATAATAAATTTAGAAGAGGCCTTTTGTCTCCATTAGGCCTATTCTTTTTCTTGGAGTTTGTAAAGACAAGTTTTAGCTTTGTTAAGATCGGACAAATTCTCAAAAGTTGAGTCATGCATATAATTCTTATCAGCATTATCCATGTTGTTTTCAGCTTCCAAAATACAAGTACAGATATTCTTTACAATATATTTATTCCATTAGGATAACTTTTGTTTAAGTCTCTTTAGTTTAAACCATAATTTATTTATATCCCAAACATTATCAAAGGAGAAAAGGGTGGTATGCAAGTTATTTTGTAAAACATTAAAAAAGAAGTATCTTCAAGGAGAAACATATTTTTAAATCTAAAAGATGAAAAAATATTTTTATTGTTCATAGAAATACTTAACAATAAAGGATAATGATCATATAAAGTTCTAGTTAAATGATGAATGTGAGTCATATGATAGGACGAGATCCATAAATCATTAAAAGGAATCTAATCCAATCATTGCCACATAGTACCCTTTTGCCAGGTAAAAACATTGCCAGAAAATCCGATATCATGTAAATTATAATTCAAAATCATATCATTGAAATCCTCCATAGCTTGAAAGTTAAGTGAGTTACCTTAGATCCTTTTAGAAGAATTGGTAATAGTATTAAAATCACCACCTACTAACCAAGGGGCTTGAATAGTATAAGAGAAATCAGTGAGCTATTCCCATAAAATCTTTCTACCCAACTTAAAACAAGAAGCATAAATAAAAGAAGCATAACAAGAGAATTGAAGAAAATTTATGCTAGTTTGAATCGTTTGAGGCATATCCATAATAATATCTAAGCAAAAAAAATGTTTCCAAAAAATCTAAATTTTTTTAGAGCAATTACCACAAGCCAAATTAAAACCAATATTTTTACAAACCAAATCAAGCTTGGAAGCAGAAATTAAAGGCTTAATTAAAAAAAAAAGATAAATATCCTGGATCCTAAATAAATTCTTAACCCTATCCTTAGACAAAGGATCCACCACACCTCTAATATTCCACACAAGAGCTATAACCATTAAATAAAGAGGCATTAGAAGCTCGAGTTCCCCTAGTGGTGTAAGAAGTTTGATTCTTATTGAGATTGTTTTTCCTTTTGGACATAGTTTTGAAACATTCCTCAGTAGTTTCAGCATTACCATTCAATGATGACAAAGTGGTGTTAGAATTCCCCTTGAGAATGTCCTTAGGGGATAAAGAATCTTGAGAAATAATTTCCCCCTTCTCCATGTTTTGAACCCTAGTTCTAGGAGAAAAATTTAGCCTGTTGGAGACATGATCAGCCGAATTACCACCATTAATTTGGTTATGAGCACAATTATCTTGAACTTTCATATTAAGTTACACTCAGTTGGATTAGAGAAATCCCCCTCAATGTTCTTGTTACACTCATTATCATGAATGATCAAAGAGCTAGGCAAACCTTAATTGTAATCCCTTGTTAGGCCAAATCACCCAAATCACTTAATTGCAAGCCCTCGTGATGAGTAGGACCCTCATTGTTCTTAAGTACATTAGTACCCTTAATCAGAAACTCTTTCTCCCTAAGGGAATATTCAGAAGGGTCATTCTCTATGTCATCACCACATGCATTAGAATCCTCCATATACACATTTTGCTCAATCTCTTGAACATTATTAAGATGTTCGTTAGCTGATGGTTTCCCAACAACAGGTTTAGAACTCTTATTATTCTTCCTAAGTTGAGGATGAGCTACAAAATAATCATTTATGGAGTGGCCATTCACTTTGCAATGAATACAAAAATTAGAAACATTTTCAAATTCAACTTTATGTAAATAACCTAATTTTTTTAGAACCAAGCAAAATATCTTTAGGATGTTTCTTAGTGATATCTAATTCAATAAGAATATGAGCCACTGACGACCTCGATCTTGAGGCTGTGGATTGATTCGTTTGAAGAGGCCTACCAAAGAGGAACCCTAAAACATTTAAAACATGGGAATTAAAAAATACAAATGTAAATTCAGAAAAGAAATCTAAATAGGCACTATATGAGATTCTTCCTTAATCTCAAAATAAAGCATCCATTTCAATAATCTCATTTGGCAGTTGTTGATTAAATAAGTTATCCTCTTAAAAACACAACAATTTAAATCATTAGATAGTTGTATTGCAATATACCTAGCATTGAGTAAACCAATCGAGAAAACACCCAATAATTTCAAGTTTAAAAAAAAAAAGGAACAGATAGAATCCAAATTAGGTATGCAAATTGAGAACTTCCCAACCAATGTAAACTGATAAAGAGATGCAAGTTTCATAATATCATCATCAGAAATTAAAAGAGCCGAAAAACCCATGATCAGAGCTTGCAAAAAAGAAAAAAAATATGATCCGACAAAGAGGAAACAACTGCAAGAACATCAAGAAATAATCTAGATTTAGGTGTTGAAGAGTTACCATTACAATCAAAGAAATAATTCTTAACAACAACCGAGGAAGAGGGTGCATTACCCCATGTATTAGGCACAGACGACGAGAGCCCCGGCGCCATACATAAAATGAAAAGAAAAACCTAAGGCCAATCGGCCTTAGGAATAATAATGTTAAAAGAGAATACCAAGGCACCATAAATGAAGAATCAAAAAGCCAAACCACATAAAACTATAGTAGAAACTAGAAGGATCAACAATGGAAAATGGAATCACACTCATAATCTCTATATCCAGAGCTAGCCATTATGATTATTTATTAAAATTCTTGACTTTTTGATGATGGTCTACTGTAAGCTTGTTGATACGATTTAGGTTAGGTTAAGTTAAACAAAGAAGATTAAGGCTGTGGAAAATCAAACGAAATGAATACAAATTTAAAACAATGTGGCATGGAAATTTAAGTAGAAGCACTATATCTAAGTGTAGCTTGAGATAATTTTATATATTTTTTTAATTATAACATGAAAGTTATATGCTCCATAATTGCCACCTTTTAGCTGAGTGGCCCCTTAGTCTCTCTTTCTCGTAAACAATTAATATATGGCCTCAAATCATTGAGGCAAGTGACTAAATAAAATAGAGTATATTCATTAAAGGATGATTAGAGTAAGTCATCGGAAGGTTAATTGAGTTCTCATGAAAAGTCACATCGAATAGGAGTCTTCTTGGTATAGATATAAACCACAGTCTGAGAAAGAAAATTGTGAGAAGTCACACATAAGAAGGCTTGTCGGGAGATGGAGATTATAATGCTTTAAGAGGTATAAAGTACTTGAAACAAGTTGCTAACTATAAATGTATCTAGCTCATCCCTTGGCAAGGAAACTAAAGGCTAGATGCATTGATTTGAGTTATGAAACAACATTATGCCAAAATAGATGTCAACAACATCAGTTAAGAGTCAACTAGATTAGGATGCGAATGGTAGAGACTTTTAGGGATGATAAGTTGAGAAGTTTTATCAGAAAACATTATTGAAATGATACTTGAAATGCAAGGTTCTTAAGGAATTAACTAGATGATGCTAAGAGGCCAATGCTCAAATTTTAGTCTTGAGTTTGAGAGGATCGCACCAATATTTGCTCAGAATAACTCAAGTGGAAATGGTTACACTGATATACTTAGGGATTTTTTGATATTTAATATATGATTTCCATAAGATTAAATGAGAGTTCATCATATAAGTACAAAATAACTATAAGCATTTAAGGAGAATAGTTGACTAGAAATGCTGGCCATATTATGGCCTTCTCATGCTTTCAATGTTGATTAAGTTGATATTTAATATATGATTTTCAAGATTAATAGAATCACATAATAAAGCCTTACCTATTATTTTCAAACTTGACTAACATGGTTGAAGTTAACTTAATCAACTCGAAAGTTGGGGCTTATAAGCATAATCAATTGATTGGATAGTTCAATGAGTTAACTAGATTAAGTCCAATTAGTTATCTTAGTTTGATCTAATCAACTATTCAGTGTTTGATTTAAAAATATTTGATTGACTGAAAATAATTTACATTGAGGGCATATATTAAAAATAAGGTTAACACTCAGTAATAAAAAATCTCGCTATCATTCCTCTCAAGATCTTAGGATTGTCTTAGTACCTCTTAAACTCTATCATTATAATAAAAAATGGTATTGAGAACACTAATGTGTAAAGAAATCTAACTTATAAGCTTATCCCTAAGCCAAAATACATACCTAATCATTAAATATATAAAAATCATAAAATAAATAAATTTTAAGAGCAGAGAGTGTTATAGGAAGAACTCAATTCCTATAATTTGATTGAATTACACTTTTTTCTCACTCCTTATGATTAGGAGCTATATCTATCAAACGTTGAAATTTATGGTGAATGGTAAAATTCTTTTATGGATAAAGTTATATAGGGATATATATTAAGTGTGAAGTCTAATTTCATTAGCTATTTTTAATATGGTATGATCTTGATTTTTAAATATTGATGGCGCCTATAAAGTCCTAAATGGTGGTAATCATAAAATCATGTTAAGTGCCATGATCTAGTTTTGAAATATTTTAAATTCTCTTTCAATATTCATTATAAATAAATTATAGACTACATAGCTACTATAATATTCAAATACTGAAAGTAAACTCATCCACAAGATTTTTTTTTTTCATTTCATGAAAATGTATCTACATTATAGTACATAGGTACATGTATAATCTACATAACTGAATAATAAACTAGCCATGATTTTACAAAAATCTAAATAAGGAAATTTTTATTAAATTATGTTGAATTTTTAAAAGCAATTATATAGAGTCTAATAAATTACTGTACTAAAAAATGTAATAAGAGCATAATAATTATCCAATTATTTAAATAATAATATTGAGTAGATAAAAAAATTGTAATGCATATCATAGAGAAGTTCATATCATAATTTCGTAGACTTTAATATAATCTCAAATGATTTTGGTCTCTTATTACTCTCTTTTATGCATATAGCACCATAATATGACTTATAGCCACCAGAACATGCCTTGTAGGCAACAAAACATTCCTTGACATAGATAGAGTCTTAAAAGATTCTGACTCCTTATGACTCCCAACAAATATAATTTAATCACATATGCACATATATGATCACAATATAACAGCTAAAGAGTAATCGAGTTTGTGTCAAAATTACACAATTTTTTACAACTCTAGTAAACAAAAAGTCCTATTAATAAAAAATGTATATTTTTAAAAAATAATCAAATTACCAAGGATATTATAAAATAATATTTTAAGACTTTTATCATATTACACTAATTTTTAGAGTCCAGATATTTTTTTATTAAATAAAAATCCCATAAATTTCAAAACCCTTTTTGTAAATTTTATAGAAAATATTCAAAATCTAGATAATCATAATTTCTATAATATGAAAAAAGTTACTTAGTAAAATTTTTATAGTTCAATGCTATCTACATTTCGATAACAAAAATATAAATTTGATCAAAACATTAAGTAAAAAAATTATATTTTTAAAAATTGAGGTAGGAGTAATGTGACTTACCTCAAGATGAATATGTTTCCTAACTGAGCAATATATAAAAATGGATCGAAGTCTGCCAAAATCAAAATTTTTTCCCTCTCTTATCTCTTTTTTCTTATTTCTTTTTTTCCTTCTATTAGCTGTCTGTTACCCAAAATCCAAAGGGCATGCCATTTAAAGATTTTTTTAGTGGAATAATAATTTATAATAAAATTTCAAAGGATATTTTAATTATTTAATTTTTAAGATAAAACTTCATATAAATCTTCAAATTTGGGAATCCAAAAACTACAAAAAATATTCATAAATTAGTTAAGCATGTTTAAAACACTATGGTGAAATCTTTTTTTTTTTTAAGAAAATGCAGCAAATTACATTAAATAATAAGAAGGAAAAACAAACTAAAAAACTTTGGATTTCTCCTTTAACAAGGACATAAAAGGAGGAACCATATTCACACAAATGTCATCCCAAATAAAAGTGCTAGGAAGAGCATAGTTAGCACATACGTTCGATAGCTTATTACAGCTTCTATTGATGCAATTAAAAATTACATGATTGAATTCTTTGATAGAATGAAGAGATTCCAACTTCGGATTACCACTTGATTTTGTCTCTTGAAGAAACTTGATAATATTAGCATTGTCCCCTTCTATGATAATTCCCTTATATTTGTACATCCAATCTTTGATCACCTCCTTGAAAGAATGAGTAGCAAATAGCTCCAATGAAGATACATCCCAATGAATAGAAGACTTCTCAAAAGCCAAAAGAAATCTTCCTTTATGATCATGAAATACCCCTCCAACTCCAGCTTTATAAGATGGAAGTAATGCAGCATCAACATTAACCTTGATCCATTTGGGTTTAGGAGGATGCTAATGTGAATTAGATAGCCTTGACGGATGGATAGCACCGCATATACTTGAGTTTCTACTAGCACCATAAATAGAGATAGAAGCATAGCTCACGACATTAGCAACGATAACCAATGAGCTATTCTCATTCCCTTTATGAATCAAGTTGTTTCTCAGTTTCCATGAGAAGAACACCACATTTTAATACGAATTTGCCAAAAAGGAATTATATTTGGACAACCAATTACAACATTCAACAAGTGATTTAAAGGCTGAAATTAAAAAAAACCCTCCTATTAATGTGTTGTAAGACATCCAACACCTTTTTACACTTAACTACAACATGCTCGTTATATTCGTCTTCATTACAGCTCCTAGGACACCCAATATCCCTTTGCAATCTCCTATAAGATAAAAATTGATATGCAGGAAGAGCATTGCTAAAAATTCTCCACCAAAATACCTCCACACCTAGGTTCAAATTGATCTTTCTAATCCAATTCCAGAACTGAATTGGAGTAGTTTGCTGAATCGAAGCTTTAAATTCAAGGGAAGAAATAGTTCAGATATTTCCAAAAGTAATTCCACCCTATCTTTTCCCATTTCAGAATGTATTTGGATTTGACATATAAGATTCACAAGTTTGACCCCCATATACTTGCTAATTTCTGCCACATTCCAGTAGCTATCTATGATGAATTTATCCACCATGAAGTTATTGAGGTCATGAGTAACAAAAGTTGGCATTCTACTTAAGCTTTTATCTAATACCCAGGTGTCATTTAGTACTTCAATTGACTCTCCATTCGCAATGATCCATCTAATGTTTGGCTATAAAGATTTACCTCCATTAGAGATGATTTTCCAAGAAGTAGAAGCACCCTTCTTCTTCGAGCAATCCACAAACAGGCCTCCATATTTTGGATAAAACACCTTATGTAGCAATGAGTCTAACTCTTGAACATACTTCGATGCAATCTTAGCTCTCAAAGGTCCAACTTTATTAGAACAAGAATGTAGAGCTCTACCTCCCCATTATAAAGGCAAACACATTACATTCCAATTCATATTGTGAATTCCATGCCTTCCAATTGCTTTATTCCAAATGAAATTTCTACAAAGTTTCTCAAATTCATCAAGAACACTTTTGGGAATCAAAGAATTGGTGTAGTGGAATGTTGTGTAAGAGAGCAAAACAGCTTTGACAAGCATGATTTTACCAGTTAAAGAAATTAGCTTTCATCCCCAAATGTTAATCATCTTTATTGCTTTATCAACAATAAAATGGTAATCGTCTCCTACTAACCTTCTAAGAGCTAATTTTACCTCAAGATAAGATAGCTGTTGTTTCCAAAATAGACACATGTTGGTTCCAAAAACTCTACTTATACTGACGGATACTAATTTCTTAAGGAATTTTACCAGTGCCCAAAAAATATGAAAAGATGGGATAATTAAAGCACAACATTATATATGTTTTGATGAAAACCGTTTCTGATTTAGACTTATAATGACTCCTAAAATAAATTTTGACTATTCTAGGTAAAAAAATAGAAAATTAAAGATTTTCATAGGATCTTAAAAAGGTTAGATGCGCATTATATGAAATTTAGAATAAAGTAGCAATACAACAACAAAATAAAGTTTGACCAATTTGCCATTAAGGGACTAAAGTGTTGCCAATCCTCAATTGACATTCATAATGGTTGACATGGAGATACCGCATAAAGAGACATTCAAATAAGATCATTAAGCTATCATAATAAAAATTTATAATCTATGTGTGATATTATTATGTCTCAAATCTAATCTCATTGACTATTTGGGATAAGAATTGATTATGATTTTTTAAGCTTGTTAGCAACAATAAAATTTTAATTATATGCAATCATGTAGTTCTAAATGGAGGATATCATAAAGTCCTATATAGATGATACTTAAGTCATAAGTGGAGGCTAAAAAAAGGGTTTATATTAGAGGCTATTAAAAAAAGTAAGAAGTCTTTATGGTACATGAAACTGAGTCCTTTGGCTTATTCAATAAAGAAGAAAGTATAGCAAACTTTTTTAACTTTAGGTAACTTTTTTTTCTCAATTAGATAAATAGTATCTCTATCCATATCTATAATTATATATGAAGCATAATTCTTCATATATCTCTTTTTCAAGCAAAAAGGATTATTTAACCTATATGCGACTATGAATATATATTTGCTTGAATTAAAACACATAATTTTGGTGTTATTATTTGTGATGGCTAATCTATTTTATAGTTATTTATGCTTGGTTGTGCTTGTCTCTATGATGAGTACCTAATAATATGTACTATATGTTAGCTTTAGTTGCAATATTATATAATCAGAATTAGATATATTAATTTCAAATTAATAATAGAATCCATGCATATTCACTTAAGACTAGGGAATGCATTAGCTGTAAATTGGGTTTAATAAATAGAAAAAAAAAAATAATATATCTATTTTCACTCACTTTAGGTATTGTTGCATCATGGAGTATTCATCGTGGTAGAGAAATATAAAGTTTAGCATATTAGCTTTATATGAAGATCTAGCACGCATATAGATAAAAGAGTAGGGGTGTAACATTCATAAGAGACACTAGTTTTTGTGGAAACCTATGAAAAGGAAAAAACCATGGGGCATGACCCAATTTGAATGAATTTACTAGTGTTTGTAGTTGATTACAAATGAGGCCCATCCTGGGGGGGGGGGGGGGGGGGGGCTTTGATTCGATATATATATTATATCGAACCATAGTACATAGTTGGAGAATAATATGGTAGCTTTTTAATAAGAGAGTGTTGTCATGTTTATTTGGTCAGTAGGACCATTATCAACGAGCGATGTAGGTCGGAAGGACTGTAGTCAGGTGATGATGGTCGATGAGCAATGTAGGTCGGAAATACCATAGTTGGAAGCTAACGGAGGTCGGAAAGGTATTAGCCTAGTGATGTGGTCAGAAGGACTATAGTCAGGTGACGGTTGGTAGTCAGGCATAAGTTCAATAATGGTTGGTAGCTGGGAAGAAGTCTAGTGAATATTATTTGTCAGGCATAATTCTGGCTGCAGTTGGTGTCTAGGCATAAATCCAATGTGAATTGGTGGCCAGGCATAAATCTAGCTATAGTTGGTGATTGGGCTAAAGTCTGACTACAATTAATGGCTAGACATATGTCTGGTCAAAGTATGACAACAGGTGGTGGTTGGATAGTGGTTAAGGCGTCTAGTGGAAAGATAACTCTTATATCTCTTCCTTTTCTTCCTTGCTTCCTCTCCCCTTAATGAAGAATGAGGGATCTATTTATAGTTTTTTTAGAGTGGCATGGCCAATAAATAAGGAGAAGATCGAGGGCATGTTGGGAGTGGTTCAAATGGATGACTGATATTGATTCCCTTGATCATGGATTATTTAGTGAGTATTTGAGTGCCTTAATGATGTCAAAGTTTGATGATCATAAGCTTATTGGATTCATCTCGTCAAGCCGCTCAATTCAACTATAAGCATGTCACATTTAAAACTCTTTTGGTCATCCAATTTATAGTTTGAACCTTCCAAATGAGCTTTAAGTTTTCAATTTGGATCCATTTGAACACATATTGGGTTATATTTTGTGTTGTTGGGTTCATCTTTTTGATCTTCGACTAAAATTTTGCTTAAATAAGAAAGTTTTTTTTTAAATATATTCCATTTTTTGAATTTTTTAAGGAATAGTCATTGGAAATTCTTATTTCCCAAGAATATTCTCTTATTCATGTATAATATTCCTCCTCATTTTTCACCTATAAATGCCCCCCTTAGGACAGGGGATAAATTACACAATTTGTTCTTCTCTTATCTTCCTGTAGCTTTCTTACAATATAGGACTTCCAATGTCTTGAATAGTTGACATCCCCACTCAAGACACATGCCTCTCTTTGTGTAGAAAGAAAATTTTGTTGCTTTTTTCATATTCTCTTCTTGATTTTTTTTTAAAATATTAAAGGTATTCTACTATTTGAGATAGGTGGTATCCCTTATAAAGATTCAATGTTTTTTTTGTATAAAAGAAGTCCCACCGATAGATTATTTTCTACCATAAACTATCTATGATAGAAGAAGATCAGCTATCCCCTGTAAGTGATGATGGTCTAAAAAGATCTGACAGTGTTGACACCTATGAAGAAAATTGATAATTTTTAGTACGGCAAAGGAAATTTGATGATGATTCATTATAAGTTTAGCGATGGTAGGTAACTGGGTGGAAGTTGTTGCGAATTTGTTTTTCAAGGAATATGATTTTGATGATAGCAAAAACTTCTATTTCTCTATGGCTGCCTTGCCTACTAACATTTCAGGTCCACAAGATCAGACTACAATTTGAACCAGCACAAGATTGGATAGACTAGATTTGAGTTAGTTTGTAAATCTTTTTCCTTTCTTGAGTGTATTATAATAGATTTGGTTCCTGATGCTAAGTAACCTAGCACACACACACTTGGGGGAATTTTTTTGATTACTTTTAGAGTTCTCTATTTTTGCTCACATCGTCCGAGGCAATCCCACTATCGTTAGGGACAATCAGCAAAAAATAAAAAACCCTATTTAGGGCATCCTGGTTAAGATAACCATCATTAAGCAGATCGTCCTGGATGATATTAGTATCGGTCGGGACGATAGGCTCAAATCAGAAAGAATTAGCCGCTATATCTATTTAGGTATTCTTTATTTTTTGACATCGTCTAAGACATCATCCTGGATGATGCAGCATAATTATGCCTAAATTAATCTGGTAATTAAGGAAAGCAATTAAGATTTGATTGAATGATAACATCATCTGGATGATTGCAGGATCGGCTGGGATGATCCACTAAAAAATTGGACATCGGACAGCTCTTATTTAGGGCGATGTTCTGGATGATATTACACAATTTGTACACATCCTATAGGATGATATTGTATCATTCTGGATGATAAGAACAAATTTCTTCTGAACATCATAGGTTTTGCTGGTTGATTAAGCTTAAATTGAACTTATTGTGCAGGACAATATTGATATCGTCCTGGACGATAAAGTCGGCAAGTTGTAATTAATGAGCTATTCCAAAACTCTTCTATTTAAGAGCTCTTGTTCTACCCTTTAGAACATCTTTTGATTCTATTATGACCTAAGAGAGCCAAGAGGAGAGGGAGAGAAAGGGAGAGAGAGAGAGAGAGAGAGAGAGAGAGAAGATCTTGTGAGGGGGAGTTTGTGAGGGAGTTTACAAAGGTTGCTCTAAGAAAGGATCCATCGTCATCTTTTCCAGTCATCATCCTTAGTTCCTTGGGGGTTCTAGAAAGGTAAACTTCTGCATCTAATCAATGTTCTCTGCTTGCTTTAGGAGGAAGCAAAAGGAGTTGGGTTCTCTACCTACTTTTGGGCGAAGAAAAAGTAGTTGGGTTCTCTGCCTCATTTGGGTTGGTGGAAAGGAGGTTTGTAAAGACTTCTCTGCCTTGCTGTGGAGTCAAAAGGAGAGACACTAAGTTTAGTGTAATACTCGGAGGGCACGTCCAAATAGTGGATGTTGGTCGTGTTGATCGAACCATTATAAATTTCTGTGTTCTTTATTACTGCTTCCACATTTAATTTTTGTACTCTAAATTTCTGTGGTGAATCTTGGTTTTTGTTTTAAGATTGTGTTTTTATTGAAAGATTTTTTAAAATACCAATTCAACCATCTCTTGGTTAGCCTTGGAACTAGTTCATAAGGGCTTAACATCTATAACAAACTTTCAAGTGATATCAGAGTGAGATTCATAAAAACAAGTTTTTGAAAACTTTTGAATTTTGATCGATGACTAACTTTGGTAATCATAATACAACGGAAGGATATTCTATTATACAACCACCTTTGTTTGATAATATTCCTTTTGATTTTTGGAAAACACGTATATCTACATTTTTACAGTCGCTTGATTATCGTATGTGGATGCTTGTTAAAGAAGGTTATACAACACCTTCTCGTGAACTTAATGTAATTAAATTTGAAGTACCTTTTACTGAATTGACTTTTGATGAAAAAGACTTAGCACAACTTAATGCAAAATGCTTGAACTATTTTTTCTGTGCTTTGAAATCTAAAGATTATATGCGTGTTTCAACTTGTGCAACTGGTAAAGAAATTTGGGATAGATTGTGTGTAACTTATGAAGGAGCCAATAAAGTTAAACAATCTAGGTTGAATATTTTGTTGCATGACTATGAACTTTTTTTTATGAAATCTTCTAAATTAATTTCTAATATGTATACAAGGTTTACTCAAATTGTCACCTCTTTGCATGCTTTAGGAATAGAGCTAACTAATTATGAAAGAGTCAATAAAATTTTGTGATTCTTGCCTTCTTCCTTTGATGATAATATCAATGCAATTAATAAATTTAAAGATTTAAATACTTATTCTATTGATAATTTACTTGGATCACTCATTGCTTACGAGTAAGGGATGAATCAAAGAAATCTTGATACAGGTAAAAAAAAGAAGGAGAAAACTATGGCACTGAAGGCCAACAACACCGACAATAATTCTTCCAGATCTGAAAATGATGATGTTTCCTTCATCACAAGGCAATTTAAAAGCTTTTAAGTAAGAACAACAAGTATCATCAGAAGAGGAAAAGAGATAAGTATATCAAAATTATAAAAGTTCTTTTGATGTTTTTTGCTTTGAATGTAGGAAGCCTAGATATGTTAAAGCTGATTATCCTACACTTAAGGAGCACCCAAGCAAGAAAAAAGGTGAGGAGAAACCCAAATACAGGAAGGAAAAGTAGTACCAAAAAGCTTTTTGACCGGATTCTACTTTCGACTCATCTAAAATTGAAGCTGAAGAGGAGATAACAAATTTATGCTTAATGGGTAATCATCTTGATCAATCTAATCAAAAAGAGGAAAACTCTCATAAAAAGCCTCACGAGAGCATGTGGTACCTGGATATCGAATGCTCACGACATATGATTGGAGATGCTAATCAATTCATTTTGTTGGAGACTAGGACAGGAGGCAAGGTTACTCTTGGAGATAACACCACCAGGAAAGTGGTGGGCTCATGTATAATAGGAAATTCTAAGAATCTTTTGATTGAAAATGTTTTGCTTGTAGATGGACTAAAACATAACTTGCACAGCATTGGTCAACTTTGCGATAAGGGCTTTATTATAAAATCTTTGGTAAACACTTGCATTATATGCTTAAATAACAACACTATTTTGCAGGAAAAGCAGATCAATAATGTTTACATGCTTGATTTAAATAATTTTGAATCTGCTTCTTCATTTTGCTTAAAAATTATTGCTGATGATTCTTGGTTGTGGCATAGGAGATTATGTCATGCTAGTATGAAAATCCTTAGGAGAGTATCCAGAAAGATCTAGTTAGAGGTGTCTCCAAGCTTAATTTCTCTAAAGACTATCTTTGTGATGCCTGCCAACTAGGAAAGCAAGTCCAATCCTTTTTTCACTCCATTAAGGACATTAACACCTTTAGACCTTTAGAAGTCCTTCATATGGATTTGTTTGAACCCATTAGCACTGCTAGCTTGAGAGGAAAAATCTATGAATTTGTGATTGTTGATGACTACTCTAGGTTCACTTGGATTAAATTTTTGTCACATAAAAGTGAGTCTTTTAACGAGTTTAGATCATTCTCCACTTGGGTTAAAAAAAAGTTAGGTTGTGAGATCTTGACCATCCATAGTGATCATGGGGGAGAGTTTGAAAATGATAAATTTGGAGACTTTTGTGAGGATAAAGGGATTAGTCACAACTTCTCAGCTCCTAAGACCCCTCAGCAGAATGGGGTAGCTGAAAGGAAGAACAGGATCTTAGTTGAGACCGCTAGAGCCATGCTTGCTAAGTATTCACTTCTAAAATACTTTTGGGCTGAAGCGGTAAACATAGCTTATTATGTGTTTAATAGGGAGAATGTTAGAGTCAAAATTAATAAGGCACCCTATAAGATAATTAAGGGTAGAACACCCAACCTTTACCACCTCCATGTCTATAGTTGTAAGGTTTTCATTCATAACAATGGGAAGTCATACTTAGGAAAATTTGACTCAAAATCTGATGAAGGAGTATTCTTAGGTTACTCAAGTGTTAAGAAATCCTTTAGGGTGTTTAATATAAGGACATTGGTAGTGGAGGAGACTACACATGTGGTATTTGATGAATTTGATCCTAATAAGTCTAAAATTGATGATGAAGATGGTGTTAAAGGAGTTGAAATTTTGGAGAAGAGAGTAGAAGGAGTAGGATAGATTACCCAAGGAGTAGAAAATTCAAATATAAAGGAAAGGGTCGATCCTACACATACTTTGCCTAGGGATTAGAGATATTCTTTGAGTCATCCTAAAGAACTGATCTTAGGAGACCCCTTTGAAGGTGTTAAAACTAGGCATGGACTTAGAAAGAAAGTGAACCACTCTGCCTTATCTCAATGACTGAACCCACCAATATTAATCAAGCCATATCTGATGAGTTTTGGATCTTAGCCATATAAGAGGAATTAAACCAATTTGTTAGGAATGATGTTTACGAGCTTGTAGAAAGACTAAAAGGACAAAGTGTAGTTGGAACCATATGGGTCTTTAAGAATAAAATGAATGATTCTGGTGTGGTTGTTAGGAGTAAGGCAAGATTGATAGCTAAGGGGTATAACCAAATAGAAGGGATTGATTTTGAGGAGACATTTACCCCTGTAGCTAGATTGAAAGCCATTAGAGTGCTACTAGCCTTTGCCTATTATAAGGGATTTAAACTTTACCAAATGGATGTGAAGAGTACCTTTTTAAATGAGGTAACAAAAGAGCATGTGTTTGTAGAGCAACCATAGATTTTGAGAGGTCCAATTTCCAAATTATATTTTTAAATTAAAAAAAAGCCTTATATGGATTAAAATAGGCACCAAGAGCTTGGTATAAGAGGCTTAGCACATTTTTATTAAAGAGTGTTTTTGTTAAGGAAAGTGTAGACACCACCCTTTTTCTTAGAAAAGTAGCAGATGAGTTACTCATTGTTCAGATCTATGTTGATGATATGCCTTTTAGATCTTTTGATAAAAAGCTATGTGATGATTTTTTTAAAACAATAAGTAAGGAGTTTGAGATGAGTATGATGGGAGAATTGTCCTACTTTCTGGGATTTAACATAAGACAATTGGATAATGGAACCTTTATAAGTCAATCAAAGTATATTAAAGACATCTTGAAGAAATATGAAATGGATAAAGCCAAGCCAATATATACTCCCATAATTTCTAATATTCAGTTTGATAAGGACACAAGTGGAAAATCTATTAATCAAAAGAAGTATAGAGGAATGATTGGATCTTTACTTTACTTGACTGCTAGTAGACCTAATGTAATATTTAGTGTTTGTCTCTATACAAGATTTCAAGCTAATCCTAAAGAATCCCACCTGACTGTTGTTAAGAGAATTCTTAGACATCTTTTGAATACCCAAAATATAGGAATATGATATCTTAGGCACAACACTTCTTTTGAGATTATTAGATATTATAATTCTAATTTTATAGGGTGTAGGGTGGATAGAAAAAGCACTTCTAGAACTTGCCAATTCATAAGATAATCTTTAGTCTCCTGGTCTAGTAGAAAATAAAACTCTATTGCACTTTCCATTATTGAAGCTGAGTAAATTGCCTTAGGAAGTTATGTGGCCCAAGTCCTTTGGTTAAAGCAACAAATTCTGGATTTAGGATTACCTATAGGCATAATTTCAATCATTTGTGACAACACTAGTGCCATCGGCATATCTAAGAATCCTATCCAATATTCAAGGACCAAACATATTGATATAAGACATTACTTTATTAGAGACAATGTGATCAAAGGAGATATTGAGTTATACCATGTAACAACAGAGAATCAATTGGCTGACATCTTTACTAAACCACTAGCTTTTGACACTTTCAGCTCCTTAAGGATCAGATTGGGAATGATTGACTTAAATGCATGAACTTTTTTTTGAATCTTTTATATTATTATTTTTTTGTTTTATTTTTCTTTGCTTACTAGTTTTTGTTTCTCTTTTTGAGTTTTTCTTCTTTTATGCTCCATGCTGAAATGATATTTTATATCATATTTTTACTTTTTAAAAATTTGTAGTGAATGTTTTACATCTCTTAATCTGTTAAAAGCAGAAAATACCGTTGATTGTGTCTCTTTCTCTAAACTATTTTAGTGGTGTAATTTTCTTTTCTAAACAAAAGTATCTCAAATTTACAACTGGACCTTGTGATTGATATCTTTTCTATCTTGCTACAATAATCTAGCTTATACTTATAATGATAAAAGTTTTTATATTACTTTAAGATTTCTCATTATTCTGTCATTGCATTTGTCATATGATTTTTTATACTACTTTGTGGTTTGTTCTTTACTATATTAGAGAGTCAGTTTTTCTTCTCTAATATCTAGAAGATATCCTTACAACTGAGAATATTTAAGAGTTTTGAAAAAGAATATAGCTTGTAAAAAAAACAAAAAGTGGCCATGATGCCAAAATAAAAGATGCGCAATGACGCCAAATTAAAAGTATACACAAAGTGTATCAAAAATAAAAAGATTTGCAAAGTGCGCCATTCAAATTGACAAGAAACATAAAATAAGCCCACCAAAAACAAGTTTTCTTCTCTTTTCAAACTTTTAAAAATTTTGAAGTATTCAAGGCTTGATTTCAAATTTTAGCGATTATGTAAAATTACTTTGATACAATATTCTATAAGATATTTTTCTGAAACTAAGTCTTGAATGGATCTCTTTTTTATCCAATTGATTTTTCTGAGTTAGGTCTTTTGATTTCAAAAGACGATTTTGCCCTATGGGAAGTCCGAGCTAAGAGTTAACAGGATCGAATATTTTATCATCTTTTTCAGATAATGATGTTGATAACTCATTGGTCTTATGAATATTTAAAATCAATCATATGGAGACCATGTCATATTCATGCTTTGATTTACAAAAAAAAAAAAAAACTTTGCCTTCATTCTTTTTTCTAGTCTTTTTTAGTCTTTTCCTCATCCTTTTTTTTGTGATGTCAAAAGGGGGTGTAGTGTTTGTAGTAGTTTTTTTTTAATTTAAATTTGATTATTTGTCATCATAAAAAAGGAGGAGATTATTGAGAATCTATTTTTTAAAGAATATGGTTTTGATGATAGCAAACACTTCTATTTTTCTACGACTGTCTTGCCTACTAACATCTCAGGTCCACAAGATCTGACTGCAATTCGAACCAGCTCAAGTTTGGGTAGATTAGGTCTGAGTCAGTTTGTAAACATGTTTCCTTTCTTGAGTCTATTGTAATAGATGTGGTTCATGATGCTAAGTAACCTAGTACACACAAACTTGGAGGAATTTTTCTGACTGCTTTCAGAGTTCTTTATTTTTGTTCACATCATTTAGGACGATCCCACTATTGTCCTGGATGTTCCCACTATCATCTTGGATGATCAACTGAAAGAAAAACCCTAATTAGGGCATCCTGGTTAAGGCAGCCATCATTAAGCAGATCCTCCTAGATGATAGCTCAAATCAGAAAGAATTAGCCGCTAGATCTATTTAGGTATTTTTTATTTTTTGACATCATCCAAGATATCATCCTGGATGATGCAGCATTATTATGCCTAAATTAATCTAGTAATTAAGAAAAGTAATTAGGGTTTGATTACACGATCACATCATCCTGGATGATTATAGGATCGACCGAAACGATCCACTGGACTATTGGATATCAGATAACTCTTATTTATAGCGATAATTTGGATGATATTCCACGATTTGTACTAATTGTACATGATGATATTGTACCATTCTGGATGATAGGAACAAATTTCTTATAATCATTCCAGGTCATCCTGGCTAATTAAGCATAAATTGTATTGATCGTTCAGGATGATATTGACATTATCCTAGACGATAAAGTCGGTAGTTGTAATTAATGAGCTATTCTAAAGCTCTTCTATTTAAGAGCTCTTTCTCTATCCTTTAAAACATCTTTTGCTGCTATTTTTACCTGAGAGAGCCAAGAGGAGAGGGAAAGCAAGGGAGTTGGAGAGAGAATCTTATGAGGGGGAGTTTGTGAGGGAGTTCATAAAGGTTGCTCCAAGCAAGGATCTATCATCGTCTTCTCTAGTAATCATCCTTAGTTCCTTGTGGTTTCCAGAGAGGTAAAATTTAGCATCTGATCAAGGTTCTCTGCCTGTTTTAGGAGGAAACAAAAGGAGTTGGGTTCTTTGCCTGCTTCTAGAGGAAGTAAAAGGAGTTAGGTTCTCTGCCTCACCTGGGTTGGTGAAAAGGAGGTTTGTAAAGGCTTCTCCACCTTGCTGTGGTGGCAGAAGGAGAGACACTGAGTTTAGTGCAATACTCGAAGGGCGCCTCCGAGGAGTGGACGTAGGTCGTGTTGACCAAATCACTATATATATTTTTGTGTTCTTTATTACTGCTTCTGCATTTAATTTTGACACTTTAATTTTTGTGGTGAATCTTATTTTTTGTTTTAAGATTATTTTTTGGTCGAAAGATTTTTAAAATACCAATTCACCCTCTTGGTTAGCCTTGGGACTAGTGCATTAAGGGCTTAACATCCTTAACAAACTTTCAAAAGTTTGGCTATGGTTGGCGGCTTGATGAACGTTTAGTGGCTGTAGTTTAGCAGCATATAAATAGAGCCAAATATTTGAAGGATTGTTAGGATCCAATCTTTCCTAGTTAAAAGAGATACTTCATTTTGATGGAGGTACATGGAAGACATCTTGATGGATGTGATCGAATATTGTGTCGATCACAATTGTCTGACAACATGCTCATGTTGCCAATAAAGTGAAGGCCTGATGGTTTGATTCTGGTTTGTAAGTAGATTTATTCTGAGTTGTATTACTTTATAAAGATCTAGGAGGGATGCATTTTTCTCCTCTATTACATGAGAGAAGAGTGCCTTTCAGAATAAGGATCATATAATTAAAGACTATAAAAGAATTTAAGAAGCCTTTAGCCGTTGATGGGCTGACTCCTAGCCATGCATCAAGGATTCTCCTTTTACTTCTAGTGATGATGATATTGAGAGCGAGATGAGATAAATATCTTCAAGTGAAGATCTTGAGATTATATAATTTTTTATTATGAGACATTTTTTATCATCTCTTTTTATCTGAGAGATCTTTGCATGAGATTGATATTTATTTTAAATAATGAATAAGAAAAATAATTTTCTTATGTATTTTTTATACTTTGATTAATAGCTTTTGGTCTTTTAAGGTCTTTTGTCTACTTATGCCTTTTGAGGTTTTTTAGCCTTCTAAGGTCTTTTATGTATCTGTGCATTTTGAGGCTTTATAGAATACTAAGCTCTTTAGTGTACCAATGTCTTTGAAGGGTTTTCACTTTTTAAGGTCTTTAAATGAGTGATCATCCTACCAATCACTTGCTCTCATAGATCCTTTTCAGTAAGTACCCTATCCATTACTAGCTTTCCTTTGAAGCTACCTCATATGTGAGCCTTCCTAGGGTTATATATTAAAGCATAGCTTTATATTAAAAAGGTTGTGAAAATCCATAATGGATGTTTGACCTATCATATATTATTTATTAGTATGTTCGATAATGTTAACTTATGTAAAAGAAGCTAAGAGAATATACTTAAAAAGTATAACTTATCAAAGGTTATTTATCATAGCATTGTTAATGATGTTAACCCATGTGGAAGAGGCTGAGAGAATCCAAAAAGAATGTATGATTTATCTGAGATTGTTTGTCAGAGTGTTACTTGATAACATTAACCTATGTGAAAGAGGTTGAGAGAATACACCTGGATGTATGACATATCTAAGATTATTTATCACAGTCTTGCTCAATGACGTTAACATGTGTAGAAGAGGTCGAATCCAATCCCCTGGGATCGATTATGTATTGACTATGAGGGGAATAATGTCACTTTTTTCCCAAATCAAAGGTGAATAATGGTTAATCTTTAGACCGTTGCTACCATTTTTAAGGTTAAGGTTAAGACCTTGCACAAGGAGTAGAAGTTTAGCTATGAACTGCATATAGTTTGTAATTTATTGGAAGCATTTTTGAATTTACTAAAAACTTTATTAAAAATAGTTCCCTAAGATGTTGTGTTTGAATATTCAAAGTGTTAAAAGATTTTCTTTTTCCATGATTGTAGTCAATGTTATCCCTAGTCCACATCTGATTCTCATGAAATTGATGCAATAATGGCTGATGTTAAGATGTCGGTATGAATGACCTTTCGAGCTTAGAGTCACAGTTTCCCCCAAGTCATAAATGATGTTCCTACAGATAATGACAAATTATTGTGACCTGGAATATTCACGACGATAGAGAAATATAAAGTTTAGTGTCTTAGCTTTGTACAAAGATTTAATACACATATAGATAAAAGAGTAGTATCATTCATAAGAGACTAGAGTTTTTATGTGAAAACCTCTAAAAAGGGAAAAAATCACAGGGCCTCGTTTAGCTTGAATGAATCCAAAAGTGTTTGTAGTTGATTACAAATGAGTTCTGTCTTTGGGCAAAAGGCCTTATCTCGATGTATAAATTATATTTGATACATTACATAGTCGGAGAATAATATGGTAGATATTCTTAAGTGAGTGTTGGCATACTTGTTTGGTTAGTAGGACCGTTGTGAGTGAGTGATGTAGGTCGCAAAGTCTATAGTTGGGCAATAGTGGTCGGAAGGACCATAATTAGGCAATGGAGGTTGGATGGACTATAGTCGGGTGATTATGGCCAGAAGGATCAAAGTCGATTGACAGTGGTGGAAAGAGTCGTAGTCAAGGTGAAGGTGGTCAGAAGGACCATAATAGGGAAAATGAGGTTTGAAAGACCATATTTGGATGGAGATGGAGGTCTGAAAGACCGTAGCTGGGTGATGGTTGGTGGTCAACCAAAAGTTTGATGGAAGTCGGTGGCCAGGCAGTGGTCGAGAAGTATCGTGGCAAGGAACTCTGATTTCTCTTCATTTTGTCTCTTCCTTCTCTTCCTCACTCCCCTCTCCCCTCAATGCTGAATGAGAGATCTATTTATAATTTTCTATGACTTGAATGGCCAGTAAATAGCGAGACGATCAAAGGCACGTTAGATGTGGTTCGAATGGATGGCCAATATCGATTCCCTTGACAAGGGATATTTTATAGAGTATTTGAGTGTCATAATGATGTTAGAATTTGATGATATTGGGCTCGTTGGATTCATGTCGTTGAGCCACTCAATTTGAATATAAGCAGGTCACGTTTGGAACTTTTTTGGTTGTCCAATTTATGGCTTTAACCATACAAATGTGCTTTGGGTCTTCAATTTGGACCTATTTGGGCTCAGATTGGGTCAAATTTTGTGTCGTTGGGTTCATCTGTTTGAGACTTTCAGCTCGCCTATAGGCTAGCTGAAATTGGAGTTTGGATGTCCTGTGATTTAATTTTGGAAGTTTCCAATTCAAAATTACCTCAAGATTCATGCTTGATCAAGATAAATTTTTGATGATATATCCGATGTGCAATTAAATCTTCATTTTGAGGAAGATTCGAGAAGATTTATGATGCTCAAAATGAATATTAGTATCTAATTACATTCAAATGAATGAGTAATTTAATAATATTTTTTTTAATATTCATTTTTTATTTTAAAGTAACTAAATGAGCTCTAAGGCTTCGTTTAGGGAGGAAAGTTTTCTTATTGCTTTCTATAGCAATTTTCTAGTATTAAAACTTGAAAGCAGCGAAAAAGTAGCAGCTAAAAGCTTTTCCAGTTGAAGCCAAAGTGTAAAAATGATGTTATAGGAGGTTTGTGAAATTTGAAATCATTGTTAGTGCTAACTACATCGAACAAAATGATAAACTTCACAAACTACATTTTTCAAAACATAATTTTTAATTTCAAGCACTCAAATGAAACCTTATTATAATTCAAGCTTCATTTGAGACAACATACTTATTGCTTTTTAAAAGAACTTTTATTATACAAATTTCTAGTTCAAAAATCTTTTGTAGTGAGAAGTTGATTTAGAAAGCATTCCCAAACAATACCTCAATCTCATGTCGGTTACTATATGCACCTCGTAAAATAGATTATGATGATACCAATAGAAAGGGGTGTACAAAAGAAAATTGGTTGATTGAAAATCCAAACAAATATGATTGAGAAAATCATTTTGGTTTGCTTTGACCAATATTTCGTTTTGTTTTAATACCTAATTTCATCATTTTTCATCTTAATATTTGTCATTCTCAATTTTTCATATTCTTCTCCTTCTAATGACCTAACTCTAAGAAAGAGAAGAGCGTATTATATAACTGAAATGTAGATATGAAACTAGTTAGGTGTTAATAGTATTCGCATTTATATGATTGAGACAAAATAACTACAATGGCCATATATATATAATTATGTTTATATCAACATTAAATACATATACAGATTAAAGTGTAGTAGAATGCAAGCTAACTGATGCTTACTCGAATGTTCCTTGTCTTAAATTTAAGAAGACTATAGAGGCTGCCTTGTCAAGATTCATATAATTTCAAAAACGTTTGCATAAAAGAAACTTAGGGCATGTTTACATTTTTTTTTTTAATTTTTTTGGCTACAATATCCAACTGCCTCTGCTCGTCCCAAGCGACTCTGAGTACACTCGATTCAAGTGATTTTACTTTACTATACATTCATCCAATCAAACAAGAAACATAGTTTCCTGTATTCACTTTATAGCCAACCAAACATGCTCAAAGTATTTACTTTATCTTACATTTACTTTCCATTTAATTCACTTTACACCCAACCAAATAGCCCCTTAGAAAAAAACATCATGGTAGCCGCCCACGGCATCCAGTCGCCATCGCATGTAGTTGCCAACCACTTCCTTTTTCTACAATATCCAACTACCATCACTATCTGTTGGTGGTACGACTTCGCCGCTGACAACCACCATCATCATGTAAATCAATTTATTTAATATTTAATAAAAATAAATAATTTTTAATGAAAACATTAAACAAATAAATGTTATGCCAAGTGTCTTAATGAAGAGGTGGAGTTCCCTTCCATTGGTAGCAGAAGCACTAATGGAACCAGCGAGGCAAAGGAATAAGTCATTAATATTTTCAGATATAAACGGCTGATTTCATTACTTATATTTTCAGATAAAGAAATTTGTTTTACTTTTTGGGGTTGTTTGGTATGTGATTGGATTTAACTTTTGGAATTTAGAAAATCCTGTAAACTCAGATTTAATAAATATGTTAAATCCTAAAAACTTTTAGATATAATATATGTTAAATTCTGATAAATCTTAAGAGACTGTTTGGCAATATAA
Source organism: Dendrobium nobile (assembly GCA_022539455.1). Lineage (NCBI taxonomy): Eukaryota > Viridiplantae > Streptophyta > Magnoliopsida > Asparagales > Orchidaceae > Dendrobium > Dendrobium nobile. The sequence continues at coordinate 33,778,120 of CM039729.1, forward strand.
TCAAAGATTTAAAGCGGTTGGCTCATTTAAAAAATTAAATTTAGTGTGCTTTGAATTTTATTTAGGTGTTAACTATGAATTACTTATGAATAATATACTTATAAGCTAGTTTAATTATTCAATAAATTAATTAGTAATTTAATTACTAATATAATATTAATTAACTAATTACTTAATTATGTATTTTTAATAAATATTTCAATCCTAATTATAACGATCATTATTAATTAGGGATTTTTACATACATAACACCTAAAATCATTGTTATTACATATCTAACACCCTAAACTATCATATTTACTTATATACCACCTAAAACTCTCATTTTTCATCTATTCTAACACTCCGGAGTCATATTTCAGATATTAGGAATGTTGTTTAAGTGATATATATGTAAATATGGTAGTTTAGGTGTTAGATATGTAATAACAATAGTTTTAGGTGTTATTTATGTAAAAATCCCTATTAATTATTATTTGAAATAATTATTCAATTAATTAGTATTAACAATACTAACTATTTCAAAAGGAGTTTGCTGCTAAGGTAATGGTATTTCTCCCTTTTGCACAATTTTTTTGCTAAATCTATAAATACCATAGTCCATAAATTCGTAAATTCGCCAAAAAACGAGATTTATTAAATCCCGGATTTATGACGTAAATCTGTAAATCCCGGATTTATGAACGTGTCGGATTTAGATGACCTCTGAAAACTATTTGGCTAGATTTTCCTTAAATCGGCGTAAATCCCAGCCCTAATCCAATACCAAACAGACCCTCAAAGATTAAACTAAATTTAAAGCACATTAGGAATCAATGATTTGATGTGCATCGTAATAAAAGCTTAGCCAACTCTTTCCTCCGTGGATTTATGTATAAATGTGTATGACCATGGAACTTACAAATGTTCATTTCTTACGGTTGATTTTCTAATTTTTACATTTATCTTGTTTATATCAAAGTTTGCAAAACTCTTGGTTAAATATTTATAATCTTGTTTACTATTTTGAACAAATAAGTTTGCTCTTATTGCATTTCACAAGATAATCTTTTTTTAGTTGATCAAATACCTTGTTATTACTAGGTTTGATTGGCTGCAAGTTCCTGTTAATCATATTTGTGCTTTGAAAAATGGAAGATATTTATCTAATTAATTATAGCTAATTTTAAATTGTCATTAAAAATACTCTAGGTTTCTTTAATTTGTTTATATCTTGATAGCACTTTTTTTTTACCTTGTTCTAATTGAAGAATAAAGATTTATTTAGGCAAATTTGAGGCTAGCTCTATCATTTAAGTGATTTGCATATATGTATTTGTAACCTTGAAATAATAGGTTTTTTTACCCAACCTGAACTCTTAGTTGAAAGTCTTAGTTTCATTCATTTGAAAAAGATCCTATGTCAGTTGGGTTTATAACAATTTTAACAAATTGGTATCAGAGACACTAGTTCAAGTTTAGCAGAATGAGTATTTCGAAAGCCAATATTGAGAGGTTTAATGTGAAAACCAATTTTTTGATTTGGTGGAAACACTCTAGTCCAAATGAATGTTGATAAGGTGTTGGAAGAAGAAAGAAGTTTGTCGAGTTCCTTAGACGCAGATTATAAAGAAGAAATCAGGAGTTAGTGTATACTGCATTGGTGTTGCATTTGAGCAATCATGTGCTTCATGAGGTTGATAAGGAAATAGTTGTTGCTGTGATCTTGTTGAAATTAGAGTAGATATACATGACTAAAAACTTATAGAATATGATTTATTATAAGGGTAAATTATTTAGATTTAAAAGGTACAAGTAAAAAAGTCTTGAGATAATATAGATGATTTTAATAAAATTACCATTGATCTAGAAAATCTTGGAGTTAAGGTGGATGATGAAGATTAGGTAATAATCATCCTAAACTTACTTCCTAAGTCTTATGGTCATTTTGTTGAAATGATTAAATATGCTTGAAAGACTTTGTCATTATAGGATGTTCAAACTATTTTGAAATCGAAATAGATAGAAACTAAAATTGAGAAAGAATCAGAAGGAGCTCACAGTTTGAATGTTATGTTGCAAATCTAGTCTTAAGTACTTTGATTTTGATGATAACAAATTTTTTTTTGTTTCTTTACTACTCTTATTCTTGCATATTTGTTTTGTATGCCATACTCACTAACTTTTCAGGTCCACAAGATCACTTATAATGCAAATCAACACAAGATCAGGTAGAGTAGGGTTGAGTCTATTTGTAATTTCAATATACTTTTTTATTTTTCTTAAGTCAAGTCATGTATCTGATGGACCCCAAGCTAAGTAACCTTACATAGACTCTCTCAAGGGAGTGAGTTGATTAGTTAGATAAATTTTCTATTTTTTGAGTTAATCATACATGACGATTCATATCGTCTTGGATGATCAGTTAAAGTAATCGGACTGTAGGATCCAATCCGTATAGGAAAATCAGTTCAAATTGTGAAAAACATCCGCTAATCATAATTTAGGCAATATTTTAGTTTTTCAAATTTTGTGCTAGTCGTACAAGGCGATATAGATCATCTTGGATGATTAAGGAAAATCATGTCTAATTTAATCCAGTGATTAACAGAACTAATATGGTAAAACTTAATTCAATACGATCATATAGGATGATTGACGATGATCATCCTAAACGATAAAGAAAATGTATGGGATTATAAGGGATTGCCACTTATCATACCAGAAATATACCATAATTTTTTAACTAAACACCTAAGACGATAGACCCCTTTTATACTAGACGACAGAGGAATGCTTGGGACGATAAGGAATCGTCAGGCATCGTAATAGATGAAGTTCAATATTTTTATACTAATCATCAAGGATGATATTTTTATCGTACAAGAATATCTTCTTATTTATGTCGAACTAATCGTACAGGGCAATATAATTTGTACTACCTGAAAGAGCTATTTTGTACTAATCGTATAGGATGATCTATCGATCGTATTAGACGATCTTTGTCGACAAGTTAAAAATTAAGGCTTATTTTGGAGGATTTCTATTAAAGCTCTCTTATTGTCACTTGAGACAATCTTTTTTAATAGAGGAGATCTGAGAGAGAGTTTAGAGAATGAAGATGGGGGAGAGAGAGAGAGAGAGAGAGAGAGAGAGAGAGAGAGAGAGAGAGAGAGAGAGAGAGAGAGAGAGAGAGAGAGAGATCCTTGTGAGGGGGAGTTATGTGAGATTCACAAAGGTTGATCCAAGCAAGGTGTTCATCATCTTCTTCAAGTTGCTTCTCTTATTCCTTAGTGACTCTAGGAGAGATCTTCATCAGCATCAGATCTAGATTATCTGCCTTCACTAGGTGGGTGAAAAAGGATTTCAAGGTTCTCTTCCTACTCCACGAGGGAGTAAAAGAATTCCTAGGTTCTCTGCCTTTACCAGGTGGGTGAAAATGGATTTCCAAGTTCTTTGCCGACTCTGGGAGGGAGTGAAAGGATTTAAGGTTCTCTGCCTCATCGGGTCGGTGAATAGATTTTGTAATGGCTCCTCAGCCTTGCTATGAGATCAAAAGGAGAGACGCTTCTGTTTAGTGTAATACTTTGAGAGACAGTCTCCAAGTAGTAGATGAAGGCCAAGTTGACCAAACAACTATAAATTTTAGTATGTTCTTTCTATTTATTTTTTTGCATTTTTCTTTTCATATTTTTTCTGTGATTTAATTTGTGTTTAAAATATCTAATTTTTTATTTTAAAATTAGTTATACTTTCTCATCAAGGGGTTTTACCTTTTTGTTTGCTAAAGAAATTTTTAAAACAACCAATTCATCCCCTCTTAGTTAGCCTCAGGACTAATTCATTAGGATTTAACAACCCTCATGAACTTTTAAGTCGTAACAGAGCGTGATTCATAATTTAAGTTTTAAAAAACTTTTGAAAAAAGTTCAATGGCTAACTTTGGAAATAAAAATACCGCGGAAGGATATTCAATAACTAGACCACCTTTTTTTGATAATATTCCTTTTGATTTTTGGAAAACTCGCACATCCACCTTTTTATAATCAATTGATTATCATATGCATGCTTGTTTAAGAGGATTATTCTGCACTTTCTAGATTAGTAAATGGTGTTAAAACTGAAATACCTTTTTTCTGAATGGACATCTGATAATAGAGATTTAACATAAATGAATGCCAAATGTCTAAACTACATTTTTTGTGTATTAAAATATGAGGATTATATGCGTGTTTCCACTTGTACAACTATTAAAGAGATTTGGGATAAACTATGCATTACTTATGAAGGAATAAAGGAATTTAAACAATCTAGGCTGAATATTATTCTTCCTGATTATGAACTGTTATGCATGAAACCTAGTGAATCAATTTTTGAAATATATACTAGGCATAAAGAGATTCTTACATCCATGCATGCCTTCAGAAGAGAACTCACAAATTATAAAAAAGTTAATAAGATTCTGAGATATTTACCTTCTTCCTTTGATGTAAAAATTACTTCCATTACTGAATCTATGGATCTAAATTTTTATTCAATTCATAACTTACTTGGACCATTCATTTCTTATGAGCAAGGTGTAAACCAAAGGAAGCTTGATGTAGGTGAGAAGAAAAAAAAATTAGAAAATTATAGCCTTAAATGCTAATGATTCTGACACAGATTCTTTTGGTTCTAAAAAAAAATTGCTTTAATAACTATGCAATTCAAGAGCTTCTTAAGAAAAAAGCAAAAGCATCATCAGAAATGGAACATGTTGAGAATCTAGATTCATGAATTATAACTTTGATGATAGCAAATATTTCTGACACTTCTATTTTTCTATGACTGCCTTGCCTACTAACGTTTCAAGTCCATAAGACCAATTGCAAATCAAGCAAGCTCAAGATTGGGCATATTTGGACTTAGTTTGTCTATAAATTATTGTTAAGTATTTTTTACCTTTCTTGAGTCAATTATAAACAAAGTGGGTCCTGACGCTATGCAACCTTGCACACACACACACACACACACTTAAGGAAAAATTTTGTTTGTTTTTAGAGTTTTTTGTTTTTGTTTTTGATCACTTCGTCTTGGAAAATCCTAAATCGTCATGGAAAATTAGCTAGAAACATAAAACCTTATTAGGGCATCTTGGTTAAGGTAGCCATAATTAAGCAAATTATCCTGGATGATATTAGCATCTTCCATGACGTTAGGCTCAAATCAGAAAGAATTAGCCGCCAGATCTGTTTAGGCATGTTTTATTTTTGGACATCATCCAGGACATCGTCTTGGATGATGAAGTGCAATTATGCCTAAATTAGTATGGTAATTAAGGAAAGCAATTAAGGTTTGATTGCACGATTATATTGTCTTGGATGATCGCAGGATCATCCGGGATGATCAGCTAAACAAACCTTAATTTCTTCTTAGACGACCAGAACGATGTTCTAGATGATGTGTACTATTTTTTTAATCCCAAATCATCCTAGACGATCAGTTATTTTTCCATCCTCCAGACATGCAATCATGGTGATGTGCTGGATGATATTTGTCATTTTGAACTAATCGTTCGGGACAACTGTGAAATCATCCAGGACGATCAGTTTATTTTTCCATCTTCCAAACATACATTCAGGGTGATGTTCTGGATGATACTCAATGATTTGAACTAATTGTACATGACGATATGAATATCGTCCCAGATGTTAAAGTTAGTTTGTTGTAATTAAGATTAATTTTAGAGCTCTTCTATTTAAGACCTCCTGTTTACCCAAAATTGCATCTTTTGCTGATGTCTTGACCTGAGAGAGCCAAGAGGAGAGGGAGAGTAAGGGGGGGGGAGAGAGAGAGAGGATCTTGTGAGGATGAGTTTGTGAGGGGTTTCACAAAGGTTGCTCCAAGCAAGGATCTGAGTCGTCTTCTCCGGATATCGTCCCTAGTTCCTTGGAGGTTTGAGAAAGGTCTACTTCAGCAACTGATGAAGGTTCTCTGCCTGCTTCTGGAGGAAGCAAAAGCAGTCAAGTTCTTTGCCTGCTTCAGGAGGAAGCAAAAGAAGTTGGGTTCTCTGCTACACCGGTGTCGGTGGAAATGAGGTTTGTACAGGCTTCTCCGCCTTACTGTGGGAGAAAAAGGAGAGTCACTAAGTTTAGTGCAATACCTAGAGGAGAGGCTCCGGGGAGTCGACGTAGGTCAAGTTGACCGAACTATTATAAATTTTTGTGTTTTCTTTCTTATTGCTTTTCCACATTAAATTTTTGCACTTTGGTTTTCTTGTGGTGATTATTGGTTTGGTTTAAGATTGTGTTTTTTTTTTTTTTTTTGAGAAATTTAAAAAATATCAATTCACCCCCGTCTTGGTTAGCCTTGCGCTAGTTCACAAGGGCTTAACATCCTTAATAAACTTTCAAGTGGTATCAGAACTGGATTCATAAAATCGAGTTTTTGAAAACTTTTGAATTTTGATCCATGGCTAACTCCGGTAATCATAATACTGCGAAAGGGTATTCTATTCCCGACCACCTTTGTTTGATAATATTCTTTTTGATTTTTTGAAAACTTGCATGTCTATGTTTTTATAATCGATTGATCATCGTTTGTGGATGCTTGTTAAAGAGGGTTATTCACTTCCGTCACATGAAATTAATTACATTAAAACTAAACTTCCTTTTACTAAATGGACTTTTAATGATAGGGATTTAGAAAACAACTTAATGCAAAATGCTTGAATTATTTTTTCTGTGCTTTGAAATTGAAAGATTACATGCGTGTTTCAACTTTTTCTACTGGTAAAGAAATTTAGGATATATTGTGTATTACTTATGAAGGAATAAATGAAGTTAAGTAATCTAGATTGAATATTTTATTGCATGACTACAAACTTTTTTGTATGAAACATTTTGAATCAATTTTTGACATGTATACTAGGTTTACTCAAATTATCACCTCATTGCATGCCTTAGGAAGAGAGCTAACTAACTATGAAAAAGTGAATAAAATTTTGAGATGCTTGCCTTATTTATTTGATGCAAAGATTACTGCAATTACTTAATATAAGGATTTGAATACTTATTATGTTGATAACTTAATTGGATCACGTATTGCTTACGAGCAAGGGATGAACCAAAGACAACTTGATGCAGGTGAGAAGAAGAAGGAGAAAACCATGGAGCTAAAGGCTAATGTTACGGATACTGATTCTTTCGGATCTAAAAGTGATGATGTTGCCTTAATCACTAGAAAATTTAAAAGCTTTCTAAGGAAGAAGCAAAAACACCATCAGAAGTGGAATAGAGGTAAGGATAGAAAAAATTTTAAAAGTTCTTTTGATATGATTTGCTTTGAATGTTGGAAGCCAGAACTTGAATGAGCTGATTGTCCTACACTTAAGACTGACCCAAGCAAGGAGAAGGGTTAGGAGAAACTCAAGTTCAGAAATGATAAGGATAAGAAAAGGTTCCAAAAGGCATTCTGGGCGAATTCTGCATCTTACTCCTCTTAGACTGAAGCTGAGGAGGAGACTACAAACTTGTGCTTGATGGCAGATGATTATTTTGATTAGTCTAACCAAGAAGAGGTATGCGAACTAAGCTATAAAAAATTAGTTGAAGTTTGTGAGAAAATTCATGCATCATATAGGATACTTAAGAAACCACTTGTTAGTTTGAAATTGAAGTTTTTAAATTTGCAAAAAGAGCATGAAGTTTTACTTAAAGAACACGCCCAAATTGATAGCAATCACATGTCATTACTTGATGAGTATGATGAGTTAAATAAAAGCATTCTGAGTTGATTATTGAGCATGATTCATTGAAAGTATCATACACCGCACTTGAAACTAATTTTAAAATGTATATTGATGAAGCTAAAAGTAGGGAGCAAAATTTTGAAGTTTGATAAGGCTATCTTAGAAAGTGTTAACTCAATATTTAAAGCTGAATTAAAATCACTTGAGGAAAATAAGACAACACCCACACTTGATCTAAAAGTTTTGAAACCTAGAAAAAGGCACTATAATCCAAACAGATTAGTTAACCCTTATCCTGGTGTTAAATGTTTTTCATGTGGCATGCTTGAACACATTTCACACACTTGCACTGTTCACCATAGTACACATTGGGTGTGGAGACCCAAATTACAGGATTAATAACATAAAACACATGCATTGCATTCTTCTTTTTATAGGAAGGGACCCAAACTTGTTTGGGTTCTTAAATATGACGTTTGATGATTTTGTAGGCATGCTCTCACAAAAGACCTCGTGAGAGCATGTTGTATCTGGACAGTGGATGCTCACGACACATAATTGCATGAACTTGTTGCTTAATAAATTTTGATTTGCATGTTTTTTAATCTATTGCTCGATGTTATTTTCTATTCTTTCTTTTTAATTTTGAGTGTTAATTTTTTATTTGTTGTTATGTTGTAGTGTTTTAATCTCTAATGTTATTATTTTTTAGTTTTTATTTTTTGGTCATAGCTGAAATGACTTTTTATGCCTTATTTTTATTTTTGAGAATTTGTAGTCAATATCTAACATCCCTAAATCAGTTAAAGGGAGAAACACCATTGATTATTTCTCTTCCTATAACCTCTTTTAGCGGTGCAATTTTATTTTTTAAATAAAAGTCTATCTCAAATTAACAACTGGACTTTATGATTGAGATCTTTTCTATCTTGCTACAGTAATCTATCTTATATATAATATTCAAAGTCTTTATATTACTGTCAAATTTTTGTAATCTTGTCATTGCATTTATTATATAATTTTGATTCTATTTTGTGGTTTATTCTTTCTTATATTAGAGAGTAAGTTTTTTTCTCTAATATCTGGAAGATACACTCACAACTGAGAGTATTTAAGAGTTTTGAAAGGGATCTAGCTTACAAGAGGAAAAAAAAATGACAAGAGCATAAAATGAGCCCAAAAAGAAGAAAAATTGAAAAGATGCGCAATAACCGCAAAAAAAATTGAAAGATACACAAAGTGTATAAAAAATCAAAAGATGCGTAAAGTGCACCAATCAATTGACTAGAGGCATAAAACGAGCTCACAAAAAGTAAGCTTCCTTCTCTTTCAAACCTTTAAATCATAGAAGAATTCATGTATCACTTGATATTTTCAAAGGCTTGTGCTCAAAATTCATGATTGTGACTAATTACTTTGATATATTATTCTATAAGATATTTTTTGGAACCAAGTTTTGAATGGATCTCTTTTTCTTATTCAGTTGATTTTTTTGAGTTAGATCTTTGTTTTCAAAAGATGATTTGCGCTGTCAGAAGTCCAAGCTAGGGCTAACAGGATCGATTGTTCGATCATTTTTTTTGGATTTCGACGATGTTAACTCATTGATTCTTATAAATTTTTAATTCAAACACAGATAATTTATCATATTCATGCTTTGATAAAAAAAACTTTATTTTTCATTCCTTTTGATGTTTTTGTATTCTTTTTTGTTTTTTTTACTATTATTTTTATTATTTTGGGCCTTCTCTGATCGTCTCCATCCATCTCTAGAATTTTAATCTTTGGTCACATCATCCTTAACAATACATTCAATCCACTCATAAAATTCTATCTAATGGCTGATATGACTTCTATGTTTATGATCATCTTGGACGATGCATTATCATCCTGGATGATCTAATTTTCCTCTACTTTAATTATCAATGATCATCCTGGATGATCTTCGTCATCCTGGACGATCTTCTCAATTCACGCTTAATTATTGGTGATCGTCCTGGATAATCCACCTGTTCGTCCTGAAAGATCCAGGTGGCAAAATTTGGTACACATTTTAAATTCAGCCTATACGATATATTATTGTTAATCATCAAGGATGATACACCTAATCTTCCTGGACACTCTACATTTTCAACGATCATTCAGAATTACTCCTCAGGACGATCGCCTGTGTCTTATTGTCCCAGATGATGTATGATCGTCCTGGATGATATAACCGCCTTTTTGACCAATCATCCCAGACACAATAATTTCACCTGATAGTCCTGGAAGATTCTGTGATCATCATGGATGATTGGTATGTTTCTTTTTAAATTGAGGCTTTCAAACGATTTTTTCTCACTCAAACTCTTTCATTCACCTTTTCTTTCACTCTTTCTCTATTTTTTCGTGTTCATGACAGATGGTAAGCAATCCCGTATGCCTGCTGGAAGCTCCTTAATGGTCAACCTTGATAATCGTTTCATTGAGGTGGCTGACCAAGCCGCCTATCAGTGTAGCAAGATAGTGGAGATCACCTTATCCCAGACTGTTAATCCTCGTATGCTTTCGTACCCTATTTTTGACCTCTTTGCACACACTTTACTCACTTTCATCCTTACTGTTGCTATCCCTTTCAATTCTTAACTACTTTTTGAATTGTTTGCTAGCCTCCGAATTAACTATTCTTACACATCACTTCAGTCTTATGTCAAGAAGCATCTTATTGAGATCACGTATCAAGATTATTACGAGCTCCTGAAATTGTCCACCACATGAGATAAGCATCTTCTCTTGTCTTAAGATCTTTATTTTGACTAGGCTTCAGCCAATAACTTTCTTAGAAACACTCTTGTCTCCTATCATGTTGGGGAGTCTAGTAGCTTACTCAAATATGTTAGGACAATCCAACATGTTCTTTGTACCTCTGTTATTCCAAAAGTTAGTGATCGTGTTCATATCACTCCACTCTTTTTGATCACCATTATCTACATCATGGCTCACCGTGAATTTAATGCCACTGATCTCATTTTATGCTATATTTAGCACCTCACTAGCATTAGGGATCCAAGACATAGAAGGAAACCAAACCTTGCCTTAGGACACATCCTAACCTATGTCTTGGAATCTAAATGCAACCTTCAATATCCTGCCCCACCAAACTTTTAGCATGCATTTTACACCAGCAGCTCTTTCCATGTTCTTTATAGAACTCGTTTCCACCCAGAGCACAAGGAAGCTTAGAGAGCTGAGGAGGAGGCAGCTCCTGCACCTATTCCTACACCTGCTTCACTCCACCAACACTCACAGCTGGATCAACTGGTGGAGCGGATTGACCAGTAAGAGACTTGGTTCGAATCCTACGTTGCGACACAGGAGCAGCAAAATGCGAAGGATGTTGCTCATTTTGACTCGTACGTCGCTCACCAACAACATCAGCACGACCACGACATGGCCATGTGTGGGGAGCAGTTTGCTACTCTTTCTAACTTTTTTTAGCCACCACCACCACCTCCTTTTGTTGATCAGGGACCATGGTTCTTTTAGTTTGTTTTCGTGATGTCATTTTTTTCTATGATATAGTTTGCTTCTGTTTGGTTGTTTTTATTTTGATTCTTTTCCCTTTTCCTCCTCCTTTTTGTGATGTCAAAAGGGGGAGTAGTTGTAGTGTTTCATTATACTATTTTCTGTTTAGTGTTTGCTTTTAGTAAAATTTGAACTTCTTGGTTTACTTTTTTTGTTAAATTGCTTAAATTGTTTTTTATTTGCCATCATAAAAAAGTGGGAGATTGTTGCAAATCTGGATTCAAAAATTATAATTTTTTTGATGGCAAATATTTCTAACACTTCTATTTTTTTATAAATGCCTTACCTACGATCGTTTCAGGTCCAAAAGGATAACTGTAAATCAAGCAAGCTCAAGATCGGGCAGATTAGGACTGAGTCTATCTGTAAACTATTGTTAAGTATTTTTGACCTTTAATTCAGTTAATTGTAAATAAAGTGGGTCCTGACGCTAAGTAACCTTGCACACATACACTCAGGGAAAATTCTTCCTGTTTTTAGAGTTTTATATTTCTAATCATATCGTCCGAAATGATCCCAAATCATCCTGGATGATTAGTTAAAATCAGAAACCCTAATTAGGGCATCCTGGTTAAGGCAGCCAAAATTAAGCAAATCGTCTTGGACGATATTAGCATTGTCCTGGACGATAGGCTCAAATAAGAAAGAATCAGCCACCAGATATTTTTAGGCATGTTTTATTTTTGGACATCATCCTAGATGATGTAGTTTATTTATGCTTAAATTAGTGTGGTAATTAAGGAAAATAATTAAGGTTTGATTGTAGTATCATATCGTCTTGGACGATCAATTAAACAAGCCTTAGTTTCTTCATAGATGACCAGAATGATGTTCTAGATGATGTGTACTATTTTTGTACTAATTGATCGTGACGATCCCAAATTGTATTGAACGATCAGTTATTTTTCTATTGTCTAGACATGCAATCAGGGCGATGTGCTGGAATATATTTATCATTTTGAATTAATCGTCAAGGGACAATCAGGTTACTTTTCTATCATTGTGACATGCATTAAGGGCGATGTTCTAGATGATACTTAATAATTTGAACTAATTGTACAGGACGATATGAATATCGTCCTGGACGATAAAGTCAGTTTGTTGCACTTAAGAGCTATTTTGGAGCTCTTCTATTTAATACCTCTTATTTACCAAATATTGCATCTCTTGCTGTTGTCTTGACCTAAGAGAGCCAAGAGGAGAGGGAGAGTAAGGGAGAGAGAGAGTATCTTTGAGGGAGATTTTGTGAGGGGTTTCACAAAGGTTACTCCATGTAAGGATTCGAGTCATCTTCTTCAGTCGTCGTCCCTAGTACCTTGGAGTTTTGAGAGAGGTCTACTTCAGCAATTGATAAAGGTTCTCTACCTACTTCAGGAGAAAGCAAAAGGTGTTGGGTTCTCTGCCTGCTTCAGGAGGAAGCAAAAGAAGTTGGGTTTTTTTCCTCACCGGTGTCAGCGGAAAGGAGGTTTGTACAGGCTTCTCTGCTTTGTTGTGGGAGCAAAAGGAGAGTCATTGAGTTTAGTGAAATACCCGAAGGAGAGGCTCTAGGGAGTAGACGTAGGTCAAGTTGATCGAACCGCTATAAATTTTTATGTTCTTTCTTACTGCTTTTTTGCTTTAAATTTCTGCACTTTGATTTTCTTGTGGTGATTATTGGTTTGGGTTAAGATTGTGTTTTTGTTTGAGAAATTTTAAAAATACTAATTCACCCACCTCTTTGTTAACCTTGGGCTAGTTCATAAGGGCTTAACATCCCTAACAAACTTTCAGAACAAAAGGTAAGAATAATAAAAATTCTAATTTTTTTTGATGTTATTTATTTTGAATACCGGAAGCCATGGCATCGAAAGTATGATTGCCCAACTCTTATATCTCACCGAAGTAAATAAAAAGGGTGAAGAAAAACTGAAGTTCAAGAAGGGTAAGCAAAGAACACAAAAGGCTTTCTAGGCGGACTCATCATCAGACTCTTATGAAACTGAAGTAGAAGAAGAGGTAACAAATCTATGCTTAATGATGGATGAGGATCTTGATCATTCTAATTAAGAGGAGGTATGTGAGCTTACCTGTGATTAATTATTTGAAGTTTCTGAAAAAATTCATACTACATATATGAAGCTTAAAAATCACATGCCAGTCTTAAATCTGATTTTTAAATTCTGCAAAAAGAGCATGAATGCTTAAGAAATGATCATTCCACTATGGATAGAAATCACATGGCTTTGTTAAATTAATTTGACATTTTAAATAAAAAGCATTCTTAAATAACTAATATGCATGATTCCTTGAAAATATCACATGTTGAATAAGAAAATTCATACAAGAGATTATAAACTCTTACGTCTGAAATAGATAATAAGGAGCATGCATTGAAAATGAAAAATTTAGTTCTTGAAAGTGAAAACCAATTTTTATAAAACAAATTAAATGCTTTCAAAGAAAATAAAAATCACCTTCACTTGAAGAGTTTTATAATCCATCACATTAATATGTATCATTCAAACCTAAGAAGAGGCATCATTGCCAAAATAGATTAGTAAATCCTTTTCCTTGTGTTAGATATTTTTCTTGTGGTATGCTAGGACATATCTCCCACACTTGCACTGTTCATCATAGAACACATTTGGTGTGCAGACAAAAACATCAAAATGTATAGTTTAGCATGCTTGCATTTCTTTCTTCTTTCCATAAGATGCGATCCAAATATGTTTGGGTTTCAAAATCTAATATTTGATTATTTTATAGGGATACTCTCACAAAGGGTCTCATAAGAGTATGTGGTGCCTGGATAACGGATGTTCAAGGCACATGACTAGAGATGTAGATCAATTCATTTCACTGGAGGTTGGGACAGGAGGCAAGTTAACACTTAGAAATAATACCACTAGGAGAGTGGCGGGGTCAGGTATAATTGGCAACTCTAAAAATTTCAACATTGAGATTATTTTATTGGTAGATGGCTTAAAATATAACTTGTTCAACATCAGCCAGCTCTGTGATAAAGGATTCAACATAAAATTTCTGTCTACTAGCTATATAATAAACTTAAATAATAATATTATTTTGAAGAAAAAAAGGATCAACAATGTCTACATGCTTGATTTAAATTACATTAAATCTAACACTGCTCTTTACTTAAAAATAACTATTGCTGAATCCTAGTTTTTTCATAGAAGATTGTATCATGCAAGATTGAAAAGCCTTAGAAAGATCACCAGAAAAGACTTAGTGAGAGGAATACCTAAACTAGAGTTTACTAAGGACCACCTCTGTGATGCCTGACAATTAGGAAAGCAAGTCAAATTCTCCTTACCCTCAATCAAAGACATTACCACTAGAAAACCCTTAGAAGTCCTTCACAATTTCCCCTGTAGTTAGAATGGAAGCCATTAGGATGTTACTAGACTTTGCTTATTTTAAAAGATTTAAACTATACCAAATGGATGTTAATAGTGCCTTTCTGAATGAGGTACTAAAAGATGATGTGTATGTTGAATAACACCTTGGCTTTGAAAATTCATAATTTCCTAATCTTGTGTTCAAATTAAAAAAGGTATTATTTGGATTTAAACAAGCACCAATGGCATGATATGAAAGACTAAGCATATTCTTATTAGAAAGAACCTTTATTAAGGGGAGCATAGATACCACCTTATTTTTGAAAATTTATGTTGATGACATTTTGTTTGGATCTTTTGATAAAAGCCTATGTGATGACTTTTCAAAAATAATGAGTAATAAATTTATGATGAGTATGATGGGAAAACTAACTTACTTTTTGGGATTTAGCAACGTAAATTTATGATGAGTATGATTGAAAAACTAATTTACTTATTGTATAAAATACCATCTACATTTCAAAGAACCCAATCCAACACTCCATAAACAAACACATTGACATAAGACACCACTTCCTTAGGGATCATGTTACTAAAGAAGATATATAGCTATATCATATAGCCACTGAAAACCAACTTGCTGATATCTTTACCAAACCACTGGCATTTGAAGCTTTCAGCATCTTAAGAACCAAGTTAGGTATAATAGATATCAATGCTTGAAATTATTATTTTTTCTTTCTGGTGTTTTATTTGTATGTATGTTTCTATTTTTATTTTTCTGTTTTATGTTTTTCATTTTTTCATTATTTTTCCTTCAGTGTTTTTTTTTTTAAAGAATCAGATCAAAGGTCACTTTTGATATTAATTTCTCAAATGACATTTTGCCTTGCTTTTGATTTTATAAATTAGTAAGCTATGATTAACTTCCCTAAATCTGTTAAAGAAAGAAATATCAATGATTGTTTTCTTCCTCTAACTCCCTATGTGGGTTAATTTCTTTTGAAGAAAAATCTATTTCAAATGAAAAGGTTAGACTTTGAAATTGAGATCTATTTTATCTTCTTAAAGTAATCTATCTCATATAAAGAATGCACAAAGTCATTAAATCACTTTTAAGTTTTTTTAATCAGATTGTTGCATTTATCATATGAATATGATTCTGATTTATTATTTATTCTTCCTTATATTAGAGAATGAGTTTTATTCTCTTATATCTAGAAGATAATCTGACAACTAAGAGTCTTTAATGGTTTTAAAAGAAAGTCAACTTGCAAAAATGACAAGAGGTACAAAATTAGCCCAAAAGAATACTTAAAAGATGCACAATGACCACCAAGTAATTAAAAGATACACCAAAGTATATAAAAAATCAAAAGATATATAAAGTGCGCTAGATAACTGAAAAAGAGGTACAAAATGAGCCCACATAGAAATAAGCTTCCTTCTCTTTAAAATTTTTAAATATTAGAAGAACTCATGTGCCACTTGATATCTTCGAACACTTGAATTTTTAAAATCATGAATTTGGTTAATTACTTTGCAATAATATTTTATCAAATATTTTTCTAAAATGAAGTTTGAACATATCACTTTTCTTATCTGATTTCTTTTTTAATTAGATTTTAGTTTAAAAGGATTTCTAACCTATATGGAGTCCAAGCTAGGTTTAACAAGATCATTTTTGTACCCTTTCTAGATTACAATATTATTAATTCATTTCTTACTAATTTTTAATCCACTCACAAGGGAAATTTATCTTTTACAAGAATTGATCGATTAAAAAATAATTGTGTTCTTTTATTTATGACTGGTTTTTGTTTATTTTTTTATGTTATTTTATGTTTTTAGTGCTTTTACTTTTGTTTTGAAATCCTCCTAATCATCACATTCCATATACTAAATTATTTTTTCTATTTTCCTCACATTATACAGAAAAATACACTCCTTTGATCACAAGACATCCAACGACTTATCAAATTAATTATTGGTGATCATCCCATATGATTCATATATCGTACTGGATGATCCACATGACAGAAATTATTGGATGATATTAGTGTAGTTTGGCCGATCCATTATGATGAATCGTCTAGGATGATCCACATATTTGTCTTGTACGATCTGTTTAGTCAACGATAATACAGGATCACCCCTCGGGTTGAGAACCCTATATTTAATTTTCCATTATGTTACCTTATTGTCCTGGATGATATGACCAAAATTTTTGATTGATCTTTTGGATGAATTGATTGCATTTGATCATCCTGGATGATCACACTATCATCTGTGATAATCTTGCCGATTCTATATAAATAACCCAAATCTATATTCTTCTTCACTCCAATTCTCCAATAATTCTTCCTTCTCCTTTAAAATATAACCATTTATTATAGCTGGAGGTAAGCGATCATGACAAATTATAGGAAGTTCTTCCCAGCGTCAAGTTGATCCAAGATTTGTTGAGGCAGCTGATGAAGATGCTTATAGCATATATAAGGATGCCAGAATCACAACCTCCTAAATCATCAATCAGGAAGAACTCCACTTTCATGTACTACCATTGTTCACTTATACCACTATGAACTTCATTCTTACTCTTGCTTATCACATTTATTCTGAACTACTCTTTGAGTTCTTTGCAAGCCTTCAAATCAATAATGAGTGTACTATCCTCCAATCATATGTAAATAGGAGACCATTAGAAATAGCCTACTAAGACCTTCATTATTTTCTACATATGTTGACTACTGGTGAAAAAATTCATATTTTAGCTGCAAATCCTGAGTTTGATTGGACCCCTATACACACCACCCTTAGAGGATCCAATAGTAATTTCCACATTACCCAGGTTAGCACTCTAGTTTAAGATGCTTGCATCATCCAACATATACTTAAAAATTCTACCATTCCTAAAGCTGGCGATCAAATCAATATCACTCCTATTCTTTCTCTTACAACTTACTTCATAATGGCTCAGATAGACTTTAATACAATTAATATTTTAATTCATTATCTTTCTAATATGACCTATACTAGAGATCACAAATATAAGAGAATACCGAAACTGGACTTAGGACACATCATAACATTTATCATAGAATCTAAGTACAACTTCTAATTTCCTATACCATCGGATCAATTTTCAATTTTCTACTATGATACTTCCTTCCATGTCGTTCAAAGTGCCTCTCACCGCTAGGCTCGCTACCGAGATGCAGATGAACTTGAGGAAGGTCAAGCACCTTTTCCTTCACCTGTTCCTATTCGCTACCAATCCTAGTTAGAGCAGTTGGTTGAGAGGTTTTACTAGTGGGAGGCTAGGTTTGACTCCTATGTAGCTACGTAGGAGCAACAACATACCAGGACTTAGCACGATTTGATGCCTATATAGCCCAGCAATAGCAACATCTTAAACAAGATAAGGCCTAGTTTGGTGAGCAGTTTGCCTTCTTCATTGTTACTTTTAGCCATCACCACCTCCACCTGATCAGGGTTCCTATTTTCTCTAGTTTACTCAATGCTTTTGTTTCTGTGTTTGTAATGGTCTTCTTTTCTATACTTTATTTTTTTTAGTATTTTTCTTTTTTTCTCCTTTTTATGATATTAAAAGGAGGAGTAGTGTGTTATTTGTTTAAGTTATAGTAAAGTTTATATTGTTCTGTTTCTATTCTTTTTTTATGTCTCTTTTTGTCTCTTTAAAAATAAAAAATAAAAATTTTCCTTTGAATTTTTTTTAACAACAATGTTTGACATCATAAAAAAGGGTGAAATTCTTGCAAATCTAGGCTCAAGTAATGTGATGTTGTTGATAACAAATATTATTGTTTCTTTACTACTATTATTCTTACATATCAATGTTTTTGCCCTGCTCACTAACTTTTCAGGTCTACTAGATCACTTGCAATGTAAATCATCTCAAGATTGGGTAGACTAGGGTTGAGTCTGTATGTAATTTTAATTTCAATATACTTTTAACTTTTCTTGAGTCAAGTCATGTATCTGATGGACCCTAAGCTAAGTAACCTTACACACACACACTCAAGGGAGTGTGTTAATGAGTTAGAGAAATTTTCTATTTTTTGACCTAATCACACTGTATGATCCAAATAGTACAGGATGATCAGTTCAAGTTGTGAAAAATCGATGTTAATCATAATTTATGTAATATTTTAATTTTTCAAATTTTTTGCTAATCATATAAGATGATGTAGATTATCCGGGATGATTAAGGACAATCATGCCTAAATTAATCCTATGATTAGAAGAATTTTTATGGTAAAACTTAATTTGATAAGATCATACTGGATGATCGATTGTGGACGACAATGAACATGTATGAGATGATAAAGGATCACCACCTATCATACCAGATGAATATCATAACTTTTTAACTAATCATTTAGGATGATAGACCCCTTTCATACTCGATGACAGAGTAGTGCATGGGATGATAAGGCATCTCCGGGCATCGTACTAAAAAAAGTTCAATAGTTTTATACTAATCATCTTGGACAATATTTTAATCGTATAAGATGATCTACCGATTTTTGTTGAACTAATAGTAGTGGGCAATGCAATTCATACTGGTTGAAAGGGATATTTTGTACTAATCTTACAAAATAATCTATCGATCGTACTGAATGTTCTTTGTCGGAAAGTTAAAAAAAAAACTTCTTTTTAAGGCTTTTTAAATAAGCTCTCTCATTATCACTTGAGATAATCTTTTATTGTAGAGGAGATCTGAGAGAGAGCTTAGAGAAGGAAGAGGAAGACCTTGAGAGAGAGAGAGAGAGAGATAGAAAGAGAGAGAGAGAGAGAGAGAGAGAGAGAGAGAGAGAGAGAGAGAGAGAGAGAGAGAGAGAGAGAGAGAGAGAGAGAAAGAGAGATCCTTATGAGGGGGAGTTGTGTGGGATTCACAAAGTTTGCTTCAAGTAAGGTGTTCATCATCTTCTTCAAGTTGCTTCTTTGGTTTCTTGGTGATTGTGTGAGAGATCTTCATCAGCATCATATCCAAGTTCTCTACCTTCACCAGGTAGGTGAAAAAGGATTCCAATGTTCTCTTCCTACTCTAAGAGGGAGTAAAATATAGGTTTTCTGCCATCACCAGGTGGGTAGAAAAAGATTTCTAGGTTCTCTGCCTACTCCAAGAGAGAGTGAACAGATTCATGGTTCTCTACCTCACCAAGTTAGAGGAAAGATTTTGTAAGGGCTTCACCTCTTGCTATGGGAGCAAAAGGAGAGTCATTTCTATTATTGCAATACTTGGAGAGGGAGTCTCCAAGGAGTGGATATTGGTCAAGTTGATCGAACCACTATAAATTTTTGTGTATTCTTTATATTTATATTTTTGTATTTTAATTTCCACTTTTTTCTGTGATTTGACCCGTGTTTGAAATATCTGATTTTGTTTTTATAAAATTAGTTCTACTTTTGCATCAAGGGGTTTTAATTTTTTTTGTTAAAGAAAATTTTAAAATAACCAATTTACCCCTCTCTTAGTTAGCATCGGGATTAATTCTTTAGGGTTTAACAACCCTCACAAACTTTCATGTTATAGGCAAACTATATAAAATAGAGAAGAATAAATAGAAATACAAGTCAATGTATAAATCTAAGATCAAATTCAAAAATTGTCACGATCATAAATATGGATATTAAAATAAGAATTATTCCAATCTAAAAAAAAGTTTAAGGGGAAATCAGTTGAGTTTTAGGATGCTTCTATTGGATCAAATAGATTTGTAGATTCAGAGGTTTTGAGTGTTACAACATATTTTTATAGTGAAGATGGCTAATGGATTCAGACACTTCATTTCACAAGACTCTAATAGGCATTAATTTGATTTATTCATAAAAGTTAATTATGGGAATGTCATTCTAGGAAATGATGCAACTTATAGAATTATTAGAATTGAAGTTGTTAGGATTAAGACTAGTAATGGAGTGATTAAAACTCGAAATGAAGTTAGATATGTGCTAGATCAAAAAAGAAACTTTTTTTCTCGGGCTAATTTCAATATGCTTGGTTACACGTTTAAGATGGAGAATGGTGTTCTTTAGGTGATCAAATATTCGATTGTAATTATGAAGGTTACAGTGGTAAAATATATTGCATTCTCTATTGTGAAGTACAATAATTGATTCACTAGGCACTTAGAATGTTATAAAGATAGGTCGAAGAAAATTTTGCCATTTTTAATTTGGTCACATTAGTCAAAAAGGATTAAGTGTTATGTATGAACAATGAGTTTTTGGAAAAGAAAATATGAATAAGATTGATTAATGTGAATATTGTATCTTTGTTAAAAAAACTCTGATAAAGTTTTCCACATGACAATAAACTATCAAAGGGTTTATCGATTATATTCATTCATATATTTAAGGACATGCTTTTGTTTCAACTTTGGGTGGAGGTGGATATTTTATCTGCTTAATTGATGAATTTTCACTAAAAGTTTGAATTTATATTTTAAAATATAAGAATGATGTATTTAAGACATCAAGCAATGGAAAATACTAGTTGAAAATTAAACCAAAAATCAAATTAAAATGTTGAGAATAGATAATTGTTTGGAGTATTTGAATAGTGAGTTTATTTATATTTTTTTGAAAGGATAATTGAATTGCCCGATATAAGATTATAAGAGTGACTCATTCCCTATCATTTGCAAAAAATGGATAAACATTTTAGGCGAGAAGCAATTAATATTTCTTGTTACTTAATAAATAGAAGTGCGTATATAGTTCTTGAACTCAAAACATTTGAGGAAGCTTAGACAGACAAAAAGGCATACTACATCAATCTAAGAAATTGGACATCTAATGTATATTCATATAAATTTGAAAAAGATAGAACCAATATTCAAAAAAGATTTCTTGGAATATTTGGAGGGTGTGAAAGGGTACATATGTTGGCTTTTATATCATTAGCATAGATGTTATTTTCAATAAGTAGGAAATGATAATTTGTCAGATTATCAAAATGAATAAGAAACCATAGACGACATTGATGATGCTATGAAATTATAAGAGAATAGTGATACATATTAGTTATAGATGGAGTTGGTATGGTAGTTGTTAGTGTTTAAAATCATTAGGAAAAGGTTACTACTCAGTTAGATCATAATAATTTGGAGAATTATAGTTTAGCTAGAGATCAAAAGGGAGAAACATAAGAGCACCTTAACATATAGGTTATGATGATTTAATTGCATATAGTCTACTGAAAATTACTAGAGGATAAGCTAAGATCATATAAGGATGCAATGAATAGTCATGAAATTGATTTCTAAAAATAAGTTATGAATAAAGAAATGAAGTCATTTAAGAAGAACTCTATTTGAGAACTTATGAATAAACCACCTAACAAGCGGATCGTGTACTGCAAGTGGATATATAAAAATAAAGATGATATTCTAGATGTTGAGCTAAAAAGGTATTTATACGGCCAGTGGAAAATAATTTTGCTAGGGAAGAAGAAAAGATTTAAATGAGATTTTCTCAACAATTATCAAGCATACTTTGATCAAAGTGATTTTTTCATTAATAGTTAGATATGACCTTGAGCTTGAATAAATATATGTTCAATTAGATTTTTTGTATGGAGTGCTTTAGGACGTCATTTTTATGAATCTACTAGAAATTTGTGTTAAATCTAGTTAGGGAAATAAAGCATGTTTTAGAAAAGTTTTATATGGGTTAAAGTAGTCTCCATGACAATGGTTCAAAATGTTTGATTCATTTATGGTTCATAATTTTTCCTAATGAAGCTCGTTTGATATACATGTTTATTATAAAAGGTTCTCATAAAATAGTATGATATATTTTCTTTTGTACGTTGATAATATGCTTATAGCCAGTGACAACTTAGTAGAGATTGATCGGTTAAAAAGTTATTAAGAAGATATTTTAAGATGAAAGATTTGGGTCATTCAAATTTATCATTGAGATACATATAATAATTGAAAGAGATAATAATTTATTACATTTATCTTAACAAAAGTATACTTGCAAAGTTCTAAAAAAATTTGGAATGGAAACTACTAAATCAATTTCATCATTGTTGAGTTCACAATTTAGGCCTTTTATGTCATAACCACTAAAAATAGAGGGAGATTAAAGGTATATGAGTTTGGTTCCGTGTGTAAGTGCAACTAACAATCTTATGTATTCTATGATATACACTATGCCAAACATTATTTA
Organism: Dendrobium nobile; assembly: GCA_022539455.1. Taxonomy (NCBI): domain Eukaryota; kingdom Viridiplantae; phylum Streptophyta; class Magnoliopsida; order Asparagales; family Orchidaceae; genus Dendrobium; species Dendrobium nobile. Next base: position 33,800,935 of record CM039729.1, read on the forward strand.
TGCCACGAGTATAATTTGTAGATTCTTATTTAATCCTTAAAAAGTGCATTGGATGGTTGTTTAGTGGATCTTAAGATATCTTAGAGGGTCAATTTATGTTGGGTTGACTTACATAAAGGAAACCTAGGGTTGAGAATAAATTTCAAGTTTTTTAAATTTTGATTATGTAGTAGATCAGGACAAGCATAGATTTGTATAGTGCATATTTTTTTAGTCTACGGAAACATAGTGAGTTAGAAATTTAATCTTTAGTAAGTTGTAGCTTTATCAAAGACATAATATATGGCTATTATTGAGGTAATAAAAGAAGGCATATAAATGAAGGGTTTCTTAAGGAGATTGAGAACATTGAAATGAAATCAGTTATCTGGCATAACAGTTAGTGCAATTCAGCTGATGAAGAATTAGTTATTTCATGAAAGGATGAAGCATATTGATATCAAATTACATTTTATTAGAGATGTTTTGGCTTAAGGCATTGTGGACGTTCAGAAAGTTCATACATAAGGAATTCAACGATATGCTAATCAAGGTAGTGTTTGGAACCAGATTCAAGCACTTCCTAACTCTACTTTAGGCAGGTAGTCTTCCTGGTTAAGGAGGCTTTGAGGGAAAGATGTGACTTGGCTTATCTATTATTTGATTTATGGTGGAAATTTTTTAGTAAAAATTGAATAAAATATTAGTTATTTTATGTTAAGTAATTTATATTAATAATTATTTTTTTAATATATATTTAAATGTGTAGCCACTTATATGGCCTTTGGTGTTGCCTTTTGTTTTTCTTTATTTTGTTTTGCATCTTATATTAACATGTGGGACCGAAAGAATGAGGGAGGAAGTGTGAGAGAGGCCAAAATAAAAGAGGGGTGAGTGGGACAAGAGACAAAATCATGCGAAACAAAGAGTGAGATCGAATGAGGGTTGGGTGAGATTGAGCTTCTTCCTTTGAAAATAACCTATTTATTTGAAGAAAGGTTGCTCTTATACTTATGATGCTCTTCCTACCAATTTCTTACTAAAATTGTCCACCCACCTAATGCACTAGATTCTATTTCACCATTAATGTTGTATTTAAGAGTCAATAAGAGTTACAAGAACATTACCTCTCACCTTTAAGCTCAAATGCATGATCCTCCTTCTCAATTTCGTTAAAAATCCCCAAGGAAAAAGCTTGATCTCTCCTATCTCTCACTCGATCTTCCTCTTAGTTTCGTATGATTTGCCTATTCTCTAGCTCACTCCTTTCTCAATTTCACCCACTCTCTCACCACCTCCCTCATTCATTGGCCCCACATGTTAATATAAGAAGCTAAATAAAAAAAAAATACAAGGTAACATCAAAAGCAAAACAAGTGGCTACACAAGAATGAAAGAAGATTTAAAAATAAAAAATAGATAAAAAAATTAATTATTTGTACAAATTATATAACTTAAGAGAAGGAATATTTGATTCAATTTTAATTAACAATCTCCACATTGAATAAAAAATTAGATAAGCCAAGTCGCTTCTTTCTTACAAAGCCTCCTTAATTAAGGGGCTTATATATTTGAAGCAAAGCAAGGCAGTGCTGAAATTTGGTTCCATACACAATCTTGGTGAATACGTCAGCTAGATTCTCATATGTATAAACTTACTGAAGTTTTATAGTGCTTTTAGCCACAACGTCCTAATAAAATGAAATATTGTATCAATGTGTTTTGTACTTTCATGAAATACCTAATTCTTTCTAATTGAATTGCATTCTAATTATCACACCATATAACTAATTTCATTATGTGTTCTCAAGCTCCTCAAGAAACCCATTCATCCTGATGTCATCTTTTATTGTCTAAATAAAACCCATATATTCTACCCTTGTGGTTAATAAAGCTACAATTAACTAAAACTTATATTTCCAACTCACTATGTTATCATAGGGTTTCTCGAAAGACATACACTATGAAAGCCTTATGCTTGTCCATATCTCCTACATAATTACATTTCACAAAAAATGAAATATGCTCTCTACCCAAGTTTTTATTTTTATAAGTCAATCCCAACATCAATTGATCTTCTAAATATGTAAAAATCCACTTAATTTCCCTTAAGGGATTTTTTCCTAGATTAACCATGAATTTTCATATCAGAATCGTGATATAAGTATTATGTGGCATGGTGTAAACCAAAGAGTAATTTAGAATGCCAACTGCAGTTGCATATGGAATTGTAACCATATACCTATGTTCTTTTGTTGTTTTTTGGTAACTGTGAAATAGAAAGCATGAACTGTGAACCCAATAATGATGAAACTGATTTGTCTATATACATTCCAATTTATTTAAAACTTTCTAGATATACTTTTGTTGAGACAAATGTAATAAGATTTTTTTTTCCTCTTATTATATCTATCCCAATTATATGCTTAGCATGATCCAAATCTTTCATCTCATAAAACTATTTAGTAGGTTTTTTTAACTAATCCATTTCTACAACACTATCACTACTATAAAAATATCATTAACATACAAAAATAAATTTATCACACTTTTTTGTCAACCTTTTTAAGTAAATACACATATCAAACCTACTTCTTTTAAAAAATTCTAAATCATTAATGAATGAAACTTCTTGTACCATTGCCACAGAGCTTCTTTAACCTACACAAAGATTTTCTAAGTAGACAATTTTTTTCGCAGATTTATCAAATCCCTCTAGTTGAGTCATATATATGCCTTTTTAAGTTCAAGCTTAAGGTCATATCATACTACCAATGATAAAATCATTGAGATTTAAGTATGCTTGACAACTGATGAGAAAATATCATTAAAATCTATTTCTTTTTTCTAAGTGATCCCCTTTTACCACTAACTTACCTTGTACCTTGCCTACTCAATATATGGATTACCATCTTTTCTTTTGTATATCCACTTGGAACTAATGATTTGCATGTTTGGTGGTTTATTCACAATTTCTTAAGTATAAATTTTCTCCATTGATTCCATTTCTTCATTTTTAACTTATTTCAAAAATCTTTTTTATCACGTGCATTAATTCATTGTACGAACTTGGCTCATCGTCCAAAAAAAATTTAGCAGCTATGAGAGCATATGCAATTAAATAAGCATAATCTAAATGTTTAGATGTTCCTACATTCCTTGATATCTAGCTAAACTGTTATTTTCCAAACTATTCTATTTATGCTAAGTAGCATCCTTTTGCTATTTATCCTGACTCTTGATGATTCCTTTTTGTAATCTGGCCAATCATCATTTCCCACTCTTTGAAGATTACATCTCTGTTAATGCTATACTTAGAATAATTTCTATATCCTTTTACTCCATTTGTATATCCAAACAAAATACCTTTCTTAGATATTGGTTCCATCTTTTTTCGATTCATATGAATATACACTAGACATTCAAATATTCTTAGATTACTGTAATTTGTCTTTTTCCCTTCCTAAATTTCTTTAGGTGTTTTATGTTCAAGAATTATTGATGAACTTCTAATCACCAATTAACAAGCAATATTAATGGCTTCTCCCTAAAAATATCATTCTCTTGTGTATTCATTCTTATAATCTTATGTTGGGAAATCTCATTGTCCTTGCATAATTAATTTTAAGACTTTAACTTAATATCTATTCTCAACCTTTTAATTTTCTTTCTAGGCTAATTTTTGACTAGCATTTTCTATTGCTTGAATGTCGTAAATATTTTATTTTTATGTTTCAAAATGTAAATCTAGACTTTTTTTGAAGAATCATCAAAGGATATAAAATATGTACTTCCACCCAAAGTTGAAATAGGAGCTGATCCTCCATATGTAAATGAGTATAATCGATAGCCCCTTTTGTAATTATAATCCTATAACAAATTTTATCCTAGTTTATTTTCAAATGTTGTTAACAGAAATCGATCTAATTCAAAGTGCCTATTGAATCAGTCATTATCTTTCCCTATAGATGTCCTCTTCCTATTTATACCTTAAAAAACCCATTCTCTACCTTAAACATGCAATCAAGCACATCAAGAGTACCATGAGACAACAAATTTTTTTTAGATTTAGTACATATCTTACTTCAATAAGATTGTAATAACTTCATCATCTATCTTAATTATGAAATTCTGATTACAAAGACTCTATATGTTGCATTGTGATGCAATTCTATATCTCTCTTAGCAACGTGATCTCTAATGAAATGATGTCTAATGTCTATGTGTTTTGTTCGAGAGTGCTGAATTGGGTTCTTAGAGATGCAAATTGCGCTTGTGTTGTCACACATGATTGAAATGGTTCCTACAGGTAGGACAAGATCAAGAATTTGTTGTTTTAACCATAGTACTTGTGCAACACAACTTCCTACTTCAATATATTCTGCCTCGGCTGTGGAAAGTGCTACTGCGTTTTGCTTCCTACTTGACCAAGAAACTAATGAATGTCCGATGAATTGGCAGGTACCAGAGGTGCTTTTTCTATCCATCCTACATCCTGCAAAATCAAAATCTGAGTACCCTAAGTTTTCAAAGGAAGTGTTGTGGATACCAAATTCCTAAGTTTGGGGTGCCTAGTAGATATCTAAGAATTCTCTTGACAGCAGTTAAGTGAGACTCTTTAGGATCAGCTTGAAAACGAGCATAAAGGCACACACTAAACATTATGTCCGGTCTACTGGCAGTCAGGTAAAGAAGGGACCCAATCATTCCTCTATATTTTTTCTAATCTACTGATTTTCCACTAGGATCTTTTTCTAATTGAATTGTTGAGCTCATATGAGTGTTCATGGGTTTAGCACTATCCATTTCGTATTTTTTCAAAATATCCTTAATATACTTTGTTTGGCTAAGAAAAGTTCCGTTGTCCATTTGTTTTACACTAAAGCCAAGAAAGTAGTTATGCTCTCCTATCATGCTCATTTCAAACTCATTACTCATTGTTTTTAAAAATTCATCACATAACATTTAATCAGAAGATCCAAATAGAATGTCATCCATGTAAATCTGAATAATGAGAATTTCTTCTTTGACCTTTTGTAAAAAGAGTGTAGTATCTACACTACCTTTTTCAAATCCTCTATCCAATAGGAATGAGCTAAGTCTTTCATACCATGCTCTAGGTGCTTGCTTTAATCCATAAAGTGCCTTCTTTAATTTGAATACATGATTTGGAAATTGTGAACTTTCAAATTCGGGGGGTTGCTCAACATAGACATCTTCCTTAATCACCCCATTTAGAAACGCACTCTTTACATCCATTTGATATAACTTAAAGTTCTTGAAGCAAGCAAAAGCTAAGAGCACTCTTATGGATTCTAGTCTAGCAACAAGGGAAAAGGTTTCTTCAAAGTCTATTCTCTCAATTTAGTTGTACCCCTTAGCTACTAGTCTGGATTTATTCCTTATTGTTGTTCCTGAATCATTCACCTTCTTCTTGAAGACCCATTTTGTCCCAACAACATTTTGTTCTTTAGGTCTCTTGACTAACTCCCAAACATCAATCCTGGTGAATTGGTTCAGCTCTTCTTGCATTACTAGAATCCAAAATTCATATCCTAAGGCTTGATCTATACTTGTGGGTTCTATCATGGAGATGAATGCTGAATGGCTAACCTCCTTCCTAAGTCCATGCCTAGTTCTTACACCTTCTGAAGGGTCTCCTAAAATCAGATCTTTAGGATGACTAGAAGAATATCTCCAATCTCTAGGCAAATCTTTCTGAGGTTCTACCCTTTCTGCTAAGGTCATAGTCTCCACTCCTTGAATTGTCTCTATTTCATCATCTTCAATTTTATATTCAAAGGGCTTATCTGATTCATCAAATACTACATGGGTGGACTCTTCTACTACAAGGGTTCTCTTATTAAAGATTCTATAGGCCTTACCTACAGATGAATAGCCTAAGAAGACACCCTCATTAGACTTGGGATCAAATTTTCCTAGGGGATGTTTACCATTATTCAAGATGAAGCACTTGCACCCAAAGACATGTAAGTGTGAAAGGTTTGGTGTCCTATCCTTAAAGAGTTCATAAGGAGTTTTGTTAAGTTTAGTTCTAATGTTCACCCTATTTAAGACATAGCACGCTGTGTTGACTGCTTCTGCTCAAAAATATCTAGGAAGGGTGTACTCTGCTAACATTGCCCTAACAGTTTCTACCAAGGTTCTATTCTTCCTTTTTGTTATACCATTTTGCTGAGGTGTTCTAAGGGTTGAGAAATTATGTTCTATTCCTAGCTATTGATAGAATGATTCAAATCTATCATTTTGAAATTCTCCACCATGATCGCTATGAATTATTGAGATTTCACAGCCTAATTTTCATTGAATCCATGTGGAGAAAACCTTAAATTCTTCAAAAGACTCATTCTTATGTGCTAGAAATCTTACCCAAGTGAATCTAGTGAAGTCATCTACAATCACAAATCCATAATTTTTTCCACCTAGACTGGCTGTACTAACGAGTCCAAATAAGTCCATGTGTAGGAGTTCTAGTGGCCTAGCGGTGATCACATCTCTAATTGAATGAAAAGATGATTTCACTTGTTTTCCTAGTTGGCAAGCATCACATAAATGATCCTTTGTGAAATCTAACTTAGGTACGCCTCTAACTAGGTTTTTCTGAGTGATGTTTCTAAGAGTTTTCATACTAGCATGGCATAGTCTCCTATGCCATAGCCATGAGTCATCAACTATTATTTTCAAACAAAATGAATTTGAACTATCAATGCAATCAAGGTCTAACATGTAAATATTGTTCATTCATTTTTCTTCTAAAACTAGTTTATTATTTAAACTAATCAGCCATTTATCAGATAGAAATTTAATATCAAAACCTTTGTCACACAGTTGACTTATGCTAAGTAAGTTATGCTTCAAACCATTAACTAATAAAATATTTTCAATTAAAAAATTATTAGCATTACCAACAATACCTGAGCCTATCACTTTTTTGGTAGTGTTGTCTCCCAATGTTACTTTGCCTCCAGTTTTGGTCTCCAGTAGGATGAACTTCTTCATATCTCCAGTCATGTGTTATGAGCATCCACTATCCAGGTACCACATACTCTCACTAGGTCTTTTGTGAGAGCATCCCTACAATTTCATTCAAAGATGAGATTTGGGAACCCAAGTGATTTTGGGTTCCTCCTTATGCTTGCATGAATGAGAAGTATGCATGTTATACTGTGATGAATGCAGCTTAGGTCTCCATACTAAGTGTGTCCTACGGTGAATTATGCATGTGCGGGCTATGTGACCTAGCATGCCACAAGAGAAGCACCTAACACCAGGAAATGGGTTCACTAACCTATTTGGATGGTGATGCCTCTTCCTAAGGTTGTGTGATGCATGCTGTATTGGTGGTTTTCTAGGTTGGCCTAATGTGAGTGATGCAATTTCATTTTCTAATTCTTTGATTCTTTCACTAAAAGTTTTATTTTGAGCTGTCAATCCATCAACTTCCACTAATAGCAAGTGCTCACTATGATCTACTTCTAATGCAAGTTTGTCTAGTCCATCAAAAGCTTCTTCTAGTTCAACATGAGTGGTTTTCAAGGTTTCATGCACTTCAGTTAGTTCAATATGCTTCTTATTTAATGCATCTTACTCATCAAGAAGTAGCATATGATCTCAATCTAAATCAGAATTTTCTTTAAAAAAGTTAGCATGCTCAATTTGTAAAGAACTAAATTCAATATTAAGCTTAGTATGCATCTTTTTCAACTTCCTATATGAGTCATGGATATTTTCAAAAATAAGTAGTAATTCTTCTTATGAAAGTTGACATACCTCATCTTGATCCAATTGATCAAGGTTATCATTAGCCATAAGACACAAATTTATTACCTCCTCCTCTGCTTCTTCTTCTGATGATTCTGAGGCAGAGTCGGCCCAAAAAGCTTTTTGTGACTTCATCTTTCCTTTCTTGTATTCGACTTTGTCATCACCTTTCTCCTTAGCTGGTTGGCTCTTTAGATTGGGGCAATCGGCTCGAAGGTGACCTGGCTTCCTACACTCAAACAGATTATCTCAGATGAAGCTATAATAACCTTAGAGCTTTTACCTTTATTCCAGCTGTTCTGATGATGCTTCTGTTTTCTCTTTAGGAAGTTTTTGAACTGTCGGGTCATCAGTGATATCTCATCCTCTTCCTCCCCTGCAGAGCGTTCATTTTCTAAGTTGTTTTCTTTTAACGCTACCGTTCGCTCCTTTTTCTTTTCACCTGCATCACTTTGTCTCTGACTCACTCCTTGCTCGTATGCAATGAGTGACCCAATGAGATTATCAATAGAATAAATGTTAAGGTCTTTAGATTTAGTGATAGCAGTTATCTTTGCATCATAGGAACTCGGTAAGCATCTAAGAATTTTATTAACTTTCTCAGAATTTGAAATCTCTCTACCTAATGCATGCAAGGATGTCACGATTTGGGTGAACCTAGTGTACATGTCAGATATTATTTCGCTAGGTTTCATACGGAAGAGTTCATAATCATGTAATAAGATGTTAAGCCTAGACTGTTTTACTTCACTTGTTCCTTCATAGGTGATGCACAGTCTATCCCAAATCTCCTTACCAGTGGCACAGGTAGAATCTCTCATATAATCCTTAGACTTCAATGCACAGAAAAAGCAATTTAAACACTTAGCATTCAATTGGGCTAAATCCCTATCCTCATTGCTCCATTCATTAAAAGGTACAGGAGTTTTCAATCCATTGATAGTTTTAAATGGTGCAACATATCCATCATTCACTAACATCCACATGCGATAATCAATAGAATGTAAAAAAGTTGACATTCTAATTTTCCAGAAATCAAATAGAATGTTATCAAAAAGTGGTGGACGGGTTATTGAATAACCCTCCGCGGTGTTACGATTACCAAAATGTGACATGATCGTTTTTCCAAGGTTTTTTAAAACACTATTTTTGAAAACAGACTCTAATACCAATTGAAATCCCTAGATGGACAAGAGGGGGGGTGAATTGTGAAAACTTTATTGTAATAAATAAAACCTAAACATGAGTTCTAATATTTTTGATATTTTTGAAAGCTTTTAACATGACAATTTAAAACAACTTCTAAGACAACGTGCAACAATAAAATCTTTTTCTTTCACAATTTTTCCAAGCAAATATTATGAAATAAAAATGCACGCAAGAATAAAAACAACAAGGAAAAAGCACACCGAGATTTTTATAGTGGTTCGGTCAAACCATGACCTACGTCCACTCCCCGGAGTCCTCCGCTCCGTGAATTTCACTACCAACAAATATCTCTCCTTTTTTCCCCCTCGGCAAGGTGGAGAAGCCCTTACAATACTCCCTTTCAGCAAACCAGCGTGGCAGAGTGCCAAGCGCTGTTTTCACCCTCCTGGTAATGGCATAGAACCTTCTCGTTTTTCTCCCTCCTGGAGAAGGCAGAGTACCTTCGAGGTCAACGGACGTAGACGAGTCTCCCCCTTAGAAAGCCTCCCATAAGTTCTTTCAGGGCCACAGGAGGAGCAAGTTGCAGCAAGATCGGAGCAATCGTGTGATCTCCCTCACACCTCTTCTCCCTCACCAAGCTCACCTTCTCCTTCCTCTCTCAACCCCTTAAACTTCTCAAGAGCTCTCTCTAGGATTTTCTCTCTAATCACATTTTCCTCTTCTATCTCTCTCTCTCAAAATATGACAAGTTTTACACATAAAAATGGGCTCCAAAATCCCTGAGATTTTAAAAGTAGCCGTTACAATCGTACAGTACGATTCTTGGTCGTACAACACGATATATACAAACTAGCTTTGTCTTGGTACGAAGTTGTATGAATAGTTCAAAAATGATTCATACAGTACGATAATATATCGTACAGTACGATTCACAACACACTACTCGTATAGGACGATAGCCGGGATGATCAAAAGTCATCTTTGTTCATCATATGGTATGATCTACATCGTACCATATAAATAGTGAAAATCAAGGCATCGTCTAGGATGAATTTCAGAACGATCAAATATCATCTCTATTCATCATATGGTACGATCATAATCGTACAGTACGATGAGACAAAAAACATAGGATCATCTAGGACGATCTCCGGGACGATCAGAATTCATCTCTGTTCATCGTATTGTATGAATGTGTTCATACAGTACACTTTTCAATTTGTAATTAAGCCTTGATTTCTTGCACTAATCACGGGTTAAATTAAGTATGTATTTAAAATAGATCGTACCATACGAACATAGTCGTACAGTACGAACGGCACAAAATATCATACTTAACTTATCATGACGGCTAGAGTTTTGGATTTGAAATTGATCGTACCATACGATAGTATTCGTATAGTACGATGTGTTCATAGAACACGTGTTATAATAGTAGATCGTACAATATGAAATAAATTCATATAGTATGATTACCAAAGAATGAAAAACTATATTTCTTACTTTTAAAAACCCTCTCCCCCTGTGTGTGTGCATGATTGCTCAGACTTACCTGCAGTTTATGGCCAGACTCAAGAAAATAAATAATAAAATTCATTATCTGACTCATACTCCTAATCCAACTAGTCTTGAGTCTTCCCGTTGTCCTGAGTGGCTTGTGATCTTCCTGAAATGTTAGTACTCACGGACAATAGCAAACATTAAATGATATTCAATAAAAAGTAGTTTAGGCAACATTATTTGGCATCATCAAAATCTCAACCTCGGGGTCATGGGTTGCAACACTTATGATGCAAAAATAACTATTATTATAGAGTCTAAAGATTTAAATGTACATTCTATTGATAATCTTCTTGGATCACTAATTGTTTACAAGCAAGGAGTGACTCAAAGATAGATTGATGCAGGTGAGAAGCGAAAGGAGAAGAACATAGCATTGAAAGTGGATGATTTAAATATCACTAACCTTTGTTTGATGACAGACTAGATTGATCAATCATATCAAGAAGAGGTATGTGACTTAACCTATGAAGAGTTATTTGATGTTTCAGAAAAAAATCATACTGTATTAAATCCTTAGGAAAGATCTCGCACTAATTGATAGCAACCACATTAAACTATTGGATGAATATGATGAATTGAACAAATAGCATGAACTATTGAAATCATCCCATACTGAACTTGAAAATGATTTTAAAATATTTATGGATTAATCTGATAGTAGAGAGCACTATTTAAAAGTTGGCAATGCTATTTTATAAAGTGCTAATTCATTATTTAAAAAAAAATAGAAAGCACTTGAGGATAACAAGATTCGTCCAACACTTAAAGATTTTTCTAATCCTAAACTGAAGTATAAAATTTTAAAACTTTGGACAGGACAATTTAATTCACGTAGATTGTTAAATCATTTTCCTGGTATATAATATTTTTCTTATGGAAAAATTGTTCATATATCTCACACTTGCACTATTTATAGTAAATAATATCTAGTGTGTAGACCAAATATGCATAAAATAAAGCATATCAAATATGTATTTAGATTAATTTTGCCAAGAGGAGAACCTAAACTTATCTGGATTCCCAAGACTAATGTTTGATTATCTTATAGAAAAGCTCTCATACAAGACCTTATGAGAGCATTTGGTACCTGGATAGTTGATGTTCAAAGCATATAACTGGAGACACTAAATAATTCATATCACTATAAGCCATTAATGGAGGCAAGGTTACATTAGGTGATAATACCACTAAAAAAGTGGTAGGCACAAGTATGATTGAAACTTAAATAATTTTTTCATTGAGAATGTTTTACTTATAGAAGTCGTAAAGTATAATCTGTTGAGTATTAGTAAGCTTTGTGATAAGGGTTATAGTGTAAAATTTTTTTCCACTAGCTGCATAATAAGCAAAAATAGAATTAATGTTTTGAATGGAATTAGGGTAAATAATATGTACATGCTTAATTTGAATTGTATGAAATCTCCTAATGCTTTTTTTTTTAAATAATTTTTGATGAATCATGATTATGGCATAGGAGGTTTTGTCACGCTAGCATAAAAAATCTTAAGAAATTTACTCAAAAAGAACTTGTTAGAGGAATACCAAAACTAGACTTTACTAAGGAACACCTGTGTGATGCATGCCAATTAGGAAAGTAGGTGAAGTCTTCTTTTCATTCCATTAAGGATCTTAGGACTAGTAAACCATTATAAATTATTCACATGAATCTTTTTGGATAGGTTAGTAGTGTAAGTCTAGGACGTAAAGTATTTGGATTTCTGATTGTTGATGATTTTTCTATATTCACTTGGGTTAAGTTTTTTTTTCATGAAAGTGAATCATTTAAGGAATTTAAAAGTTCTTTAACTTGGATTTAGAGAAAACTTGCATGGGAGATTTTATCAATTCAAAGTGATCATGGAGGTGAATTTGAAAATGAAAATTTAAGGAATTTTATAAACAGAAAAATTGATTATAATTTTTTATCACCTATGACTCCTCAGCATAATTAGGTAGTAGAAAGAAAGAACAGAATATTAATTAAAGCCGTAAGAGTCATGTTGGTAAATATTCACTTCTAAAATATTTTTGGGCTGAAGCGGTCATTGCAGCTTATTATGTTATGAATAGGGTACACATTAGATCCAACTTGAATAAGACACCCTATGAACTTCTTAAGAGAAGAAGACCAAATTTATCATATTTGCATATTTTTGGATGTAAGATGTTCATTCAGAATAATGAAAAAACTCCTTTAGGAAAATTTGATCCAAAATCTGATGAAGAAATTTTTCTTGGATACTCTAGTGTTAGAAAATCCAATAGAGTTTTCAATAAGAGAACTTTGGTTGTTGAGGAGACCACATATGTTGTTTTTAATGAATCTGATATTTCAGAAGAGCCAATATTGGAAGATGATTATATTGAAAATAACACCCAAAGAATTGAAAAGATAAATTTGGAAGAAAAAGTATAAAAAGAAAACCCTTTACCTAGAGAATTTAAATTTTCTAAGAATCACCCTAAAGAATTGATTTTAAGTGAACATAGTAAGGGTGTTAGGACTAGGTTGGACTTAAGAAAGAGGTGAACCATTCTACCTTTATATTAATGGTTGAACCTAAAAATATAAATCAAGCACATTCAAATGAATTTTGATTATTGGCTATGTAAGAAGAGTTGAATCAATTTATAAGAAATAATATTTGGGAATTGATTGAAAGGCCAAAGCCTCAAAGTGTTATTGGAACTAAGTGGGTGTTCAAAAATAAAATGAATGATTTCATGAGTTGTGATTATAAATAAGGCAAGATTGGCAGCCAAGGGGTATAACAATATTAAAGGGATTGATTTTGAAGAGACTTTTACACCTTTAACCAAACTTGAAGCAATTAAGGTTTTATTAGCTTTTGCCTATTTTAAAGGTTTTAAATTGTATCAAATGAATTTTAAAAGTGCCTTTTTGAATAGGTTGATACAAGAGGATATTTATGTTGAGCAACCTCCAAGTTTTGAAAATCCTAAATTCCCTAATCATGTATTTAAATTGAAAAATGTATTGTATGGATTGAAATAGGCAAGTAGGGCTTAGTATGAGAGGCTAAGTACTTTCTTATTAGAGATATCATTTTTAGAAGGAAGTGTGAACACCACTCTCTTTTTGAAAAACATAGGAGATGATATACTCATTCTTCAAATATATGTTGATGACATTTTATTTGGATATATAAATAAAAATATTTATTATAATTTTTCAAAAATAATGAGTAGTAAATTTGAGATGAGTTTAATGGGATATTTGATTTTTTCTTTTAGATTTAACATAAAACAAAATAAGGAAGGAATATTTCTTAGTTAGTCGAAGTATATTGAGGACATCCTTAAGAATTATTAAATAGATAATATGAAACTAGTTACTACACCAATGAGTACCAGAGTTTAATTAAATAAGGATCCTAAGGGAAAATATATTGATCAGAAGAGATTTAAAGGAATAATTGGATTATTGCTTTACTTTACTGCTAGCAGACTAAATATAATGTTTAGTGTTTATTTGTGTGCCAGATTTCAATCTTATCCAAAAGAATCACATTTAACAGTAGTAAAAAGAATTCTAAGATATATTTTGGAAACTCAAAACTTAGTGATTTGGTACCCTCAGTATAGCTCCTCATTTGAAATTGTTGGATATTTTGATTCAAATTTTGTAGGTCGTAGGGTTGATCTGAAAAGTATATCTGGAACTTGTAAATTCATAGGAAATTCTTTCATTTCTTGGTCTAGTAGGAAACAAAATTTAGTAGTCCTATCTACTGTTGAAGCTAAATACATTGCTTTAGGTAGTTGTGTGACACAAGTACTTTGGTTGAAATAATAATTGATTGATTTATGATTTTCAATTGACACAATTCTGATTTTTTGTGATAATATTAGTGTTATATGCATTTCAAAGAATTCTATCAAACATTCTAGAACCAAGCATATAAACATAAGGTATCACTTCATTAGAGATCATGTAGTCAAGCGAGAGATTAAATTGAATCATGTTACTACAAAAAATCAACTTGCAGATATTTTCACAGAACCACTGGCCTTTAACACTTTTTGCACATTAAGAATCAGGTTAGGTGTGATTGATCTTAATGCTTAGTTTGAAATTCTACAAAGTTGATGTGTTGTATTTATGTGTTATTTTCGTTTGTCTCTATTTGTTTGTTTTAATTATTTTTATGTGTTCAGTTTTATATTTTACATTTTTGTTTTTATTTTTATTGTGAAGCATGTCACTTGATGAAAAATGATTGGCTTTGAGAAAATTTTTTGATTATTATGCCTTGATTTATAAATGTTATGTTCGTACTATACAAAAAGGGTTATCTTGTAGGAATTCTGTAGCATATGCATGATAGGATTCAGAGTTGAGCATGCAAAACTTAGTTTTTCATGGGTTTAATATTATAAGATGATGTCATTATATTGTACGATTTATGCAGTTTCATCTCTACTCGTAGGGACGGTTTACTAGTTGGAGTTAGTTATTTATTACTGATTATAAGTATGAAAGCGCATTTCATTTGTACGATCTAGATGTCAGTTTCAATGGGGGATGAACCTAACCCCCTTTAAAATGATCTTTAATATTTTGATCATCCCAGACGAACACCTATTCATCTGTACGAACGTATGATCAAAAAGCATGTATGAAAGGACACCTAAAAAATGGCATTTTACGAAAGTTGTTTCATTTTTGCCATTTCTATTTGTAAGTACGAAAACATGTTTGTCTCATACAATTTTAAGATCGTACACACGATCCAAGTTTCATACAAAATGATATTTCATTTTCCTTTAAATAGAAGGGTCTTTGAAATCATTTACATTCACTTTCATATCCATTTCAAAACCCTCTAAAGCCCTCATCTTAGAAATGACAATTTCTAACAAACATCCATGTGTTCCTGAAGGTTCCTCTTCTACAAGTGGTGGGGAAGATAACTTCCAATCTAAGGCGAATGAGGATGCCTTTTTTTGGTATTGTGTTGCAAAATCACCCCTTCCCATATTCTCATTCATGGTGATCTCCACTTTTCTGTCATGCCCTTGTTTTCTTTGACGAAACACTCTTTAGTTCTTACTCTCATTTATGCCTATCATAAAGAGACTTTCCAATATTTCCTGGCCAATATGAGAGTTAATGAGGACCATTCTTTATTTACTTATTTTGTCCAGAAACAACGAGTAAAAATTACCAAGATTTTGACAACTATCTCCATTTGAGAACCCAATGGATTCGAGACCACACTCTGACCTCGAGAGCTAATTTTGATTGGTTTAAAATTAATCAAACTCTTAGAGGTGTCTCTCAAGTGAGTCATTTAGCTAGAGTGTACACTTTGAACCAAAATGGCCAATGGCCATACATCCAGTATATTTAGAGAATATCAATTACTCCTAGGCAGATGATCATATAAAATGACTCCACTATTATCCACAGTCACCTATCTAATTATCACTAAAAAGCCCTTCGATAAAAACCAACTTATTATGGACTATATCAATAATCTTTCTTAAATTGAGCTTCTTCATTATAAAATGAAAAAGAATGTGGCTTTCAGACATTTAGTTGCCTACATCTTACACAAGAAGTACAATCTAATTCATCCTAAACCTCCCACTGAACTTCCTATTTATTTCACTGATGCATCTTTTCAGTCACTTTTTGGGAGAGAATAATGTTCAAATGAAGATTCAGATGAAGGATGGGAAGCTCTTGCTCCAGCACCTGAACTTGGACCCGACCAAAATTACTTTTAAGAAATGGTCTAGCGATTTGATCATTTTGAGACTCATTTTGATCAACACTTTGATCAAATTGAGAATCATTTAAATCAATAGGATGCAAAACATCAGGAAGATATGGCTTAGATTCATGGTCAGTTTGACACGGTCAACATGAATGTAGCTATGATGAATAGTTACTTTTCAATGTTAAACCAGCCTCTTCCTCCAGATCAAGGCCCCTCCGATTTCTAGATGTGCTTTGTTGTTGTTCTTTCTACTGAGCTTTTGTGATTGATGTTATGGTTTTTCTTTTATGAATGTAGTGTTTTTATGTGTTGGTTAGTATCTATGTGATGATGTTTGGTGATTGTTGTTATGAATGTCATGTTTGTATATGATCTTTTATTGTATTAATGAAAAGTGCTTTGTTTTGATGTCATGTTTTAATTCTTACTTCTTTAAATGTTAGTATCTCTAATGAGAAAAACCTTTTGAAATTGATTATTGAATTGGTCTATAAATTATTTTGCTCTACAAATTTATTTTCTTATGAAATCTAATCTTTCAAAATTTTAGATTAAAATTATAACTGGATTCAGATAAGGAGATCATCTTCATGTTCTCTTAGACAAACATATCTAAAATATAATTATTGCAAGATGGATGTTTATTATTTTTTATTTCTTTTTAATATGTTTATTTTTTTTATTAGTGAAATTTGAATTTAGATTACTGATATTGAAAAAACCCAAAAGTAAATAAAACGAAATGCTCAAAGTGTGGAAAAATACAAAAGATGCGCAATGGTTCGCAAAGTAAAAAGAGGCACAAAATTAGCCCAAATAGAAAACATGCACAAAGTGTACCACAAATATTTAAAAAGATGCGTAATATCACCAATTAAAATTTTTTATTGTGTTCTTTTCTCTATAATTTAATCTCTAATCCAAATCCATCTAATTAATAATCTTATTCAATATTCAGTTTGAAGATAACTAATCTTCATTTCATATTTTTTGTGATAATCATCTTTATTTGAATTATCTAACATGAATAATGACTTTGATTAAATTTTCTTATCTTAGTTGTTCTTTGATTTAAAATTTAAAATCTTTTTTTTTTATATTATGAAATTAATATTGTATTTGTAATTGGTTTAAAACCCTTTTCTAGTTCAACCTTTTTGATTTATCTATTGAAACCTTTCATTTTAAGTTGTACTTTCCATTTTATTGTAGTCAAAATGGGGAGTTATAATATTGTTTGATTGATTCATGATTGTTGTTTGATGATTTGTTAGAATTTTATAATATTATTTGATTGATTGATGATTGTTATTTGATGATTTGTGTGCATGTATGTGTATATTTTAAATGCATGTGTGAATGTTTTGAATGTTTGAATATTCATTCATGTTTTTGTTTGATTTTTTTTTATTTGGTGTTTTTTATTTTTTTAGGGTTTGTTGTTTTTGATCTTCATGGGAACCCCTTGTTATTTAGTTTGTCATTCATTTAGGGGGAGCTAAGGAGGAAATTTTGTTTTTAATATTAACTAAAATAATAATTATTTTTCTATCATAAAAAAGAGGGAGATTGTTGCAACTTTATTTTCATAATTATGTTTTCATTTAATGTATATTTTTTATGATTCCAAATAATTATTGTATTGATTACTATTTATCATATCGTATATTGGATATATTGCTTTTATTATTTGTGTGTACTAACATTTTAGGAAAATCATACTCCAGATTGTTGAAAACTTCAAAATAAATTTGTTTGGGATTTATTGTAAATGGAGTTTGTATTTTTTATACTTTTATTAAGCCTGAGATAGTCTGATTGTAATTGGGTAATTGTGCATACACACATTATTGCAAATATAATTTCAGGGAATATAATTTTGCTGAGAGAAAATATTTCTATTTTTCTATGACTATCTTGTCTACTAATGCTTCAGGTCCACAAGATCAAATTGCAAATCGAACCAGCTCAAAATGGGGTAGATTAAGACTGAGTCAGCTTGTAATATATGTTAAGTGTCTTTAACCTTTTCTTCATTC
Source organism: Dendrobium nobile (assembly GCA_022539455.1). Taxonomy (NCBI): domain Eukaryota; kingdom Viridiplantae; phylum Streptophyta; class Magnoliopsida; order Asparagales; family Orchidaceae; genus Dendrobium; species Dendrobium nobile. The sequence goes on from CM039729.1 coordinate 33,819,194, forward strand.
CATTGTAACATTATAGGTCTTGATGCTAAGTAACCTTGCACACAGACACTTGGGGGAAAAATTCTGTCTGTTGGTTAGTATTTTCTATTTTGATTAGATCGTCTGGGATGATCCAATAATCATCTTGAATGATTAGTTAAAAAATAGAAACCCTAATTAGGGCATCCTTATTAAGGCGGTCGCAATTAAGCGAATCATCCTGGAAGATATTAGTATCATCTGGGACGATAGGCTTAAATTAGAAAGAATCACCTACCAGATATATTAGGGCATCCTTGTTAAGGCGGCCGCAATTAATCGGTGGAGTGGTATTTTTTACGGGATTGATGGAATGGCATTTTTTATGGGCTTTTCTATCTTGCTGTAGGGGCAAAAGGAGAGACACTGAGTTTAGTGCAATACTCAGAGGAGAGTCTCCGGGGAGTGAACATTGGTCAAGTTGACCAAACCATTATAGAATATGGTGTGTTCTTTCTTATTATTCTTCTGCACTTAATTTCCACACTTCGTTTCTCTTATGGTGAATCTTGGTTTGGTTGTGTTTGTATTTTTGCTTAGAAAAATTTTTGAAGAGGTGGTTTAGAAAAGTTTGTGGGGATTGTAGGGTTGTAATTGGTTATAGGAGGTTTTGTGGGGTGAATTTGGTGGGTGGGGTTAGGAAATTGTGGTTGTTGGTTATTAATTTAAGCAAAAGAATGAGATGGTAAAGGTTGTGTGTTTCCCTTAAGGATCTCAAAGGGTGTCTATCAGTTTGACTCTAACATTCACCCTATTCAACACATAACAAGCTGAATTTATCACTTCAACCCAAAAGTATTTGGAAGTGAATACCAGGAAGTATGGCTCTAGCGGATTCTATTAAGGTTCGGTTTATCCTTTCAGGTACCCCACCCCGTTCTACTAAGGGTCCTAGGAGCTGAGAAGGTGGGCTAATCCCCTTATCCTTACAAAAGTATCCAAATCTCTCATTTCAAACTCTCCCCCATGGCACTATGGATGGTCATGATCTTATAACCTAAATTTTTTTTGAATCCAAGTGGAGAAGGATCTAAACTTATCAAAAACTCACTCTTATGAGACAAAAATTTAATCTAAGTGAACTCTAGTAGTCCATCGATAATCACAAAACCATAGACTTTCCCCCTTAACATAGCAGTGCTAATGGGTCCAAACAAATTCATATGAAGGACTTCTATAAGGTCTAGAGGTGCAATGTCCTTAATGAAATGAAAATAGGATTTGACTTGCTTCCCTAATTGGCAGCATCCACACAGGTGGTCTTTGGTGAACTTAAGCTAGGAACACCTCTAACTAGGTCCTTTTGGGTCCGTCTTCTAAGGGTTTTCATATTGGCATGACATAATCTTCTGTGCCACAACCAAGAATCATCAGCAACAGTTTTTAAAGAAAATGAAGCAGCACATTCATATTATTTAAATCAAGCATGTAAACATTGTTGATTCGCTTTCCCAACAAAAGAGTGTTGTTATTCAGCTAATATGCAGTATTTACTAAAATTTTATTATGATGCCCTGTTCGAACATCTAACTGATGCTAACAAGTTGTATTTCAGTCCATCTACAAGCAAAACATTTCAATCAAAAGGTTCTTGGAGTTTCCCAATTAAACCCGCACCCACCACTTCCTGGTGGGTTTTTTCTCCAAGAGTGAACTTGCCTCCAGCTTTAGCCCCAACAAAATGAATTGGTTGACATCTTCTAGTCATGTGTCATGAGCATCTACAATCCAGGTACCACATGCTCTCATGAGGCCTTTTGTGAGAGCAAGCCTGAAACTTATCAAATGTTAGATTTAGGAACCAAAACAGATTTGGTCTCTCCTTATTTATGGAAGAAAGAATGCAATGCATGTGTGTGATGTTATGAATCATGCAATTTGGGTCTCCACACCCATGTGTACTACGGTGAATAATACAAGTGATAAATGTGTCATATCATGCCACATGAGAAACATCTAATACCAGAAAACGATTTACTAATCTATTCGGGTTATAGTGCCTCTTCCTAGGTTTTGGCTTTGGATCAGTGTGGGTGTAGTCTTATTTTCCTTAACTGCATTCAATTCAGCTTTAAACCTTGAGTTAGCACTTTCTAAAATGGCATTATCAACTCTTAAAAGTGCTCCCTATGCGCAGATTCATCAATATATATTTTTAAAATCAGTTTTAAGTAAGGTATCGGATGCTTTTCAATGATTCAGCTCAATAACCAACTCAGAATGCTTTTATTTATTTCATTAAACTCATCAAGTAATGACATGTGATTGCTATCATCTAGGGGTGATCTTTTAAATAAAACTTCATGCTCTTTTTGTAAATTTAAAAACTCTAATTTTAAATAGCATGTGAGTTCTTAAGTTTTCTATATGATGCATGAATTTTCTCACAAACTTCAAGTAATTGTTTATAGCATAGTTCCACATACCTCTTCTTAGTCAGACTAAATAAGATGATCACCATCCATCAAGCACAAGTTTGTTGTCTCTTCCTTAGCTTCAATCTCAGAGAGTCAGATGCAGAACAGACCAGAATGCCTTTAGGAACTGCTTCTTCTACTTCATGTACTTGGGGTTTCCTCACCCTTCTCCCTTATTGAGTGATCCTTAAGTGTAGACAATCATCTTTTACATGCTCATGCTTTATGCATTCAAAATCAACCACATCAAATAACTTTAAAATTTTTGCTATCCTTACCTTTTTTTCACTTCTGATGATGCTTGTGATTTTTCCTTAGAAAGCTTTCAAATATCCTAGAATTAAGGAAACATCATCACTTTCAAACCCGAAGTATTTATATACATATCATTAGCTTTCAGTGCCATAGTTTTCCCTCCTTCTTCTCACCTATAACAAATTGTCATTGGTTCACCCCTTGCTCATAGGCAATGAGTGACCCAAGTAGTTATTAATAAAATAAGTAATTAAATCCTTAAATTTAGTAATTGCAGTAATCTTAGAATCAAAGAAAGAAGGCAAGCATCTCAAAATTTATTGACTCTTTCATAATTAGTTAGCTCTCTTCCTAAGGCATATAATAAGTTGTCAATTTGAGTAAACCTAGTATACATGTCAGAATTTGATTCAATAGGTTTTTATACAAAAAAGTTCATAGTCATGCAATAAAATATTCAACCTAGATTGCTTAATTTCATTTGTTCCTTCATAAGTAATACATACTCTATCCTAAATTTCTTTACCAGTAGCACAAGTTAAAGCATGCATATAATCTTCGATTTTAAAGCACAGAAAAAATAGTTTAAATATTTTGCATTCAGTTGCGCTAAATACCTATCATCAAAAGTCCATTCAGTAAAAGGAACTTCAGTTTTAATGCCATTAATTTCACGAGATGGAGGTGAATAACCATCTTTGACAAGCATCAACTACAATATTCAATCGATTGTAAAAATGTAGACATGCAAGTTTCCAAAAATCAAAAGGAAGATTGTTAAACAAAGTTAGTCGGGTAATAGAATACCCTTTTGCAATATTATAATCATCAAAGTTAGCCATTGATCAAAATTCAAAAGTTTTTAAAAACTCATTTTTATGAATCCCGCTCTTATACCACTTGAAAGTTCCTCAGGGATGTTAAGCTCTTTGAACTAGTCACGAGTCTAACCAAAGGGAGGGGGGGGGGGGGGGGGGTGGTGAATTAGCATTT
>CM039729.1:33822976-34070403 GCA_022539455.1 Dendrobium nobile
TTATTTCTTGGGGCCTTGGTGATGGAAATATTTTCTTTTGGCAAGATCATTGGTTAGGTAAACTCTCTATTGACTCTATTTTGAATTCTTCCACTACTTCTTCGGTCAAGTTTAATTCCTTTTTTAATGATAATTTGTGGGACTATTATGAGCTTTCTAATGAGATTCTTGATTGCATCCTCGATCTTTTAAACATCGCTATCAATACTGCTTCTAAAGATATTATTTTATCTGATCTTTCCAAAGATGGTGGCTTTCACTTAAAGAGTGCTTGGCATATCTTTTAGAGATAAAAGAAATATTGATAACATTTTAAATAATATTTGGCAAAAGAGCATTCCTTCTACTATTTATATTTTTGTTTGGAGAGTCTTACATAGATTTATTCCTATGGATGATAATCTCATTAAAAAAGGTTTTATCTTGGCTTCCAAGTGTCAATGTTGTTTTCATATGGAGAATATGCATCATGTTCTTGTATCTGGTCCAATTTTTGTTACAACTTCGGTTCATTTTGATGATTTGTTTCAATTAATTTACTTTAACTCACATTCTTCTCTTCAATATATGCTTAACTCTTAGTTTATTAATGCTAAAGGTCACATTCGTAATGTTATTCCTCCCCTCATTCATTGGTTTCTTTGGTTGGAAAGGAATCAATCCCTTTTCAATAATGTGAGAATGAGCCATCAATATGTTATTCCAAGGTGAAGGATAAGGTTTTACGTAATTACGCTTTGCTGAAAGATTTAAAAACTATTACTTCTATCTCATTACTCTCTCGTGAAACGTTAAACGATGATGCATCCACCTCATCATGACTAATATAACAATCCCAACTCTATGGACTATAACTAGCTACAATCACATTCCCCTACATTAAAACCCATCCACAAACCACCACTCACTCGCTCAACTCCCCAAAGAATCCTCTCACAAACAGGGCTCCACCTCCCATTTAACCTTGTAAAGCCTTTTCCAAACTCTAGAGTCACCTTATTTAGAAAAGTAATTAGTAGGATGCTTATAAATACAATACTTAGAAATCATAAATTTAGCCCAAAGATTATCAATAGAAAGCAAATTATACCAAAGTTTAAAAGAAAAAGCCTTAGCAAGGTCATTAAAGTTCTTACACCCAAGACCACCTTTAGCCAAAACGCCACAACACTTCTCCCAAGTAGCCAAATGGATTTTAGAGCTAGAAGAAGTGCCTTTCCAAAAAAAAATTATTAATAAGCTTGTGAACCCTATTACAAACCGCAAGAGTGGGAAAAATAGTTTGAAAACTATAAACATGTAAAGCACAAAGAACACTTTTAATAAGAATAACTCTACCACCAAAGCTAAGGAAATTGGACTCCCATGATAACAATTTATTTTGAATAGAGGCAATAAGATCATCAAACAAAAAGAATCTCCTCCTACCATTAAAAAAAGAAACTCCTAGATATTTGATGGGCAAGTGAGCATGGGTAAAGCCCGTAAGATTATTAATAGCTAAGATACGATCATTTGAAATTCTCTTGGAAGCAATGAAAGAACTTTTGGAAGAATAGAGTGATAAATCCATTAGGCCCAACCATAGACTCACTATTCATATCTAACAGAGTCTCTTTAACCTCTTCAAAAGAGGGAGGTCTAGAGAGAATGATATTCTCCTCATGAGAAATAAGGGAAGGAATGAAAGAATGATCAATAATATGAGCAGGAGTACAGCTTTATTGAAATGGGATTGGAAATGTTGCACAACTAAATTAGCAATCTCCACAGAATTATCAGTGAATGAACTATCCTCCCTTTGGATTTTATTGACACTATTTTTAACCCTTTTTCTCTTAACCAAAGCATAAAAATACTTAGTAATGTTATCACCTTCAAGCAAATGCTTAGCAGCAGCTTTTTACCTCCAAAAAACTTCTTCAGAGCTTGAAAGTTAAAAAGATCCTCTTTGGACTTCTTTAAAATAGAGAAATTAGTATCAGTAAGATCATCTTTACAAGACAGTTCAAGACAGTTAACAAGTTGCTCAGCTTAGAGGATATTAGAGAAAAGGTTTTTAAAAACATGATGATTCTACCTGTTTAAAACTTATTTTAGCCTTTTTAACTTAAACCAAAGTCTCCTCATGCCTAAAATAGAATTATCAGGATGTAATGGAGCTTGCAAATTATATATTTTGAACAACATCAAAAAAAGAGTCATGGTTTAACCACATATTCTAGAATTTAAATTGGGAAGAAACATTAAAATGTCTAAACTTAATGCTAATAAGTAAAGGGTAGTGATCCGATAAAGTACTACTCAAATGCTGCACATTAGTGGAAAAAAGAGACTTAAGCCAAGAATCATTAAAGAGAACACGATCCAGTCTTTGCCATAAGTGACCCTATTTCAAGTAAAGTTATTACCAACAAATCCAATATCAATTTGATTACAAGTTAAAATCGTATTATTGAAATCCTCCATTGAACGATAAGAAGGAGAGGAACCTCTAATCCATTCAGAAGGATTAGTGATAGCATTAAAATCACCACCAACAAGCTAAGGCAAATTGCAAATATTATAAAAATCAATAAGTTGCTCCCAAAAAAATTTTCTATTATAAAGAGATGAAGCAGCATATAAAAAAAGAAGCACAACAATTAAAATTAAGAGCCTTAACTTTACAATGCAAGACCTGAGTAAAATCACCAATAACATCAATTTTAACCGAGTCTTTCCAGAAGACCCAAATCTTGTTTGCCACATTGGAAATAGTATGATAAAAACCTAAAAAACGAGAAGTGTTAAGCATCCTAGAAGTAAAAATAAGAGGCTCAAGCAACACAAGAATAGAAAGGTTGTGCACACGACATAAGTTCTTAACATGAATTATAGAAGAAGGACAACCAATGCCCCTCACATTCTAAATAATAGCATTAAACATAAATAAAAAACTTAGTAAGAAGTAGGCGATCGAGTGTTTTTAGGAGGTTGTAAAGAAATATGTTTAGGCTTCCTTCCTCTTCTACTATGGACTTTACTAAAACTAAAATAATTATCATCTCTAACAAAACATTTAGCAGCAATATGCATATCCTCAGTATCAGTCAAAGCATCACTATTATAATAAGAAGTTGAGATAGTCTTACTATCACTTGGGTGTTCCTTTAGAGAAGTCAGTTGAGAACATTCATCCTCCATAATTATACCATCATCCTCTATAGTATCACGGTTCCTCACAACAAGTTCTTCATTGCATTTAGAGATAGATGATCCATTTTTCATATAAATAAATTCTCCTTCCTCTAAAGGGATATCTTTCCTCTCACCCTCTATGCAAGGTACTTGAAAAACCAAAACTTCCTGATCATTTAAAGGATTACTGGAAGTAGAGATAAGCATAATATCACTAGAGTCATTAGCATTTTGATTAAAAGTGCAAGAAGGAGTAGTTTCATCATTAGCAATATTAGGAACTTCAATACTAGTCAAAGAATGCTCCATGTTGTTTTCACAAGCAATAGTAGGAATAACAAAAGATTGAACAATAGTACCCTGATCAAAATTCAATGAAACATCATTAGTAATAGAAGGCAGAGGGTCCTCCACATTTACCACCATTGGGTCGTAAAAAATATGAGGAGGATTAGGAGTATTGGCCACGAAATTAGATTTAATAGGATTAGAGACAACCTGAGCAACCACACCCTCATTATGTTTCAATGAATCTTTTTCTTTACGGAGATGAGGATGTTTTCAAAAAAATCATGATCGTGCATCTTGCAAAAAGAACAAAAAATAGGTAAATTTTCAAACTCAATTTTTTGGAAATACCCCTTGGCTTCTGACCCAATCCTTATCTCACTGGGATGTTTCTTAGAAACATCTAGTTCAACTAACACCCGAGCAACAGATGGTCTGGACACAACAGCAGTAGCTTGGTCAGTTTGTAATGGTCTCCCAAAAATAGAAGTCATACCAAAAGAATTTGACGATTAAATAAGTGAAGTTTCAAATTCGGAAAAGAAATCCAAACCCGGAGCAATAGGGGATTCCTCCCTAACATCAAAATCCAGAGTCCATTTAAGCAACCGCATTTGAAACGCTTGAATATAGTAAGATCTCCTAGTGAAAATGCGGCTATAATCAAGATCATTAGCAAGTTGGATAGCAACATGTCTTTGATCAAGTAATCCAATGTGAAATGATCCGGGAAGTTTTAGGTTTAAAAAAAAAATCGTATAACATCAAGGTTAGGTCGTCTCAACACGAATTTACCAACAAGCGTGAAAGCGTAAGGAGCACTAGCTAGCTGATCAACAACCGAGTCTAGCTTCAAACAAGAGAGCTAAACAACTCTTGAAGGAAGACTTCGCAAATTTTTGATTTGGAGATGAAGACAAAAAGCATGCTAAAACATCTTTAAAGGAACTCGATTTTCCTTCAAAAAGAGAGGAAGATGTCGGGTTCGATGAAGACGGGGTCGTCATCGCCCAGTACCAGAAATCAACGAAACCTCAAAATGAAGTAAAGCAACAGAACAAAACGCATGAATGAAAAAGAAATTATCGGAAAAGGCAAAGATAAAAAGCCACGAGAAGAGCAAACCAGCGCACGCGACGAAGCCCTAGAATCGCCCCAAAATCGCCTTCGTACCCAGAGCTCAGAGAGACATTAGAGAGATGAGTGCCATGTATATATGAATCCCTCTTTTTAATCAAATTACAAAAAAACATTTTTAATCAAATGAAAAAAAAAAATAATGAAACTAGATGAACCAAATTAAGGATTGATCGCTTAAAATATTTGAACAATATTGCACCTTTACTCAAACAAAATCTATGAAAATCAATGAACAGCCCAAATTTTAGTGACAGACCGACAAACACAAAAATCTACAATAAATCATAAAATAAGAGAGCATTAAAATCCCCCAAGTTTTAAAAATAACGTCAATGTGACTCTGTATTCAACATTATCTCATCCAAATTTTTTAAAGAGAAAGATAATAAGTTTGTTCTCAAAAGATTTGCTAAATTCTTATATTGATTTAATTTTATTTATAACACTGAAGCAGATACAGATTTGATAGTCTATTTTTTAATAAATAAAGCAATCACAACTCATAAGTATTTTAAAGAATAATATGTCATCCACTCACCTGTTATCATTCAGCCTCGATAGCCTAAACTATTTATTTATTTATTTGTTATTATTTTAATATGTACGTAGCTCGTAGTCCGTTAGAGTATGCAATTTTCTAATTAAGAGCATGTTGACTATGTCGACGGCATTTTCTGCTAAATTTACGTTGATAGCCTTTCAATAATTTGGTCTAAGCTATGTGCTTTAATCTTGTTTAAAATGCTATGACCGCTAATTAAGACGCCAATGTTCCATAATTTGTTCTACTCCACCGAGGCCAAGCTTTCTATTATGTCCATAATTGTTTTTCTTTTTTTTTTTTTTCTATCTTCTACCGAATGTGGACTCATAACAAAATATCATACATTTGTCCACAACTATTATAATTAAGCCTATGTAAGATCTGTTAAATAAAACTTAATTTGGTTATTAATATCAACAGAAATTAACATTTTAGTCGACAAAAAAAAGACTACGAAAAAGTTACTTGAAAGCTATAATTTCCAAATAAGCTTTTTAGAATCAGTTTTAGATTTTGTTGGGATAACATTCTTATTGCTTTCTAAAACAACTTCTTAGTACCAAAGCATTGTTTTGGTCTTACCCTAATTCAAGAAAATTTTCAACTAAAATAATGTTTTAGAAAGCATTAAGAAAGTTGTCCTAAACGAACTCTTAGGCTTCATTTGGAATGGCTTTCTTACTGCTTCATAAAGCGGCTTTAAGAAACAGAAAGAAAGTCCTCCCAAACAAAGACTTAGGGTCTGCTTGAAATAACTTTTTAACTAATTTGTTTTTTTAGAAGCAACCATAATTTAATTTGACTATTATTTTTTTATTGCTTTCTTACTGCTTAAGAAAAATTTATGTTATGGAAAACTATTTTTTTTATAATAAGAGTAATTACGTTAATTTTTGCACAACAATTTTATAATCAATTATAAAATGTTGCAATTGTCCGTCCATTAATCATCCAAAAAAAATTATTGATTAGTATGAATAGACTTATTTTACTCAAATACAATAAGAAATCTAAAGCCTCATAGAATACTAAATTTTTTTTTTCAAGTCCATCGCAACCAATTACAATTCTCTTAGTGTTGAATAATGACATAGTTTTCTTTCTCCACAATGTTCGACATCACCCTTTCTTTTCCTTTCCAATATTTAATTTCACAAATGCCCAACCATCACATATATAAATATATTAAGTTTAATAAAATACTTTTTTGCTAAAAAATTAAATAAAAATAGACATCAATATTTTTTTAAAAAAATAAGACTACAAGGATTATAAATTAAGCTCATAACCTTATAAAACTTAAAAAAATAGAATCGTATAATTGATAGCTGAGATATCAACCACTACATCAAAGCCTATCCAACTATCATATATAAATATATATGTACACACTCTCTTATATCCCACATGCAGACCATTTTCCCCTTCTCTCTCTTGGACTCTCATCAATAAGAATATGTTGTCGTCCGGTTTCCAGAGCCACGCGGCAAACCCCAAGCTTAAGCTATTCGGCTATTCGATGCCGGAAAACGCAGACTCAGCAATAGAGCATCCCGCCGCCGGCTCTTCTTCCTCCTCCTCTACGACCACGGCCTCCGGCGGTGGTGCCGCCGCGGACGCTCGAAAATACGAGTGCCAATACTGCTTCCGCGGCTTCGCCAACTCCCAGGCCCTCGGCGGCCACCAAAACGCCCATAAGAAAGAACGGCAGCATCTCAAACGCACCCAGCTCCACGCCGCTGCCGCGGCAGCCGCAGCCAACGGCGCCGATTTCTTCAACTATCCACGCGGCGCTAATCCAATGGTCACCGCCTTCTCTCCCCCGCCCCACCTCCTCCCGGACTCCTCCAACTGGGTTTACTTCTCACGTGCCGTCCAACCTTTACACGTATCGCACGGCTGCGTCTTCTCTTCCCCGGTTCAAGCCGACGGTCCACGCGGCTCGGGGACTGGTCACAAAACCCACCCGGCTGTCGCTGGCCCTGTTTCACAGAACCGGTTTTCTTCGCCGACAGAGCAGGCCGGATCGGATGACTCGTTCGGGTTGGATCTTCAGCTGAGCCTGGCTCCGGCCGGGTCTTGAATCGTTTGATTTCGTAACTCTCGGCCGTCTCTCCAACTTTTCACTTTGAACCTTGTACATTTTTATTTATTTTTCTCTACGAATTTCATAATTTTATTGCTTATGCAATGATAATTTCAACTTTAATTCTTATCCCAATCGGCCTTTATTCAATTTCTTTTATGAGAAAATTAGGTCTTGAATTATAATTATTTAATATTTTAAATTTATTATAAAATAAATATATTATATGAATAATCAATCAATTATTATAAGTATTTTAATTCATAGTGATAATATTTTGATCAAAGCATTTTATCTTTTTTTATTCTCTTTTAAATTTTAGAAATATTATTTCCTTGATTATATTGTATGTGTATACTATAAAAATGTTTATAATAAAAACTTATATGTATATGTATTTAGTAAAAGTGCTTCTGTATTGTACTCCTACTTAAGTTTCATTTTGGACAGCTTTATCACAGTTATATAATCATTTTTGTAAAAAGTGAACTCGTCCCAAAAAGACTTAGGTTTTGATTGGGACAGTTTTCTTACTGCTTCTTAAAAAAGTTTTTTAGTACAAAATTTTTAATTTTTTTAGTGGAAAACTATTTTAAGAAGAAGTAAAAAAGCCGTCCCAAACTGAGCCTTAGCCTTCGCTTTGAGATAGTTTTTTCTAAAGTAGCTTTTTAATATAAAAATTTTAAATTAAAAAAAATATATACTAAAAAATTATTTTAGAAAGCTATAAAAAAATATCTCAAATTAAGCCTTAATCATAATGCCCGCAAGCTGTAAATAATATTAGTTAGTAAAGAAATTTGGTGCGATAATTAATAATATTAACATGAATACTTGTTAAATAAACAATTAAAAGCAGTGCATTTAATAAATTTTTCAGAATTGACCTACGTGTCTTGCTGTGATTCCACCATCATCCGATTGGATGTTAGAAAATAAATAGGTATACTTTATTATCTAACTTTAAAAATAAAATTAAAGATTAATTATTTCTGAAAAGCTTATAATTTTCCTAGAATAGAGTACGATATAGCAAGAAAAACAAAGAGGAAAGTATTAGACTGCAAAATTCTATTTGGAATTATATTATATTTTTATTTTTAAATTACTTAAAAATAAATAATTAATGGACCTAATCTTATTAGTATAAGTTATCAAGATTTTACCATAAGTATTTTGGTCTAAGTAAGGATAAATGTTATATTTAGGATAGCTTTTGATCGTTATTTTTTCATTGTTTAAAAAAAAATCCTAAAATGCTACTTTAGAGGTCCAAATGAAGTCAAAGTCTATCGAATATATAAGTAGAATCGGTCTAGTTAACTATGTATCAATCAAATCTTTATTCCAAAAAATAACTACTTTGTACAAATTATAAGATGCTGAGTATATATTAGAAGAATGCTTTTGTTAAAAACTTTTAAGCTTCATTTGGGACGTCTTTGTAATTGTTTCTTAAAACAGTTTTCTAGTATAAAAAAGTTTAATTTTTGTACTAAAAAGTTGATTTAAGAAGCAGTAAGTAAACCATCCAAAATAAAGCCTTAGTCATTTAAGCAAGTATCATATATGAGTAGCTAAGTTCCACGAGTGAATAGTCTTAGAGAGAGGCATGTTCATTAATCATCTTGGGCGATTTCATAATATCTTAGGCTTTGTTTGTGTTAACTTTCCGACTGATTTCTAAAACAACTTTCTCAAACAAAGCTATAAGGTTCTTGGCAACTTGGCCACTACAAGCTTCAATAATGATCTGATAAACCTAATTTAAATAAATGTATAAAGAAAATTACATTTTTTTAACTTGTTTTATTATTAAAAGCAAATTGCTTTAAAAAAAGTACTAAGAGCATACCTAATAATATAAATACATAGATTAATATAATAAACTACAAATTAAAAAAATAGAAAATATAAAAATGATTAAAGAAGCCCCATAAGCTAATAGTTGTCTACTACATAGTAACCTAAGTATCCATCAACAAACATTGTGGGATACTTTGTCCCTATTAATGATAGTTTAATCTAGGTGGATAAATTAGTCAGCAATGTCAGATCATAAAAAAAGTTCCTGACCCTTCACTTAATATTTTGCAAAGTAAAGCTTCACCATGGCCAAAAATAATTTAGTTTCTCTTTTTACTTCTTCCTCCATCACCTTTTATAATTTATCAAATCAAGTTTATGCTTTTTCTTAGGTTGTTGGTCTATATAATATCAAATAAGTATCAAAATGATAAAATAAAATAAAAATACTTAAACCCTAAATATTTAAAATTAACACAGATTTTTATTTTCAGATAAGAAATTTATCTTTCCTAATTTTTATATTTTCTAATTATATATATATATATATATATATATATATATATATATATATATATATATATATATATATATATATATATATATATATATATATATATATATATATATATATATAGAAATTAGGTATTTTTTTTCTCTTATTATCATTGGGAATTTCCTGTGTAATGTTGGAAGCCTACTTATTATTAAAAAAAAATCAGCACATAGCTACTTTAATTTATAATAATATTACCCAGATTTTTAAAAACATAATAAAATTTATTACTTATATATATTTTTATTTTCATTAGTTTTTATATTTTGATCGGGATGTGTAACACATGAACAAGTTAGAAAATATTAGTTTAATAGTTAGATAAACTATTCATCTTGATTTCATAAAATGATCTGTCCAATTAAGTACTACGTACGGAGCACAAATTCTAATGTATTTACATATTAAATTCATAAACTTATTTTCACAAAACTTGCTTTTTTTGAGGGAAACATTTAGGCTAATTAAGACATACACACTCATCACATACGTAAGTCTCGAATCAAAGACATCTTAGCTGATAGTCAAAGTTTCCAACCAACAGACTAAGATGAGCTACGTCACATAGGTACCTGTCATTCTCTTTACAAATTTTGAAGATGAGAAAAAATCAATGTGATATGTGATATGTGGTAGATTGTTTTTGAAGAGAATTGATGGTGTGGACTTTAAATGGAGGTCCACCAAACCTTAAGAAGGCCATTAAAGTCTTTGACATGTTGGTGGTGAAATGGATGAAAGTGGCCAAGGAATAATTTCCAGCTAATGGGTTTGAAGAAGCTTAGACAAATAACTCTTATTTTGGGTTTTAATATTTTTGTTGGCATTAACTTAATGCTTTCTAAATCCGCTTTTTAGTACAAAAAATAATAATTCAAGAAAATTTTGTACTAGAAATCTTCTTCAGAAAACAATAAAAAATATTGTCCCAAATGAAGCCTTAGTGAGACAAATGGACGAACTGCATAGGCTAAAAAAATATGAAGGCTAGTATGGAGGTTTAGATGGGGTTAGGAATGCTAGTATGAAGGTTTTGATGGGGTTAAAAAAATAGGAAAGCTATGAAAATAATGTAAAAGTGTTTAGGGGAGATAGACTTTCAAGAAAATAATTCTTACAAAATGATTAGACTTTACAGCACATAATTCTTGCAACTTATCAAAGATTTAAAGCATCAATAAGAGCTCACATAATTCAATATAAGCATATATATATATATATATATATATATATATATATATATACATAATTTAATTACTGTTCATTAAATATTTACATAAGTAACAAGTTCCCAAAATATATACATTATTTAGTAACAGGCTACAAAATAAACATATAATGCCAAAGAGTAAGAAACAAAACCTAAACTACCACTAACTAACTAGCCTCACTCTGCTTGTTACTTTCCCTTACCAAAAATCACCTAAATATCACATAATGAGCTCATAGCTCAACAAGTAACCAAAATTTATCACTATATTCAATGTAAGAAAAAGAATCAATATGTCTGCTTTAATTCTAATCAATTTCAATCAATAAGTTATCATTATGAATAATAAGCAATATATGAAATTAATGTCAATCAATAATAAAACCAATATAATCAATAAGCAACAAAAGTTTATCAATCTATAAAAAAATAATTAAAATTATTATCAATCAATAGCATATGTTGTACAATGAAACAACCCTCAATTGAATATTAGTTATATTTGTGTTTATGATTCTATCACATGCTTCTATCCATCTTTTTGCCACATATAATTGTATATCAATATGACATGTAAGTATATTATATTAATATGTTGTATCAATATATTTATCAATATTTATCAATGTCCTTATTATATGTTATACCATGTCACATTAGTATTAATGCGAGTTCTATCAATTCTACATTAGATCTATCTATCAATAGATTTAATCAAGTTAAATGTTGTCATGTAAATGTAGATGGATGTAATTATTAATGCCAAAATAGGACATTAAACTTTAATGTGATATTTTTAATATCTTCAACCCAAACTATTGACTGGTTGGTCCTCAATCTGTAATTTAATCATAATTATCGACTGGTTGGTCATCAATTTTTATCTTACCATTATTATGCATAAATCTTAAATCAATTAAAATATGGTTATCAATAAATCATTAAGAGTTTTCATCTTTTTCCCATTGATATGATTCAATTAATCAATTACAAGCTATAATTATGATTAAATTACAAACCATTTTTTAAGGAATGATCTTCAGCCTAGTCTCTTGTACAAGGTGTTGCAAATCTGGACTCAAGATTTATGATTTTGATGATAATAAATATTATTAGATTTCTAACTATGCTATCTCCTAATCATTAAATTTATTGTATATCTATTTTTTTTTCTTCTCACTAATATTTCAGTCCCACAGTTCACTTGCAATCTCAATCAACTCAAAGTTTCGTAGACTTGGGTTAAAGTCTTTATTTTCAGTCTTTTTATAATTTTACTTTTCTCAAGTCAATTATGTATTTTGGTGGATCCTAATGCTAAGTAACCTTGCACACACATATTCAAGGGGGTGAGTTAGTGAGTTAGGAAGAAGTTGTATTTTTGAAACTACTCATCCAGTACGATTGATATCGTACTGGATGATCACTACAGGAAAATTACCCATTATCGGTGATAATTTCTAGCATTTTTGATATATTTTTTGGCTACTTGGAAAATTTATGTTGGTTTTCTAGCAGTTCATAAACCGTCAGAATAAATCACATAGGAAATAAAAACCTGCTCCCAATTTCTGAATGCAAAATTTTCAAGTAGTTTTCTGGTGGCGCAAATAATAGAAATTAATGAACCCAAAATCATAGGTAAACCGCTAGAGCCTTCGATTTAACCAACGATAAGAACCGTCAATATTTTTATGGAAAAATAATCGATAAGCCACCTGTTATTGTCGATGATAAAATAAGAAAATTGGCCACAAACTTCACACCGTTTGACATCAAAGTTTCTGACTGCTAAACCGTTAGTTAGCCGCCAAAAACCAGTAACATTTGCAAAAAAAAAAAAAAGACAGCCCCTCAATTTACAAAAAAAATTCATAATTACCTGCATACAGTTTAATATATATAAAAAACAGTGTTGATGTTCCAAAATCAATATAATAATTCATATGAAATAATAATATACATTCAATAATAAACAAATATATTTACATAATCCACAATAACCAAAAATGGTTTTTTAAACCAATAATAATACATATGTCCCACAATCAACATAATATATGAAGTCCATAATCAGATGTTCCAAATACTAAAAATAGATCTTCGAACAAATAATAATAAATATCAACAACACTAATCATCATCTGTTAACATGCTGCCTTGTGATTGAGGTGTAGGCTCTTGCTCTTTTTCCTTCTAATTTTCAGCTCGATATGATCGCAGCTCATGCATCTCATTTTAAATCTTTCTCATCTTTTCTATCTCTCTAATTAAGGCAACAACCCTCTGGCTAACAGTTTCTTCAACACCACTAACATCATAAAATATTGAAGTAGATATACTTCCCTCATAAGCATATCCTTACAAACCTAAGCCATAAAACCTCCCCACAACTTCCTCCAATAACATCTAATCACCTGTGATACTCAGAATATTGGATTGATCTTGAAGATGATCCCCCACTAGTAGACTGCTAACTTTCATGAAGTCGTATAAAATCATCCTACAAGAATAAATCTATAAAATAAATTTTTTATTTATTTTGTATTATTACTAAAAAATTATACTCAAATGAGCTTTATCGCCTTCTCATCAACCCACTAATGATCAGTTTGATATTGGTGAGTCCTCATATGTAGCTCTAGTAGTGTCGGTTATCGACCAAGTAACATTTTATGCAAATAGAAAAAATATAGTTAGAAAATATACATATATTTAATAAATTAATTGAATTAATCTTTTACAAGTCATCTTCCATATTTAGTATGAGGCACTGATCCACTAATATGAAGAGGGCTTCCTAAACACTCACAGTTAGATGCTCTATTTTGCTTATTCTACTTTCTCAATTTGGTGAACTTAGGGCTCATCTAAACTCTCCTTAAATCCGCCCAACTCCAATGCTAATCTATAATAGATGTTGCCAAGACTTTCTAATATTTGTGAATATGTCCCTAAGATAAGTTAATCCGCTCCTCTCAAAATTTATTCTGATCCTTGTACCATGATCAGGCAACCACCCAAAACCTTTATGTAAAACATAGGCATAAATATTAATATTAATACAAATAAAAAATCTAAGTAATGCCAAATAAATATACTTGAAATTCCCTAAACCATATATTCTTAACTTCCTTCGAGATCTTCTTTCATTATAAGTAAGGAGCATTATATTTGCTCCTTATGATGTCACAAATCTTATGTGTAGTTTGCCTTGAGAGATTGAAGCTCAAGGTAAATTTTTTTGTCAATAATATATAATAGATCAAATTATAATAACTTTATAAAATAAACTAAACTTATATATCACCCTTAGGCTCGATATATAAGCTTATATGCTACTGTTGTAGGCTCTCCGACACCAACCTCTTCTTGTGTTGATGGTCCACCCTATTCTGGCTATACATGAGGTGTAAGGGTAGGTTGATGGAGCTATTTGTGATGTTGGTGAGGGATAATATGGATCAAATGGATCCGAGTGT
This sequence comes from Dendrobium nobile, assembly GCA_022539455.1. Classification (NCBI taxonomy): domain Eukaryota; kingdom Viridiplantae; phylum Streptophyta; class Magnoliopsida; order Asparagales; family Orchidaceae; genus Dendrobium; species Dendrobium nobile. Next base: position 33,837,269 of record CM039729.1, read on the forward strand.
GTCTGATCTGGAGAGGGAAATTAAGAACTCATAGACGTAGGAGGAGGGAAGTACAAAGGAAGGGGTGGTACTCCAACCATAGTTGGATCTATCTATCTTTGAGCCTACTTACTAAGGGACTGCTGCTGACTCCTAAGTGGTGGTGATGGTATCACTAGTGGAACTGATCTCTGCCCCTAACCTTCATTACTCTAGTTTGACTTACTTGGTCTAATACTTAATTGTTTCTTACGATAAAACTTTAAAGTGAAGGATATGCTAGGAGGAATGTCACTTGAATCCATATATAGTAAAAGAAGCAATTAGTAAATCGTTGTAATATATAAAAAAATTAAGTTTTAATAATTATGAAGATTTGCATAAGTAGAAATAAAAAATGCAAAATATAGACTTTTTAGTTATAATAAATATGAAGAATTACATAAATATTATTATAGAATATATAATGATTTAAATACAAATAGAATTTAATAATATATATTTACCAAGATTTGTTTACTAACTTGATTTTTAAAAACTAAAATATAATAAGTACATTACAATAAATTTAGCTACTTAAATTACAAGAACTATTCAGAATAAAAAATATTTTCTTTGCTCTCCAAAGTATCTTTATTTTCTTCCTCGTTCTCACTTGTGAAAGTTTGTTAGGGATATTAAGCCCTTATGAACTAGTCCCAAGGCTAACCAAGAGGGGGATGAATTGCTATTTTAAAAAAATCTTTCGATCAAAACACAATCTTAAAACAAAAATCAACATTCACCATAGAAATTTAGAGTGCAGAAATTAAATGCTGAAGTAGTAATAAAGAACACAAAAATTTATAGTGGTTCGGTCAACACGGCCTACGTCCACTCCCCGGAGACGCCCTTTGAGTATTGAACTAAACACAGTGTCTCTCCTTTTTACCACAGCAAGGAGGAGAAGCCTTTACAAACCTCCTTTCCACCAACCCAGGTGAGGCAGAGAATCCAACTCCTTCTGCTTCCTCCAGAAGCAGGCAAAGAACCCAACTCCTTTTACTTCCTTCTGAAGCAGGCAGAGAACCTTAATCAAATGCTGAAGTTTACCTCTCTAGAACCCCCAAGGAACTAAGGACAATGACTAGAGAAGATGATGATGGATCCTTGCTTGGAGCAACCTTTGTGAACCCCCTCACAAACTCCCCCTCATAAGATCCTCTCTATCTCTCTCCCTCCCTTTCTCTCCCTCTCCTCATAGCTCTCTCAGATCAAAACAACAGAAAAAGATGTTCTAAAGGGTAGAACAAGAGCTCTTAAATAGAAGAGCATCGAATAACTCATTAATTGTAACATGTTGACTTTATCATCCAGGATGATATAAATATCATCATGTACGATCAGTGCAAATTAAGCTTAATTAGCTAGGATGATCTAGGTCAAATAGAAGAAATGTGTTTATATTATCTAGGATGATGAAATATCATCCTGTACGATTAGTAGAAATCGTGGAATATCATCTAGATAATCACACTGAAGGGATGTCTTGACGATTGAAAAATAGCTTGATTTTCCGGTCGATCTCACGATCATCCCAGACGATTAGTTCAAATTCGTGAAAACCATCCAGAATATCGCCCTAAATAGAAGCTGTCCGATATGTGGTCGTCCAAGAATAATTAAGGTTTTTGAATTGATCATCCAGGATGATGTGATCGTATCAATCAAGCCTTAATTACTTTCTTTAATTATCAGATTAATTTAGGCATAATTGTGTTGCATCGTCTAGGACAATGTCCTGGACGATGTCCAAAAATAAATAATACCTAAATAGATATGGTGGCTAATTCTTTTTGATTTGAGCCTATCATCCCGGCCGATATGAATATCGTCCATGATAATGTGCTTAATGATGACTGCCTTAATCAGGATGCCCTAATTAGGGTTTCTATTTTCAGCTGATCGTTTAGAACGATAGTTGGATCGTCCCGGATGATGTGAGCAAAAATAAAGAACTCTAAAAGTAGTCAGAAAAATTTCCCTAATTATTTATGTGCAAGGTTACTTAGCATCAGGAACAACTTCATTTATAATAGACTCAAGAAAGAAAAAAGTATACAAACTGACTCAGACCTAGGCTACCCAATCTTGAGTTGGTTCAAATTACAGTATGATCTTGTAGACCTGAAATGTTAGAAGGCAAGACAGTCATAGAGAAACAGAAATATTTACTATCATCTAAATCATATTTCTTGAAAAACAGATCCGCAACAACTTGACGAGCTTGTCGAACTATTCATATCCTCTAACTACAATTCAACATTATGATCTGTAGTTGACATCTCATTAATTTTAATTGACCTACAATCTGACATCCGATCCTATTGATGTGTAGTTACTATGACATATTTTTGGTCAATTATCCCCCATGCTTTTATTTTTATGACAGCTGGCTAATCTTTCTTATCTCAACGATCACTAGGATTTTTGCTAAAATAAAATTGAATAACTTGACTTACTAACACAAATGGATCAAATTTCTTATATCTTTTTCTATGTTTGACTTATACTAAACCATATATAGTATGAAACCTTGTGCCTTTATTCGGTACAAGAACATATAATTGACAATTGAAAAAATATATAAGATTCTCAACTTCTCATGGGTACTGTAACTCAAGAACCTCATTTAGAATGTCGTAATAATCACACTAATCTTATTCATGGGTATTTTCTCTAACACAAACTCTATAATTTTCAAAAAATTTTCCTTCACTCCACGACTTGGAATGAAATCTGAACTCATTAACTATATATATTGGTCAGCTATTTACCTTTCATATTGGGCCCCATGCTAGTGCTTGCAACCCTTTATCAAAAACCTTATTATAGGGGTTATGCATCTAAGAAAATTTTTAAATGTTAGGACTTTTAGTATTAAATAAGATATAAATCAATGAAAATTTTGAAATTTAAGGGCTCACGTATGATCTAAACTAAGTTGAAAATTCATTTATAACAAGTTCCTCTACATCTTTAGTATCTATTAACGGCAAATTACTTACAAAATACCTGGTGACAAATCATCCAAATAAGACTTCAATATTAAAAATTAACATGATTCTTTTTGTATATTATGGAAAAACTTACTTTAAGAATATTTGGACTTCCTAACAGTTTAGTAGAATATATAAAGTCACTATTTTAATTTCTAAATCATTGAGAAATCTTTCAACACATTTGCCACTAGGCTTTCCATGACTTCTAAAGACTGATAGTGCATATTGCGATTGTTCTTCAACATCAAAGTCCATATTACAAAAAATCTTTATTTTTGTACTCCTCACTTGGTGCTCGAAGTAGTAGGAGTAGAAGTATGTGGTTACTTGAGACAAATATGCTTAATATCAATCCCTCTAGTCGAGCTTTATTCTTAACAAATTTTTTTCAACTTGTTCAAATATCAACTAGATGATTAAAATTATGAGTTATAATTAAAAATATTTAAGATATCATATTAAAATATGTTTCACCTCTCAAAAGGGTACATCCATTAATATTGCACAGGTTCACTAACTCTAGCCTTATAAGGTAGATAGACTAGAAGATGCACCATAGAATTAAAGAATCTTAGGGACAAAATTTTTCTCTAACTTGCATAGGTTGATTAGTATGCTCTCTTTGCATCTTCGTAAAGCATCTTCGCTTAATTTAGATGAATATAGGTCTAGAAAATCATAAAGTCTCTATAGTATGTCATCACGACTAAATCTGGATGGAGGAGGTGACCTCTCAACTCTATTTTAAATAAATGTTTCCTTATTTCTCCTAAATAGATCACTTTTGGGTAGAAACATATGATCACAATCAAGCCAAGTATTTTTTTCCTCCATATTTTAGTATGAAAGATTTAGTATTCTCTATGCAGTAAGGGCAAATTAATTTTCGTGCTTTTCTCTAGCCAAATAACATGTCACAAGCTAGAAAATCACTAATTATTTAAAGTCACATAGATTTAAGAAAAAAAATTATTTGGTTGAGATGTCATATGTGATTACACTTTCTTTCTATAATAACTTAAGATCATTAATTAATTGTTGCAAAAAAAAATTAATTTTTACTTTTAGATTATGTGGTCCAAGTATTATAAGTGTTAAGAACATGTATGAGGTAGTCATACACATCTTTAGTGAATGTTGTATGGAGTTAGTATAATTGGCCAACAAGAACACGGTGAAGCTGCATAACTGTATGGAGTAAAACCATCAGCACATAATCACAATATTATGTTACGTGACTCATTAGCAAATGAAATGTGTATTTGATCAAAATATTTCCATGATTTAGCATCTGATGGATGAGAAAGATTACTACTGTGTGCAAATTTCTCCTTATGCCATCTGATAAGACCTCTTGAACTTATTGATGCATAGAGCTCTAAAGTCTTGGTATAATCATAAAATAAAATAAATGGGAATATAAAACATCTTTCTTTTGACAATGTTATTTTACCTAATTTGGTTTAAACCGAGGCACATTGTAGGTGCAACAATAAACTTTTGTCGTATCATCCTTGTAGCATAGCATACATCTATATATACAACATTTAATTTTTATAGCAGTGAGACTCAACTTGGATACTAATTTCTTTGTTCAATACAAATCTGTGGGGATTAAATTATTTGATGGATATGCTTTCTTGAGAAGACCAATGAAGTCATTAAAGTGTCTTGAGGAATATTATATTTAATATTAATACTTAGCATCCTAACAAAAATTGATAATTTTGATTAGTTATGCAACCATCCCATATTTATTTTTGAGCAACATGTATTAATTCAAAGAATTTTTTTTTGTTTCTGCATTTCGTGGCTCTTCCATGTTGGCCATTAAATTAGGACCTACTGCATCAAAAATAAGTTCTTCATATGGTCTACTCATTTGATCTTCATTAACTATTTCAAATGTTATGGTTGGTCTTGCATTAGTATCTTTGTGTGGCTCATACTCACCATATATGGTCCAAATCCAGTATAAATCCCCTATGATATAAATCAACATTTACATCATCGGGCTTTAGGAATGCTTGATTTTTGTGCTTAAGGCATGGACATCTATATTTCATCAAACTTAAATGATGGTAGTTGAGATGTAATATGAATAAAAGTCTCAAATCCCTCCATAAATTCATCTGTCAATCCTCTTCGACCTGGTAACAATCTTTTATACATCTAATATCTCTTTTCTTGGATAGTCATTTAGATGTTAAAGAAAACATTCCCTACATAATTGTGAAATGAATTATCAGGAAATATATAGCCTTAAATTTTGTTTAAATCTAATAAAAAAATACCATTTCTAATATTTTTTAGCTAAGTCTTTTTAGGTCTACCTATACCATTCTTAATATAATTTAAATCTAATACCTCTACTTTCCTAACAAGGTCATGAGAAGGCTATCATTTTAAGCGACCCAACTATCTAAGATGACTTATATCTACAAAACTTAACTTAGTATTATGCTTCTCTTTTAATGGCCAACATTCAACACTATAAAGCACTACAGCTCTCACCACCATCTTATATAATTTTCCCTTAAAGTTTGATGGGGACTTTTCTATCACACAATAAGCCCGATGCATTCCTCCACTTCAACCATCCAACTTGAATTTTGTTGATAATATCCCCATCTATTTAACCTTCACTCTAAACAAGAAATCCAATATATCTAAAATATGTACTCTTATTAATGACTTGATCACCTAAAGACACAATCCCCTCACTAGATGTATTACTACTAAAATTATAATCCATATATTCATGTTTTAGATTTACTTAACAGAAAAACTTTAGAATCTAAGGTTGACCTCCATAATTCAAGTTTACCTTCAACTCCCTCTCTAGTCTAATCAAGAACAAGAATATCATCAGAAAAAATTATATACTGAAGTACATCCTCTTACAAATGTCTACTAAGAACATCCATGACTAAAGAAAAATGTTATGGGCTTAAGGCTTTCTCAATATCAAACTTTAGATTCAAAGGTTGATCTCCATAGTTAAAATTTACCTTCAACTCCCCTCTAATCTTATTAACAAGAAGAATATCAAAATAAAAAAATTAACCAAGGTACGTACTCTTACAAATGTCTACTGAGAACGACCATGACTAAAGCATAAATTAATGAGATGCATGAAGATCACCTTCAGCTAAGGCATTTAAATGCGAGTGAGGGTGTTGGGAGTGAGGATACAAGAAACATTCGACAGTCAGAGTTTTGTTGATAAAATGGATGAGCACATCAACAACAAGGGTGCAGGAGTTTAGATAAAAGATGAGCAACACAAAGAAATGAGGATGAAGGGTGGGGGCAGTAGTACCCTTTATGGCAGTTTTTTAGTGATTTTAGCCACCAAGAAAGTTTCACTTAAAAATGGCGGCTAAGTTACTAGTAAAAGGTGCCACATAAATAATATACTTGTAGTATTTCAGGCGATTAATTGACCACCAGAACATATAACAGTTTAGTGGTTAATACCGGCAGTGGAACTGTCGATAAATAGCAGCGGTCAAACCGTCGATAGTTTTAACTGTCAACTGACCGCCAAAAATACTGCATGTATTCAACAAATTTCATGTAGTGGATTTCTTATTAAAAAAACCCTAATTAGGGGACTTGTGGTAAGTAAGAGTGATTAAATTCATCTTATTTTATGATCTCCATCATATAGGATGATCGGGTATAATATCACGATTTAGGTAATATTTTAAAATTTAAAATTTATGTCAAATTATATTGTACGTTATGCATGGTGCTATATGATTTATAAAAATCATACTTAAATTGATCATGTGATTAGTGGAACAATTATGGTTACTTTTTTCAATCAAATTATATTGGACGATTGGTGATGATCGTAGTGTACGACCCGAGTAATGCATGGGATGATAATTAAATTATCACCTATCATCCAAGATGAAATACCATAGTTCTTCAACTAATCATACATGATAAACCCCCAATGTCATACTATATGAATAAAGATCTACATGGAATTATAATTAAATTATTGCCTATCATACTAGACAATCAGTACAAACTCTTTAACTTATTGTATTGGGAAATACAATTCATACTATTTATAAAAGATATTTTATTCTAATCATACCAGATAATGTACTCAATCATCCTAGATGATTAGTTTATCTCTTTTAATTGATCGTACATGGTATGTCTCCTTGTATAGTACTAATAATAGTACTTTAAACTAATCAGACATGATGATCCTAGATCGTATGAGTTGATCTGTGTCCGTAGATTAAAACTTAGGGCTCTTTGTGAGGCTCTCTATTTAAAATATCACTTACTCTTATTATAAAGAATTTTGCTTTTAAGTGTCTTGAGAAAGCATAGAGAGGGAGTTAAGGAATGCTTTGGGAGAGAAGAGAGGGAAAGTTGGTTATGAGGGATTCACAAGGTTACTCCAAGAAAGATTTTTCCCTGTATTCTTCAAGCTTCTGCCTTGATTCTTTTGGTGGCTTCGGGGAGACATTCTATAGCACTAGGCCTTAGTTTTCTACCATCTCCAAGAGGGAGAGAAAGGATTCTGAGTTCTCTTCTTTCACTAGGAGGGTGAAAAAGGATTTCAGATTCTCTACATTCACTAGGAGGGTGAAAAAAAGATTTCAAGTTCTTTGCCTTCACTAGGTTGGTTAAAAAGATTTTTTAAGGGCTTCTTTGCCTTGTTATGGGGTGAAAAAGGAGACACTAGTTTTAGTGAAATACCTATAAAGGAGGTTTCCAGGGAGTGGATGTAGGTCATGTTGAAATAAAACATAATAAATTTTTGTGTTTTTTATTCTTATTATTCTAGTTTTTTATTTTTTTGTGTTGTGTGGTTGACAAACTCTAATTTTGTATTATTTTGAAATTGATCTACTTATATATTAGGGGATTAAGATGTTTGTTTTCAAATATTAAAAAGGCAATGAAAAGATTTTCTTTTTGTTAAATAAATTTTTAAATAACTAATTCATCCCTCTTTATTAGCCTGGGGATTTTTCTTTGAGTTTTAACAACGTTCACAAACTTTCAAGTGGTATTTTTTAAGAGCTGTTTAATTAAAAAAATGTTAACTTAATTTTCTTTGGGATAGTTTAATTTATGGAAAGTTAATTTTGAAATCAAATACATCATTATGAAATTATGTAGAACTATGAATTTGAAGACTGGTTTGTTATTAATAATGAATTTCCTTACCTCTATCGAGTCAGTCTAGATAAGCCTCCCCATGACTATAATAACCTTAGAAACTAGAAAAAAAGCAAATTTTTTCATTTTCAGTCAGGGTTGGTCACCCTATCAATTCTTTATCTATCAAGGATGTCGATGAAGTAGTCGACTAGTTGTACGGTCTGAAGGAAGCAGACATCTGGAGAGACTGTTCGACATTAAGACAGACAGGGGTCCCATGAAGAAAATAGGGTGAATTCCTATTTCATGTCTGGTTTAGACGGTCGATGCGAATGTCCTGCAATGTTCGATGAAGAGCTTTGAAAGAATATATCACTTCAGGAGGTGAACTTATCATTCGCTAATGCTTTCAATTCATAAGATTGAAAGTTCTTCCTGATTAGCATAGTTAAATTCGACCAAGAACTATATATGTCCCCAGAGGATCAAATGATTGTTTAATCAGGTGTTCAACTATGATAATCTGGATAAATGGATCATTAATTTCATAATCAAATTCATGATAATAAAATAATATATCTTCCCAAAGAAAGAAGATATCATCTATTGTCTCTTATTTGAATATGATAATAATGAACGTTAAATTTGATTTTTCCCAAAGAGAATTAATTGAATTTTTGTAAAACCTGATTTTGAAAAATTTATCTAGGTTTTTAAATCTCCTACAAGTGCAAGTCCTCGTAATCAATTACATCATATGGGAATTAAAGTTTCCTATGCATACTCTCGATTAAAATAGTGGTATAAATTTATTTAAGAATTCAAAGTATGATATCAAAGGAGCAAGGATTGAAATTTAAATAAGATTGGATGAAATTGGAGCACTTATTTTTGGAGGTAAAAGAAAGAAAAATAGGAGGTGTTTGAGATTCTTAAACAATATAAAAACACCTCACTCTATCTTATGTGTTGGGCTTAAATTTGGATTGAAAGAGGTTTAAGTATGAATGAACAATTTTTTTTGAAAGTTAGGATTAGATTCCTAGAGGTTGAGGTCTTATAGCCTGAGCCTGCCTCATAACCTAAATCTAAATTAGATAGTAAAAATCAGTGATCTGAACCCAGCTATTGGAATGTAGGATCTTGACTTATCCCGATATAGATTAGGGTGCCAACTAACCAAATAAGTGCTTATAATCTATGAGTCCAGTCTTTTATGCAAGAGTGGTAAGAACATTTAATTAAGTTTTGAAGAGATATGGACAACATCTAGAACTGATCCTTAGCCCCTTGACTTATTTGGGTTAATTGATGGTAAAATTAAATGCAATTAAAATTTTAGTCACTTTTAAATTTGTATTTAATGTAATGCATGTTAGTTGACTTGATAAATTCTTAAATCAAAATGAAGCAGTTCTAAAAAAGCTTAAAAATAGAATTTTCTCTAAAGATTACATAGATTCTCCTTGACAGATCTACACACTCATAGGCTAGGTAATCTTCCATAACCTTTAGATGGGGAGGTGTCTAACAAAGGAGAGAAGGTGCAACAAAATGCTATGTGAACTCCCAGTGATCCCAGACTTACTTATTAAAAGCATTAGAAATTTTCTGTGAGCTTGAAATTTTTTAAATTTAATTTAAGTAGAAAATGTTTTAACAATCCTTCATGAGCCTCCAATTTAGTTTTAGGCTAAATAAAATATGGCATGCAAAATTACCAAAAAACTAAGAAAAATTGGCAAATATTAATCACAGGCAAATCACATTAATCAATAATCAAATTAATTAAATTAATATTCAAATTGTAAGTCCATGTTGAAAGTGCCACTTAATATTACACCCCAAGGTCTATAGAAAGTAAAGTGGTTGGGTATCACTGACAACAACCCAAAATTTACTCCTAAGACTCAAGTGAATTTGAGAATGGGATTCTTCTCAATCTTTATTTAATTTTCCTTCTTTGAGCTTTTTGGATCTATCAGATCTGGATATCTAAATGAAAAGAAACTCTCCCTCGAAAGAAAGATTTTCTTTTCTATTTGGATATTTTAAATTTATCCAGGTTTGGATCTCTAAAAGGATAAGAACTCTCCTCTGGAGTTATATATTGAAATTATCCCAAGTAGTTATATATTGAAATTAAAATAGTCAAACCAGCAATAGTTAGCCATGCTCTTTTAATTTTTAAAATGGGGACTTAGTGAAGCGAACACCAGTACAAATTTAATATTATAATTTTTGACCCTGTTTACTTTCAAATGTCCTCTATGAGAATGATCATCTGCATAAGATTATGTAAGCATTGAAATTTCCCCCAACGTAAAGATAAATCTAATGCATAATTAATCATATAATAGAGTACATAAATTAAATAAACAATCACAACAATCATTTAATTCTAACAACTAGTATGTAGTGAAAGCTCAACAAATCTAGTACACATCAGAAAAGTAAACACTGGCCTAGCCTAGATCTAGAAGTGGTGCCCTAGCAATTCATCAAAAGTGTGTGAGGTAGGCTATGTGACTTGAATATGTGCTATATCGGGTAATTAGTTTAAGTTTCCTAATGTTTGGATTTGTTGAAGGATGAAGGGTAATTTTAGTTAGAGTTCCAATATTAATGTGTTAATGTTTATTTTAGAATGCATTTTCAAGGTTGATTTGAAAGTTTAAGATGCGCCAAGAGGGGGGTGGGGGTGAATTGGTGCTTTAAAAATAATCCTAAACATGGGTCCTTTTTTTTTTTAAACATTGGAAATAGGCAAATTATTTTAACAATGCAGAAGCTACAACTTAAACAACAAATATAGTACTGATTATGAAAATTTGAAAGTTTATGAGGGGTGTTAAATCCTAAAAAATTAGTCTCGAGGCTAACCAGGGGGGGGGGGGGGGGGGGGAGTTAGTTGGTTATTTAAGAAACCTTCTTTAGCAAAAAGAAAAATCCCCTTCTTAAAGCTCTTTCAACAACGTAATATCAATCATAGATTTTTAACCAAGAAGTTATATCCAAAAATAAAAGTGGTAATAAAGTGCAAAAAAATAAAATAAGAAAGAACCCACAAGATTTATAGTGGTTTAGTCCAACCTGACCTACATCCACTCCATAGAACCTACTATTCAAGGTATTATCCTAAACCTTTAATGATTCTTCATTAGCCCCCATAGCTAAGTAGAGAAGTCTTTACAAAATCCCTTCCACCTTCCTCCATGCAACGGAGTAGTCGAACCTTTTGACACTAAGGAGATATTTTTCTTCCCAAAACTTCCCTCAAGATGAACCTTGAATCCGATGGTACTAAAGTGCAAGCTTATTGGAGCAACCGTGTGAAATTCCCTCTAGAATCCCATGAAACCCCCTCCAAGGATCTTTTCCCTCTAAAACTCCACCCTTTTTTCTCTTCCTTCCAAGTTCTCTCTTCAAGTTTTATCTAGAAGAACAAAAACACAATGGCTGCCAAAGACACTTACCAATTGCCTTGAGAAAGCTTAAATATAGGGCTTTAAAAAACCCCAAAAAATTAATTCTATCTTCAAAGATCATCCAGTATGATCTCATGATCATCTAGTACGATGTGCTTAAATAGAGGGGTTCAAAAAATCCTAAAAACACAATTATGGTGCTAAATATCATCTTGTACGATCACATGATCATCTAGTATGATGTGCAGAATTTGACCTGATAGTCTTGGACAATCTCTGGATAGTCTAAGACAATTAGTTCAAATTTGTATAGATCATCCAATATAATATTAGGGAACATCCTCGACGATTAGAAGAAAAAATTTAGTATTTCATCTAGGACGATCAAGTATCATCCCATGCACCTCTCGGGCCATCTAGTACGATTTACAATGACCGTCTTGAATGTTTGGATTGAACAAATTAAACATAATTAATCTCCTAATCATAGGATCAATTTAGGAATAAATTTCATAGATCATCCAGTACGATATACATCATCCTAGATAATTTGATTAAAATATGAAATTCAAAATCTTTCCTAAATTATAATTGGCGGCTATTTCTCATGATCATAAATGATCATCCATTATGATAAAAATAGTTTAGTATGATTAGTTCAAAAGATAAACTTTTGGTTTAAACTCAATCTCACTCCCCCTGATTGTTTGTGTGCATGGTCACCAAGCTAACATACACCCTTACAGGACTTAACTCAAGAAATAAAAAATATATCAATGAATATTGCAAAAATTTTATATTATAACCTATTATACGTAATCTTGAGCCTTGAATCTTTGTTGGATGGTGCATGAAATTCCTAATATATTAGTACACACACAAACAAATATATAGTACAAAAACATAAATAGACAAAAGGATGAGAGCCACAATATTTGTTATCATAAAAAAAATAAAATCATGAGCTCAAGTTGCAACAATCTCATTCTTTTTGATGATCACAAATGTTATAAGTTGAATTTATAAAATAATAAATATTTTCTCTTAATCTCCCCTCACTAAAATAATTATATTAAAAATAAGGGAAATAAAAAAAAAGTTTCTTTTATTTTCTTTTTTATTTTATATAGAAAAAATAAAAAATAAAAAAAAACTTATAAAACCCAAACAAAAGATATATTAATACAAATACAAGATGAACATATACAGCTTAAATACAAATACAGCCAGTCAAACACATTCTTCCCCTTTGACATTATCAAAAGAAATGGAAATAAAAATAAAATAAAATGAAACACACATAACAAACTCTGATATAGTGGATGTGGTGTTAATATTTAAGAAGAATCAATTAGTTTTAGCAAGTTTTCTTAAAATGAGAAAGTTACCTCTTGATTTTATTCAAAAACATAGTTAGAAATGAATTGGCCGCACTAAGATCCATAAAAGTTGGAAATTTAAATTTTATTAACCCTAGCTCAAGGTTCCTGCATGTTAAAGTCCTTTTTAAACAAAAAAATCTAATTTAGAAAAATAATTAGAGAAGAAAAAAAGTTTTTTTTTTCAGTCTTCTTACATGAAATATATATAATAGAATATATAAAACTGGTGAGTAAAGAATCATGATTTTTAGACTCAAGTATCAAACGTATCGTTTATACACATGAGTTTTCTAAGATTTAAAAATGTAAGAAAGGTAAGTTAACTTATTGTGAGATCATTTTGTGCCTCTTAGTCAGCTTTTGGTGCACTTTACATATCATTTGATTTTTGATACAACTCTATGCATCTTTTCATTTTGGCGTACATTGCGCATCATTTTATGCCTCTTTTTATTTTTTGTAATGTTACTTCCGTTCTTAATCTTTAAAGACTCAAAGCAAACAAGATCCAATGATAAAAATGATTAGCTTGATTAAGAAAATTACGAAGTGGATTCATCAGCTTGTAAAAGATTCCTATGAGATAGAAGAAATATAAGATGATATAAAAGATTTAATTTCAAAAGTCCAATTCTTAAATTAATATAGTTTTTTAATTCAAAAGTGCAATAGCCTGATTAAGAAAATAATAAGGAGAAACAAAAACCTGAATTTCCTTCATTTAATAATTTAGAAAAGTCAAAATCACTTAAAAAATTTTAGGTAAAATAGAGTTAAAATTTTCATATAAAAAATTGAGGGAAGTGAATTAATTCTCTTATGAGAAAACAATGTGAAATATGATTTGTGTGAGTTAATCAAAGATAAATAAAAAAAAATATACATGAAAAACAAAATAAAATGATCACAAAAAACATCAGAAACAACATATGAAACCTTTTTGATGAACAAAACCAAACAAAGTACATATATGCATGCATTAACTACAACAAATAAACATACAAACAAAAATGTATACCTTATCATTTTGCTCATAGTTTGATGATTTAGAAATTAGGTTTGCCCAAGGAGATTTTTTGTTTTTTATCATTTGCCCTTATTAGAATGTACTTATTTTTACCATTTTTCTTTACTAGAAGAGTTTCTAAATTAGGTCATTCATTATACCTAAAGTAAATAGCATTAGAAAAAATCTTAGCATTCTTACCATTTTTACATATATTCCATTTTTTATTGATGCTATTATTTATGCTTAAGTAGTTTTTCAAATTCACTTGTTATTTTGGCTATCTCCTTGCTTTCATTTTCAACCAAACCATTCTTATCCATCTCTTTAGCTTTTAGCACTATTATTTTATCTGCATCCAAACATATTTGATCCAAACTTTGCTAATAGGTAATGAGTGAGCCAATCAAATTATCAATAGAATATTCATTCAAATTTTTGATTCACAAATAATAACGACTTTGGCATCAAATTTATTAAGTAGAGAACATAGAATTTTATTGACATTTTAAAAGTTTGAAAGTTCTTTACCAAAGGAGTGTAATGATATCACTATTTGAGTAAATCTAGTATACATGTCTAGAATAGTCTCATAAGATTTAATGCAAAATAATTCATAATCATGCATTAAAATATTCAACCTAGATTATTTGACTTCACTAGTACCTTAGTATGTAGTGTGTAATTTATCCCAAATTTTCTTGCCAGTAGTGCATGTGGATATTAACATATAATCTTCAGAATTCAAAGTAGAGAAAAAAAAAAGTTTAAATTTTTAGTATTCAATTGAGCATTGATTTGTTTTATTTTACTCGTTTAATTAAAGGAATATAAGTTTTGATTACATCTACAATACGTGATGGATAGAATAACCAGTTTAAATCATATGCCACATTTGGTAATAAATTAATTTCAAGACAGTGGATATATGAATTTTCTAAAAATTAAAAGAAATATCTTTAAATAATGGTTGTAATGTAATTAATTATTCTTCCATAATATTATAATTTCCAAAGTTAGCCATTAATCTTTTTTCAAAAGTTTTCTAAAACTTTATCTTTGAATCCTGCTCTGATACCACTTGAAAGTTGATTAGGGGGGTTAAACCCTAAAGAACTAGTCCCGAGGCTAACCAAGGGTGGGGGGTGAATATGATATTTTAAAAAACCTTCTTTCAACAAAAAAAAATCACATCTTAATGCTTTTACAACATCTAAAAATAGATAATCAATACAGCGTAATATCAATCATAGATTTTCAATCAAGTAGTTATATCCAAAAATAAATGCAAAAAATAAAGTGCATAAAAAATAAAATCAGAAAAAACACATTAGATTTATAGTGGTCCAATCTAACCTGACCTACATCCACTCACTATAACCCCCATTCTAGGTATTGCACTAAACATTTAGTGACTCTTCTTTAGCCCCCATAGCAAGGTGGAGAAACCCTTAAAAAATCACTTCCACCTTCCCTGGTACGCCAGAGTAGCCGGGTCCTTTTACACCAAAGAGATCATCTTCTTCCCAAAACTTCCCTCAAGACGAACCTTGAATTTGCTGGTATTAAGGTGCAAGCTTGCCAGAGCAACCGTGTGAAATGCTCTCTACACTCCCTTGAATCCCCTCCAAGGATCTTCTTGCTCTCAAACTCCACCCTTTCATCTCTCCCTTTCAAGTTCTCTCTTTAAGTTTTCTCGAGAAGAATGAAGACACAATGGCTGCCAAAGGCTTTTACCAAGTGCTTTGAGAAAGCTTAAATAGAGGGCTTTAAAAAATCTTAAAAATTCAATTCTAGCAATAAAGTTCATTCAGTATAATCTTAAGATCATCCAGTACGATGTGCTTAAATAGAGGGTTTCAAAAAATCCTACAAACTCAATTTTGGAGCAAAATATCATCATGTACGATCGCATGATCATCCAATACAATGTGTAAAATTTGACCTAATAGTCCTTGATAATCTCTGGATAGTCTAGTATGACTAGTTCAAATTTATGCATATCATCCAGTACGATATTGGACGTCATCTTTGATTATTAGAAAAAAAACTATGGTATTTTGTCTGGGATAATCAAGTATCATCCCATATACCTCTCGGATCATCCAATACAATCTTTAATGATCATCCTAGAAAATCAGATTGAATAAATTAACCATAATTAGTCCCCTAATCATAGTATCAATTTAGGCATGATTTTCATAGATCATCCAATACGATGTACATCGTCCTGGATGATTAGACCAAAATATGAAATTCAAAATCTTGCCTAAATTATGATTGGCAGCTATTTTTCATGATTATAACAAATTGTCCTAAAAGATCTAAATCATCAAGTATGATTAGTTAGATAAGTTGATCATACAGTACAATAAAAATTGTACAGTATGATTAGTTCAAAAAATGAACTTCTGGTATTGACTCAATCTCACTACCCCTGAGTGTTTATGTGTATGGTCACCAAGCTAGCACACACCCTTATAAAACTTAACCCAATAAATAAAAAATATATCAATAAATATTACAAAAATGTTTACAGTATAACCTATTCTACCCAATCTTGAACCTTGAATCTTTCTTGGTTAGTGCATGACATTCCTGAAATGTTAGTATACACACAAACAAATATATATTATAAATACTATTAGACATAAGGATGAGAGCCATAATATTTATTATTATAAAAACTATAAACTAATGAGCTCGAGTTGCAATAAATTCTAAATTGCACAACATAACATAGATCTAAAAAATTCATCAAGCAGTTATAATGAAAATGAAGTGCAAAAAGTAAAATGCAAAAAATAAAATCAAAAAGAATAAACTAGATTTTATAGTGGTTCGATCAAACGATGACCTATGTCCACTCCCAGAGTCCTCTACTTCGAGTATTACACTAACACAAAGTAACTCTCATTTTTCTCCCTAGGCAAGGCGGAGAAGCCTTTACAAACTCTCTTCCACCAACCTGGTGCGACAGAGGACCAAAACTCCTTTCGCAGGTAGAAAATCTTAACTCCCTTTTTCCCTCCTGGAGAAGGTAGAGAACCTCGAGGACTGACTAAGAAGCCTCTCTCCCTAGAAAGCTCTCATAAAACTCACCAAGGCCACATGAGGAGCATATGTGTAGCTAACTTGAAGCAATCATGTGATACCCCTCACACAACTTCTCCCTCACGCTCAAGCTCACCTTCTCCTTCCTCTCATAAATCTTAATTTTCTCCAAAAAGCTCCCTCTTAAAGTTTCTTCTTCAACCATGTTCCTCTCTTCACATTTCATAGAAATATGGTAAAGAATTTATTTTATAATAGGCTTCAAGAAACCCTAAAAATTTAAGTTGGCAATCTTCTATTCGTACAATATGATTGAAGTTCGTACAATAAGATCAGTTTAAAACTAGTCTCGTCCAGTACAATGTGATTTGTTATTCAAACAAATTGTTGAATTTTTATGAATATATCATATAATATGATCTATAGATCATCCAATATGGTCTATTTAATTTCACCTGCTCGTACAGAACATTTCCTGGGAAAATAAAAATTTTCTCTAGTTTTTAGGTGAATTTTCCATTATGATATTACTATTGTACAATATGATTAGGATAAAAATCATGATTTTATTTAGTACAAATTCTAGGATGACCATAATTCATCTCTATCAATTGTTTGGTATGATAGACATCGTATAGTGTGATATAGTATCAATAGTTAAACCAAGATTTGATTGACTAATTATGGGGGTTAACTTTAGTAAGAATTCAAATTTTCATATAATATGATTAGTTCAAAATTTCAATTTTAAACTCTTACTTAAATTTATCTAATGGCTAGTGTTTTGATAATGAAATGAATCATACAGTACTATATATATTATACAGTACAATTAATTTATAGAACATGAGATTTTAAGTAGCCATTGAACCATTCTCTGAAACAACTAACCATATAACACAAATTAAATTTGTACAATATGATTAGTTCTAAAAAAAGAAATTTTTGAAAATTTTCTCTCTGCCACCTATATATGTGCATAGTCACCCAATTACATACAGTCTAACATGGTGTGACTCAAGAAAATAGAAAATTAATGAAAATGAAGATATAGACTCTTTTGACTTGACATCCTAACCTACCCAATCTTGAGCTTTTGGTCTTCTTGAGTATTATGCTTGCAATTTGTTAGTGCACAAAACACAAATAATATCCAATATATTTTCTTAGAATATACAATTCAATCAATAAGATTTTTCGTCATCAAAATCATAAACTACGAATTCTAGATTTACAATAATCTCCCCCATTATGATGATGACAAATAAATTTGGTTGAAGTGTAGCCTGAAAGATTTTTCGTCCTAAACTCCCCCTTACTAAGTTAAAGATGTTATAAAAAAATAGGGTTTGCCTGTGACTTTTTTGTTTTTATTATATCTATTTTTTTTCTTTTTTTAAGGAATAATACAAAATAAATAAATAAAGTAGGAATTTCTATTAAACAAAAACAAGCAAACGTACAACAAAAGCTAAACAACCAAACATGTTCACCCCTTTTGACATCCCCAAAAAGAGGTAATACACAAAAAAGAAAATGAAAGTAGTACAAAAAACATAAACAAAACACAAAATTAAAAGTAAGATTATCCTTGATCAAGTGGTGGTGGTGGTGGGTATTGTTGGAAATACTTTTTAATGGAGAAAAAATGAGTCTGAATTGAGTCAAACTATGTCTTAAAACATTATATGTCTTCGTCATGTTGAATTTGTTGTTGGTCTAGATGGGCTCAAGATGGTCAAAACATTGTATCAGTTCCTCAAATGGGTAGTGGTGAGGGGTTGGTGTTAGTTATGGAGCCACTGGAGCTGGTGCAGGTGCAAGGGCATCTCTCCTTATCTCATCAAAGTCTGTCTCATCTAGGTGCTGAACCTAATGAAAAAGAATACAGATAGAAGCATCCGCATAGAAGATAGGATTATTATCACGAGGTGCATGATAAGAGATTTTATATTTTTTTGTTTAAGATATAGGTTATGACATGCCCTAAAGCCACATTTTGCTTTCTTCTTATAGAAGGGAGTCTTATGGGAATTAAATTTTGAATGTAATCAATCAGCAGTTGAGATTCATCAAAGTGAGTGTCAGTCATAATAAAATAGGTGACTAAGGAAAGGAGAGGAATAATATTCACACTATCTCCAGCTTTTGGAATAATCGAACTACAAAAGACATGTTGGATACTCCTTGCATTGTGATTTAAGGATTAAACTAAGGCTTGGTGTTGATTTAGTACTGAGTTCCTAATAAGTAGACTTACGCCACTCAAATCATAGTCTAAAATGGAAGCCATAGAAAGGGGAAAAACTCCCTTAGTTTTAAGGAAGAGGAGTTCTCCCACTACAGGAAAATCATATATTTTTGGTGAAAACTTTTGAATTTTCTGGCAGATTTTAAAATTTATCAGCAAATTTCTGACAAAAATGATTTTGATGGTAAATCAAGTGTCGAAAACTTTTTCCCTTGTAAAAAATAGTCTGAAATTTTTTCCTGCCAATTATTTTGTTTGAAAAGTTTTCCGATAGTTGTTTGGAAGAAAAACTTCGTCAAAAAAAAAATTGATTTAAAAAAATTGTTTCAACCTAGCCTTCCAACCACGCTGGCCCGCACAACTGCGATGCTCTCACCAAGCCTTCTCGCCTGCGTTGCACCCTCCTATGGTGTACCTAGCCTGCTCTCTCGTGGTGCGCCCGGCATGCTCACCCGTGTTGCTCCTACCCCGCGCCCAGCATGCCTGTGTGCGCCCTCACGTCCGTACGTGCGCAGCTTCCGCCAGTCCACCCTCGTACACTACATCTGCCCGTCCACTCAGAGAATCAAACACAGGACCTCTTCAATTTTACAATGTTAACCACTTTATTGTGATGTAAAATATGTTAAGTTACAAACTATTTTATATTTAAATAAACTAATCTAGAAAAAAGTTTTTAACAAAAATGAAAATATTAAATAATTAAAATAAATTATTAATATTAATATTAAATTATTAATAAAATAATAAGTAAAATTATTAATAAATAAGTTAAGGACAAAAATTATAATTTTAAAGTTATTAATAGAATAATAATTTAAAGTTATTAATACTAATATTAAAGTTATTAATTAAATAATATGCTAAAGTTATTATTGAATAATTAATTTAATTATTACTTTAATAATTAAATTTTAATTATTTATAATTATATTAAAGTTATTAAATTGATAATGAATTAAAGTAGACTATAAAATTATTAATTAATGAATTTATGAATATATAATCTTTTTAAGAAATTAGTAAAATCCGTCAAAAAATTAGTTAGAAAAAATCTGCCAAAAATTCGCTAAAAAATCTTCCTAAAAACTTGTCAAAAATATTTATTGTTATCCGCCAGAAAGCTAACAAAAAATCTACTGGAAATAGTCATCTGGAAATCAGATAGAATTCTGTCGGTAATGGATAATTTTCCTGTAGTGTCTTAAGTCTCATTTTGTGATTTTGATATGGCGACGACAAACATAGGATGTCATTATAGCGGGGGCACCATTGTTCCTCAGAATTGCTAAGAATTCATAACAAATTTCATAGTGGAAGGGAAAGGGAGTCAGGAGGAATTGGAAAGTAGTGGTGTCAAAAAGACTCATCACCTGAAAGTGTTGGACGTGTTGATTTAGTATGCATGATGGCGTGATTTGCGCTTTCTTGTATTTGAGATACACTGCTCCATCAGTAGTAGTTAAAAAATGATCATCCCTTGAGTGACGGGAGGAAGAACATCCTGAGGTAAGGTGACTCCACTTGCTTCCATTTGAGTAGGACAAATTAGAAAGTAGAAGTATGCAAAAGGGTTGGATGAATTGAACAAGTTTAAACTTCTAATTTATAGAATTTTTGAGAAATCATACAATACAATCTGGGTATCATACATTATTATAAAGGAATTATTTTTTCTAGATGACATGTCAGGAAGAGTGGTGAAGTCATACAGTTTGATCAATATCATACTAGGCGACCTTATGAAAGTTTCATTCGTTCTGAGTGGTAATATGTAGATCATTGATGAAAAGCATTATACAGTTTGAATAAGTGTTTGTAGAGTATGAACTTCAAATATTATCTTACTGGCTGAATTATATTCGTTTCTACCCATTTTGACACATGTATCATATAGTATGAAGGGAGGTATCACACATTATGAATGGCGATAATTTTAGACCAAATAGATTGAATTCCTCAACAGTTAGTATTATGTGGATTGTATAGTACGAAGAGAGATATCATATAGTAAGATGTATGTATCAATGACTTAATCTCAACCATTGATGCAATGAAGGGCTGTGATTTGTGCATATGTGCAAAATATACACTATGAATGTAAATCATACATGATGATGGATAAAGAATTTTAAGGATTGTTGTGGTGCAGAGAAGTACATGTGTAATGACCAAGAAATATATTATACAACCAATTTTTTTTTCCTACAAATAATAACAAACATGACAGAAATAAATATACTTATAATTTAAACATATATTACAAACACTTTCAAATGACATTTTTTTTTTCTTTCTCTTGGATTAATCATGAATGTCTATAACATCTAGTTTTTTCCTCAAGGTACTAAAGGTGTCATAGGCTAAGGGTTTTATGAATATGCATGCTAGTTGATCTTCTGTAGCTATGTCGTGAAATTCTTTATCTCCATTGGCTACATGATTTCTTATGAAGTGATGCTTGATTTCTATATGTTTTGTGCGGGAGTGCTGAATTGGTTTTTTGGATATGAAAATCACACTAGTATTATCATACATAATTGGAATTGTCCCTATAAGTAGTCTAAAGTCTAAGAGGTTCTTCTTTAGCCATAAGACTAGAGCAACATAACTCCCTATTGCTATATATTCTAACTCATATGTAGAAAGGGATAATAATTTTTTTTTTCTACTAGACCAAAAACTAAGGATTGTCCTAGAATTGACAAGTTATAGAAGTGCTTTTTTTATACCCTAGAAAATCAGAGTCTGAATATCCAATAATTTTAAAAGAGATATTGTATCTAGAATGCTAGATTCCTAGGTTTATAGTGCCTAATAGATATTTAAGGATTCATTTAAGAGTAGTCATGTATGATTCATTTAGATCTACTTGAAATCTAGCACAAATGCAAACACTAACATTATATCTGACCTTCTAGTAGTTAAGTACAGAAGTGATCCAATAATTCCCTTATATTTTTTCTGATCCATAGATTTCACATTTGGATCCTTGTCTAATTGAACAGTGGAGCTCATGGGAGTGTTCATGGCCTTAACATTATTCATCTCGTATTTTTTAAGAATTCCCTTGATGTATTTATTTTAGCTAAGGAAGGTTCCATCTTCCACCTATTTTTTACTAAATCCAAGAACATAATTAAGTTCTCCCATCATGCTCATTTCAAACTCTTTCCTCATGATTTTTGAAAATTCATCATAAAGATTTTTATTTGACGATCCAAACAAAATGTCATTAATATAGATTTGTCAAATAAGCAACTCTTCTCCTTCTTTATTTAGGAAGTAGGTGGTGTCTACACTGTTAGGAAAGTTGCTATTTGCATGTTTTACATTCTTGCAACTTGTATAGTTTTGATGATTCCAAATATTATTGTTTTATGTGTTGTTATCTCCTAACATTTTTTTGGAAGATTTTTTTTTTGCTCTTGTGTGTACTAATATTTCAGAAAAATTGAACTCCAGACTACGAAGACTTCAAATCAAATTCAGCATGAGATACTTTGTGAATTTGAAGCTTGTACTTTTTATTTAAATTAAATTTGAGAGGGAGTGTTTGTAATTGAGTGAATAAATTCACACACACTAAAGGAGATATTGAAAAAGTTTTTGTACTGATCGTACGGGACGAACATTATTCGTACGGGACGATCAGATCAGTTATCTCCTTGTATGAGCAATGGAAAGGACAAGAACTGAACTGGAAAATTTTTCTAAGTCATGATCGTCCAGACGAAATTATTTTCGTCCCAGGATGAGTTTCTCTATGTAAAAATTTCGTCCAAACGATGTCATGTTCGTCCAGGATGATGGGAACTGACTATGGAAGTTTCTGGCAACATTTTGCAGTTTTCGGAACCAACTTTTGATATAACTGTTCGTACCGGACGAAATTTTTTCGTACGGGACGAACCTATTTCGTCCAGGACGAAATTGGTTCGTACAGATGCACAAATGGTTCGTACGGGACAGTTTTTTACACAGTTCGTCCGTACTATCTCAATTTCGTATGGGACGATCCAGTGTGCAGAAAAACATGTTTTTAGCAGTTTTTTGGACAATTTTTCAAGTCCTTTCTATATAAGGAGTCCTAGAAACTATTACAAGTGCCTTGGAGTTGTTTTCTCTTGAGAGGGATCATTGAGAGTGAGAGTTTGAGAGAGATTGTAAGAGTGAAGAGTGAGAGATCAAGTGAGGGGTTTGTGAGGGATTCACAAGGTTACTTGAAGAAGAAGATCTCTTTGTTTCTTCCCATCTCCTTTGAAGGCTCTCAAGTGAAGTTCAACAACATCGGTCCGGTTCTTTGCCGACACTTGGAGAGTGTAAAAGGACGACAAAGTGTATCTTTCACAGCCATTGTGTCTTTGTTCTTTGGGAGAAAACTAGAAGAGAGAACTTGAAAGGGAGAGAGGAAAGGGTGGAGTTTGAGAGGGAGAAGATCCTTGGAGGGGATTTCAAGGGAGTGTGGAGGGGATATTCACACAGTTGCTCCGACGAACTTGCACTTCAGTACCATCAGATTCAAGGGTCATTGTGAGGGAAGTTTTAGCGAGAAGAAAATCTCTTTGGTGTCAAAGAACCCGGCTACTCTGCCGCACCGGGGAAGGTGAAAGTGATTTTGTACAGGCTTCTCCGCCTTGCTGTGGGGGCAAAAGGAGAGTCACTTTGTGGTATTAGTGCAATACTCGGAGGGTGCCTCCGGGGAGTGGACGTAGGTCAAGGTTTGACCGAACCACTATAAATCTGGTGTGTTGTTTTTTATTTTTCTTCCGCATTTAATTTCATTGCAAGTTGTTTACTCTGGTTGAAAAGTTTATTTTTTTAAACTTTAAATTTAACTTGCATTAATAATTAAAAAGGTTTTCTAAAAATCCAAGAGTAGAAGTATAATTTTTAAATTACCAATTCATCCCTCCCTCTTGGTTAGCCTTGGGACAATTAAGTAGGCTTAACATCCTAATTCATATTGAACGAGTTCCAACAAGTGGTATCAGAGCTTTATTTCAAAATCATAAGTTTAGACTACTTTTTGAAAAACGAGTATGGCTAATTTTAGAAACCATAAATTATTAGATGGATATTCGATTGTTAGACCACCTTTATTTGAAAGTATTTCTTTTGATTTTTGGAAAATTTGAATGTCTACTTTCTTGCAATCAATAGATTATCGAATGTGGCATATGATTCAAAATGGTTATTCTGTACCGTCACGTATTATAGATGGAATCAAAATTGTACCCCTTTTTCTGAATGGAGTAGAGTAGAATAAATTTATGCTAAATTAAATGCTAAATGTATGAATTATTTGTTCTGTGCTTTAAATTCGGAAGATTATATGAGAATCTCTACATGTACTACTGGCAAAAAAATTTGGGACAGTTTATGCATTACATATGAAGGTACTAGTGAAGTCAAGCAATCTAAGTTGAATTTTTTGATGCATGACTATGAACTCTTTAGCATGAAACCTTATGAGACGATCTTAGACATGTATACTAGGTTTATTCAAATTGTAACATCATTGCATGCTTTAGGTAAAGAATTTTCAAACTTTGAAATAGTCAATAAAATTCTACGTTATTTACTTGACAAGTTTGATGCCAAAGTTATTGCTATTTGCGAATCAAAAAATTTGAATAAATATTCTATTGATAATTTCATTGGCTCACTCATTGCCTACGAGTAATATTTGGGTCAAAGACTTTTGGATGCAGGTGAAATAATAATGCTAAAAGCGGAAGACATGGAGAAAAGTTGCTTAGTTGGTGAGAAAAGCGATGACTTAACAAGCAAATTGAAAAGTCCACTAAAGCACAAGCATAAGCATCAACAAAAGTGGAATAAAGGTAAAAATGATAAGAATATTCAGATTTCTTCAAATATTATTTGCTTTGGATGTAGAAAATCTGGACATCTGAAAATTCAGTGCCCTAATTTGAGAACTCTTCCTGCTAAAGAAAAGGGCAAAGCTAAGAAAATTATAAAATGGGAAAATAATAAAAAGCAAAAAATTTCCTGGGCAGATCTAGCTTCTGAATCATCAGAGCAGGAGCAAAATGATGTTTAAACCCTTTGTTTATGTGTTTTTGTGTGCATGTTTTTTATTAGTTGTATATTTATTTTTGTTTGTTTTATGTGTTTTTCTACCTTTATTTTTAAGTATTTTTGTATGATTTTAAAATGTCTTCACATCTGATTCCCTGTTTTAAATCGATCGTGCAAATTTTTCTAAGTATTCTATTCGTACTGGATGAAAATATTTTGTACTGTACGATTTCTGTAGCAAATTGATAGTCGGTTTTGACTGATTGCGTATTGTTTAAATTTTTCCAATATATATCGTACTGTACGATCTCCTGATCATCCTGGATGATTTGTATTTCTTCTTTTGTATGCATATAAATGGCTATACGGGTAAAATATTGAGAACGAATCTTTTTGTGAGACATTTGGAATGTGATATGAAGATTTTTATAGTTTATATACTTGTGTTTTGTACTTGTATTGCTTTAAATGTTTTGAATATTTAAGTGATTTTATTCTATGTTTGAAATGTTCGTTAGCCTATATGAAAATCCCTAAAATTTTTAATCTTACAAGTGCTATACTTTGAACTGCAACATAAAATTGAATTCATTAGAAAATCTAATTTTTCTAAATTTAAGTTGTGTTTATAACTTGATATTATTAAGATTATCAATTTCATGTCTCTTATTTAGAGTACATTAATTTTAATATTATTATTGTATTTGTGATGTTTTCTTATTTTGTATTTCACTTATCAATTAATATTTATGCACTTAGAAAGATTTGAAATTTTAGATTATTGATTTTGGAAAGAATACAATTACTCTTGAAAATTGTATAAATGTATAAAAATCAAAAGAAATGCGCAATGATTCGCAATGTGAAAAAGAGGCACAAAATAAGCCCAACAAGTAAAAAGATGCACAAAAATATGCCACAAAATTGAAAAAGATGCGCAAAGCGCCACATGTGATAGTTATTTCTTTCCTTAATTTTTTAATCTCTTAATTCAAATTGATCTTATGTACATTTATATTACATATTGAAATATGAAATATAAAATTTTTATATCATTATTTTTATAATGATTTTCTCTATCTTAAATATCTAAATATACTCATGTGTTGATTAATTCTTTTTAGTTTCTATGTTATATCTCTTCTTAAATTCTATGAATTTTATGATTCGGCTAATGTTTTAATTTTATTTGCATACCTTATGTCAATCACTTTAAAGGTTAAATTTTTAAATAATTTTTATATGTCTGCTTACATTTCTAGTCTTTTTCTTCTTCACTTTTTGATGTTGTCAAAAAGGGGGAGAAATTGTTTGTTGTGTCTTGTGTATTCGTATCGTTGTGTGTTTTATTTTATTTTGTTTTGTTTTGTATTTCTAAAAATTTTGAAAACAAAAATAATTTGAATGCCTCCTTATTTTCATATGTTCATTAATTCAGGGGGAGTTTAGAAGATTCTTAGAATTTGAAATTATACAAATAATAATTATTTTGTCATCATAAAAAAAGGGGGAGATTGTTAGGAAAGTTGCTATTTGCATGTTTTATATTCTTGCAACTTGTATAGTTTTGATGATTCCAAATATTATTGTTTTATGTGTTGTTATCTCCTAACATTTTTTTGGAAGATTTTGTTTTGCTCTTGTGTGTACTAATATTTCAGAAAAATTGAACTCCAGACTACGAAGACTTCAAATCAAATTCAGCATGAGATACTTTGTGAATTTGAAGCTTGTACTTTTAATTTGAATTAAATTTGAGAGGGAGTGTTTGTAATTGAGTGAATAAATTCACACACACTAAATGAGATCTTGAAAAAGTTTTTGTACTGATCGTACGGGACGAATATTGTTCGTACGGGACGATCAGATCAGTTATCTCCTTGTAAGAGCAATGGAACGGACAAGAACTGAACTGGAAAATTTTTCTAAGTCATGATCGTCCAGGTGAAATCATTTTCGTCCCAGGACGAGTTTCTCTCTGTAAAAATTTCGTTCAGACGATGTCATGTTTGTCCAGGACGATGGGAACCGACTATGGAAGTTTCTGGCAACTTTTTGCAGTTTTCGGAACCAACTTTTGATATAACTGTTCGTACCGGACGAAATTTTTTCGTACGGGACGAACCTATTTTGTCCAGGATGAAATTGGTTCGTACAGATGCACAAATCGTTCGTACGGGACAGTTTTTTACACAGTTTGTCCGTACTAACTCAATTTCGTACGGGACGATCCAGTGCGCAGAAAAACATGTTTTTAGCAGTTTTTTGGACGGTTTTTCAAGTCCTTTCTATATAAGGAGTCCTAGAAACTATTACAAGTGCCTTTGGAGTTGTTTTCTCTTGAGAGGGATCATTGAGAGTGAGAGTTTGAGAGAGATTGTAAGAGTGAAGAGTGAGAGATCAAGTGAGGGGTTTGTGAGGGATTCACAAGGTTACTTGAAGAAGAAGATCTCTTTGTTTCTTCCCATCTCCTTTGAAGGCTCTCAATTGAAGTTCAACAACATCGGTCCGGTTCTCTACCGACACTTGGAGAGTGTAAAAGGACGACAAAGTGTATCTTTCACAGCCATTGTGTCTTTGTTCTTTGGGAGAAAACTAGAAGAGAGAACTTGAATGGGAGAGAGGAATGGGTGGAGTTTGAGAGGGAGAAGATCCTTGGAGGGGATTTCAAGGGAGTGTGGAGGGGATATTCACACGGTTGCTCCGGCGAACTTGCACTTCAGTACCATCGGATTCAAGGGTCATCTTGAGGGAAGTTTTGGCGAGAAGAAGATCTCTTTGGTGTCAAAGAACCCGGCTACTCCGCCGCACCGGGGAAGGTGAAAGTGATTTTGTACAGGCTTCTCCGCCTTGCTGTGGGGGCAAAAGGAGATTCACTTTGTGGTATTAGTGCAATACTCGGAGGGTGCCTCCGGGGAGTGGACGCAGGTCAAGGTTTGACCGAACCACTATAAATCTGGTGTATTCTTTCTTATTTTTCTTCCGCATTTAATTTCATTGCAAGTTGTTTACTCTGGTTGAAAAGTTTATTTTTTAAAACTTTAAATTTAACTTGCTTTAATAATTAAAAAGGTTTTCTAAAAATCCAAGAGTAGAAATATAATTTTTAAATTACCAATTCACCCCCCCTCTTGGTTAGCCTTGGGACAATTAATTAGGCTTAACATCCTAATTCATATTGAACAAGTTCCAACATACACTACCCTTAACAAAGCCTCTATCTAAAAGGAATGAACTCAACCTTTCATACCAGGCTCTAGGTGCTTGCTTTAAACCGTACACTTCCTTTTTCAATTTAAACATATGGTTTAGAAATTTTAAATTCTCAAATTTAGGGGGTTGCTCAACATAAATATCCTCTTCGATTACCCAACTTAGGAAGATACTTTTAACATTCATTTGATATAGTTTAAAACTCTTAAAGCAAGCAAAGGCTAAGAGTATTCTCATGGCTTCTATTCTAGCTAATTGGGAAAAGGTTTCCTAAAAGTCTATTCCCTCAATTTGGTTATACCCCTTATCTACTAGTCTGGCCTTATTCCTCACTTCTATCCTAGAGTCATTCATATTATTTTTGAAAAGCCACTTTGTTCTAACCATACTTTGCTCCTTAGGACTCATGACTAATTCACACATATCATTCCTAACAAATTGGTTTAGCTCTTCTTGTATTGCTAGGATCCAAAATTTATCTCCTAAGGCTTAATCAATATTAGTGGGTTCTATCATGGAAATAAATGCAGAATGACTAACCTCCTTCCTAATTTCATGTCTAATTCTTACACCTTCAGATGAGTCTCCTAAGATTAATGCTTTAGGATGACTAGAAGAATATTTCTAATCTCTAGGTAATTTCTCCTAAGGTTCTACTCTATCTTCTATGGCAAAGGGTTCTACCCTATGAATGACCTCTAATTCTTCTTCTTCGTCTTCTTCTTCTTTATATTTAAATTCTTATCTGATTCATCAAATACCACATGGGTAGAGTCTTCTACTACTAGGGTCCTCTTATTAAAGAATCTATAGGCTTTATATATAGATCAATAACCTAAAATGACTCCTTCATCTGATTTAGGATCAAATTTTCCTAAGGGTGTCTTTATATTAATTAGGATAAAGCATTTACATCCAAAAACATGTAGGTGAGATAAATTAGGTGTCCTACCCTTTAGAAGTTCATATAATGTTTTATTCAACTTGGATCTAATATTTACCCTATTTAAAACGTAATAAGCAGTGTTCACTACTTCTATCTAAAAATACCTAAGGAGTGAATATTCAGCTAACATTGCCCTAGTAGCTTCCACCAAGGTTCTATTTTTCCTTTTAGTTATTTTATTATGCTGAGAAGTTTTTGGGGCAGAGAAATTATGTTCTATTTCTATCTCTTGACATAAAGATTCAAACCTATTATTTTTGAACTATCCATCATGATCACTAGGAATTATTGAAATTTTACATCCTAATTTCCCTTAAATCCAAGTGGAGGTTCTAAATTCCTCAAATGACTTACTCTTATGTGCCAAAATTCTTACCTAAGTAAATCTCGAGTAGTCACCTACTATCACAGATCCATAAGTCTTTCCTCCTAGGCTGGCTGTACTAACCGGTCCAAATAGGTCTATATGAAGTATTTCTAGTGGCCTAGCAGTGTTGATATCTTTAGTTGAATGAAATAATGATTTTACTTATTTTTCTAGTTGGCATGCTTCATATAGGTAGTCCTTAGTGAAGTATAACTTAGGTATGCCTCTAATTAAGTTTTTCTGAGTGATGTTCCTAAGTGTTTTCTCGCTAACATGGCATAGTCTTCTATGCCATAGCTAGTATTCATCAATTATTATTTTTAAATATAAGGAATTAGAATATTCAATACAATTCAAGTCTAACATATAAACATTATTCATCTGTTTTCCTTCTAATACAAGTTTATCACCTAAGCTAATCATGCATTTGTTAGAAAGAAATTTCACATCAAATCCTTTATCACATAGGTTACTAATACTTACCAAGTTATGCTTTAAATCATCAGCTAACAAAATATTTTTAATTATAAAGTGTTCAGAGTTTTCAATTGTATATGATCCCACTACCCTCCTAGTGTTGTTTTTTCCTAATGTCACTTTGCCTCTCGACCTGGCATCCAATGTGATGAACTACTTTATATCACTAGTCATATGCCTTTAGTAATCACTATCTAGGTACCACATGATTTAACTAGGTCTTTTGTGAGAGCACCATTGCAATGTCATTCAAAGGTTAGATTTGGGAACCTAAATTAGTTTGGGTTCCACCTTATTCTTGAATGAATGAGATGGATGGATGTTATGTTGTGATGAATGTAATTTAGGCCTCCACACTAAATGTGTCCTATGGTGAATAGTACAAGTGCGGGGTATGTGTCCTAACATAACAAAAGAGTACCTAACACAAGGGAATGGGTTCACTAGCCTAAGTGGGTGATGGTGCCTTTTTCTAAGTTTATGTGATGCATGCTGTGTTGAGGGATTTTACCATTGAGCTATTGAGAATGGTGGTTTATTGTTCTCATGAGCAATAGTTTTTTCTGGTAAATATTCATTTTCACTTTCATAGCTTACCACTTCAAATTTTAATGAATTCTAATAACTATCTAATTGACATGCAAGTTCTTCTAAATCTTTAAATGCTTTTTCTAGCTCAATATGTGATGTTTTCAAGGAATTATTTGCATCAGGTAGATTAATTTTCTTCCTATTTAATACATCAAACTAATCTAATAAATTATTATGATCGCTTCTAAAATAGAGTGCTCGGTAATCAAACTAACATTCTCTTTTTTGTAAAGTAAAAAATTTAGAAGATCAATATGCATTTTCTTAAGCTTCTTATACGAATCATGAATATTTTTAGAAATAATAAGCAATTCATCATAAGAGAGTTAACATACCTCATCTTAATCAGATTGGTCAAGATTATCATTATTCATTAGACACAAATTTGTTACCTCCTCCTATGCTTCTTCTTTTGATGATTCTGAGGTAGAGTCAATCTAAAAAGTTTTTTGTGCCTTTTGCTTGCTCCTTTTAATTTTTAGCTTATCTTTACCCTTCTTATTTGGGCGAGCCTTTAGGTTGGGATAGTCAGCTTGAAGGTGACCTAGTTTCCTACACTCAAAGCAGTCATATGAAACTTTAATAGATTTGTGATGTTTACCTTTGCCCTACTTATTTTGATAATGTTTATGTTTTTTGTTCAGAAAGCTCTTGATATAGCACGTCATCAAGGCTATTTCATCATTCTCATATGCTGAAGAGTTGTAACTATCAGAATCATTTGCTTCTAGTGCTACAATTCTCTCCTTCTTTTCTCCTACATCATTTTGCCTTTGACTCAATACTTGCTCGAAAGAAATGAGTGATCCAAGAAAATTATTAATAGAGTAAACATTTAAATATTTTGATTCAATAATAATAGTTATTTTTTCATCATAAAATCTTGGTAAATAACATAAAAATTTATTAATTTTTTTAGAATTTAACAGTTCTCTACCTAGTGCATGCAAGGATATTACTATTTGGGCGAACCTAGTGTATATTTTAGGCATAGTATCACTAGGTTTCATGCAAAAAAGTTTGTAGTCAGGAAAAATAATGTTTAGCCTAGACTGTTTAACTTCACTAGTTCTCTTGTAGGTGATACACATCCTATCCTAAATCTCTTTTCTGGTAGTGCATGTAGAAACTTGTATATAGT
Source organism: Dendrobium nobile (assembly GCA_022539455.1). Classification (NCBI taxonomy): domain Eukaryota; kingdom Viridiplantae; phylum Streptophyta; class Magnoliopsida; order Asparagales; family Orchidaceae; genus Dendrobium; species Dendrobium nobile. The sequence continues at coordinate 33,869,326 of CM039729.1, forward strand.
CCTCAAATTTTAAAGCACAAAAGAAATAATTCAGACACTTAGCATTCAACTGTGCAAGTTTCCTATTCTCATTGCTCCATTCATTAAAGGGAATTTCAGTTTTAACACCATTAATAATATGTGATGGAGGTGAGTAACCAATTTGAATCATATGCAAAATTCTATAGTCAACGGATTATACAAATGTAGACATGTGAATTTTTTAGAAATCGAATGGGATGTTTTCAAATAAATGTGGACATGTGATTTAATAACCCTCCGTAGTGTTATGATTACCAAAATGTGTCATTGATCATTAATCTCAAGGTTTTATAAACCACCATTTTTAAGACCCCACTCTGAAACCACTTGAAAGTACGAGATGTGCCAAGAGGTGCGTGAATTGGTGCTTTTCAAAATAATCCTAAACAGGAGTACTATTTTTTAATTTCTCAAACTTTTGAAAAAGGAAAATTAATTTTACAATACGGAAGCTACAACTTTAACAACAATTATAATAATAATCTAAATTGCACAATAGAACATAGATCTAAAAAATTCATCAAGCAGTTATAACAAAAATAAAGTGCAAAATGCAAAATATAGAAATAAAAATTGAAAACAAAATACCAGCTTTTATAGTAGTTTGGTCAAACCATGACCTACGTCCACTTCCCGGAGTCCTCCACTCCGAGTATTGCACTAACATAAATTGACTCTTCTTTTGCTCCCTCAATAAGGCGGAGAAGCCTTTAAACACTCTCTTCCACCAACCCATTTTGGTAAAGGACTGAAACTACTTTAACAGACAGAGAACCTTTTCTCCTTTTTCTCCCTCTTAGAGAAGGCAGAGAACGTCGAGGATTGACTAAGAAGCCTCTCTCCCTAGAGAGCTCTCGTAAGACTCACCAAGGCCAAAAGAGAAGCAAGCATGCAGCTAGCCCGAAGCAACCATGTTATACCCCTCACACTACTTCTCCCTCATGCTCAAGCTCACCTTCTCCTTCCTCTCATGAATCCTAATTTACTACAAAAGACTCCCTCTCAGAGTTCCTTCTTAAGCCATGTTCCTCTCTTCACCTCTCATAGAAAATGTTAAAGAATTACTTTTATAACAGGCTTCTAGAAACCCTTAAAATTCAAGTTGGCCATCTTCTGTTTGTACAGTATGATCTAAGTTCATACAATACGATCAGTTCGAAACTAGTCCCGTCCAGTATGATGTGAATAGTTGTTCAAAGAAACTGTTTAATTTTTATGAACATTTCATACAATACGATCCATAGATTGTCCAGTATGATATGTTTAATTTTCTATTTTTGTACGGGATGATTCTTGGGAGGACAAAAAATTGTCTCTTATTTTTATGTGGATCGTTCAGTACGATATTATTATCGTATACTACGATTAGGTAAAAAATCATGGTTTTGTTTTGTATGAACTCTAGGCCGACCATAATTCATATCTATAAATTATCTGGTATGATGGACATCATATAGTATGATCTATCATCATTAAATAAACCAATGTTTTATTGAATGATCATGGGGGGTTAATTTTAACAAGATTTAAAATTTTTGTACAATATATTTTGCATCATATAATATGGTTAGTTCAAAATTTCAATTTTAAAATCTTAATTAAAATAATATGGCGGCTAGAGTTTTAATAATGAAAAAAATCGTATAGTAAGATACATATCGTACAATATGATAAGTTTACACAACATAAGATTTCAAGCAATTGTTGAACAATTCTCTGAAACAACTAATCGTACAATATGAATTAAAATTAGTACAGTATGATTATCTCTAAAAAAATTTAATTTAATTTTTTTTCTCTCTCCCCTTGTGTGTGTGTGTATGGTCACCCAATTGCATACACTTTAATGTGGTCTGACTCAAGAAAATAGAAAATTAAAGAAAATGAAAATACAAACTCCTTTTACTTGACATCTTAACTTACCCAATATTTAGTCTTTTGGTCTTCTTGAGTATTGTACCTACAATTCATTAGTGCTGTTGACCTCATTTTTGTATGAGTTCACTAGGGCCAATCCAGACCTTAGGATCTACCTAGATCTTTGAAATTTAAACCAAAATTCAATGCTAAAAGGCTAAGTCCTAAAAGCCTTTTTCAATGAATTTTCAAATACTTCAAAACCCTATCAAATGACCTCTGATTATGAGTCTATCACTTGTACAATGATAAGACATGTCTTTAGAGGTAACCCTCCAAATTTGAACTCATTCTGAGGTCTCTAACCCCAGAAACTCAATTGAAATTCAAATGCTGTAAACCCTTCAAATATTTACAGCCTATGCCACTAGACCTGTTACCCAGTAAATCCTAACCTTAGAGCCTTCACCAAAGCCTATAATCACTTCCAGACCATTAATCCTGACCTATTAAATGTTAAACTGTAATTTTTTTGGACCTACTTTGACCCTCAGTTGACCAGGGGTCAAAATGACCAAAATACCCCTATGGGGTTCAAACATCAATTTTAAACCAAATGACTTCCAAATTGCTTGGAACCACTTCCAACAATTTTCAAATATCAAACAAAACCTGTCAAACTCAAATTCAGACCCTGGGTCAACCTGGTTGACCAAGTCAACCTAGGTTGACCAAATAGGCCTTTAAGGGTCAAAATAGGCATTTTGATTGATTTGACTTCCCCGGACCTTAGGATCACCTCCAATAGACTCAAAACATCAAACCAAACTTGTTGAGCCCAAATGCGGGTCCCGGGCCAATCTGGTTGACCAAGTCAACCTAAGTTGACCTAAATACCCTTTAATATTTAAATAGGTTATTTTAACCTATTCAACCCATTCAACCCCTTTCAAACTTCAAATAAACTTCAAAACATGGCCTAATCATGCCTTAAATCTTGGCCAATCAAATCTAGTTAAAATTGATTAAGTCAACTTAATGAAACTTGGTCAAATCTCACCATACATTCACTAATTTGCTCATATAGCCAATCAAACCTTTTAAACTCCTTTGAATTTATTCCAACAGCAATTCAAAATACTATCCATGCCACCTCATCAGCTTATGTGGCATTTTGACTAGTCAAATGGTCTATATGGGCCTTTGGAGGGGTCAAACATGGTCAAAACACCATTTAAGCTTAATCCCCTCCTTCATAAACCTCTCCAGCTATTAGGAATCTCTCTAGAACCTCCCTAGAGTACTTTACAACCATTAGATCAAAATCAAATGGCTCTGGATCAAGCCATGTGCCCCAAAGGGAAAAATAGAGGTTTTACACCTCATGTCCTTTTGATTTTCCTGCTCTCATAAACTTCTAAACCACATGGAAAGCATCTAGGGAGTTAATCAGTTGATCCTAGCCACCCATTTGATTAGAAAATGATTCAATGGGCAAAATATCCTATGGCCATGCATTTAACCCCTAAGTCATCTCTCACTCAATCTCTCTGATCCAGAGCTAATCCAGCCCTAAAAAACCCTCAAAAACCTCCTCCAAATCTTCCTCTAGCCTTCGAAGCCTTTCCCCACCGAATTCAAGCCTCCAAAGCCTCATTGGTGAAGAGAGAGGAACCTAGAGAGAGAAAGAGGAGTTTCAAATATAACTTTCAATACAATGAGATCTAGCTCTTGGTCGATTCATAAGAGTTGTAGAGGATTACTGCAGCTTTCCAACGAGTCCAAGAACACAAAAATCCAAAGGTTGGATTGTAAGTTATTCGAGTTTTTATTTTAAATTATAATTTAAAACTATAGCAAATCTACGATGCATGGAGCCTCCAAATTTCAGGCATTGTTAGATCATGTTTCCCTCTAGCTACATTTCAAATTTCATGCAATTTCATTGAGTATTTTGAAAATTATGGATATTTGAAGTTTTCTAGCTCTGGTTCAACCAAAGCCGTCCGATCGCGCCTTCAGCGTGATCGGACGGCCCAGAAATGGCCACATCCCGTGCATGGATTAGCTGACGTGGTTAAGTGGTGGGCCGCAGCCCACCTCGTGGCGCGTTCCCATTGGACGCCGCCATTCTGGTCAGTTTGACTTAAAATGGTCAAAAAAATTCAAAAAAAATGCCTAGATCTTCCAAAATTCATAGAAAATTGAATGTTTCATCAAATTGAACGTTCTTGGGCTCATTGGAAAGGTAATTTCATGTAGTATTTGTTAAAAGTAAAATCAAGTTACTTTTGTCTATTTATTGTGACATATTTTCATTTGTTTGAATTATATTTTTTGCAATTTTCTCACAATCCAGTGATCAACTGAGCCCAAATTTTGGTGAAATATTATTGGGTATCTTAGGCATGTTCACGGATTTTTCTAGGGTCAGATACCTAATGGTTTTCTGTGATGTGAATTTTAAAGATAAAAGGGTCTATTTTGGACTTTAAATTTTGAAAATTCATAACTCCCTAAATTCTCAATGTTTTGTTGTGAAATTTCTGTGGTGTGGATTCATGTATGCCAGGGTTAGAAATACCAAATTTTAAGCCAATTTGAAAAGTAGAAACACCTAGGGAAAATAATTAAGGACAAGGTCTAGTTAATTTAGAAAAATCCTAGGAAATTATATACACCCCCAATAGGGGTGAAACTTGAGAACATTAAACTTAGTGTAATATAAACCTTATGTTCAAATCTCCTCAAATTTGGAGTTCATTTAGTCAAAAAATTTAACAACCTCTCAAACTGACCACAACCAAACCCTTAACCAAAAAAAAAATTAAAAGCAAGTTGAGTTAACATAAAATCTAGACTTAATTTAATTTCAAGTGAATTTGAATATTTAATTAATTTAATTAATTAAAAATAGATAAAAAATTCCAGAAAATTTCCAAACACTTGGGAATCTCTCCTTAGGTCATTCCTAACCTTTTGAGTTGATTTCAAGGACTTGGGAGTTCATTTGGACTCAAATCAAGAAAACCCTTGTAATTAAATAATTTCAAAAATTCAATAAATACATCAAACTTTGAAAAATCATAACTAAGTCAAGAAAACTCCAAATTGACCAAACTCAATTGCATTCAACTCAAAATTAAGTCTAGTATTTATTAAAATTTTCAAACCTTTAAAAATCAGTCAAACTCAAAAAGTCAACAAAACAGTCAACCTATGTCAAAATTAGTTCAAAACTTCAAACCTTCATAATAAAATCCAGAAAAATGTAATATCAGCGTACTTATAGTCTAACTGATCGTATTAAGGTCTAGTTTTTTTATAAAATATTAATTTTCCAGAAAATATTCCTAATCAAAAAGTCAACTTTTGACCCCTTAATTAAATGATTAAAATAATCCAGAAAATTCCTAAAATTTGAAAATTGTCCTAAAACTCCAGAAATCATTGAAATCAACCTTAAAATTAATTTCAAATCGTTAATACTTAAACTCAAATTTAAATCTTCCTTTAAGCCTTTCAACCAACCAGAACATTAAACAACTTTAACAAATTGCCCTCCATAGAACATATCCAAACCACACTGCCTACCTCACACACTTTAAATGGTTTTCTAGGACAACCAACTCTAGTTTTAGGCTAGGCCGGTATTTACTTTTATGTTGTGTAACAGATTTTGGTGTTTTCACTACATGCTGGTTGCTAGTATAGAATTGGTGTGTTTGTTTACTTACTTTTATGCACTCTGTGTTGTGAGTAATTAAGCATTTTAAATTTTAAATATTAACTGCTTGAGATTGTTTATAACTGCTTGAGATTGGTTATAACTGTTTGAGATTGAATATTGACTTCTTGGGATATCAATTAACTGCTGATTATTAAGATAATCCTACAGGGTCGAGTCTAGATTTTTTAATTTTGATTAATGTAATTTGATATAATTTGAGTTGTATTTAAAGTGATTTGAGTTGGAATGTTTAGATCCAACTTGATTTCCAAAGAGGAGAAGACATCCCTAAAGGGAAGAGTCTTCGTCCATTTGGAAGATCAAGTTTGGATACTCTTCAAATATCCAAAGAGGAAAGATAACACCCTGTTCAAGGGGGAGTTTCTTTTCATTTGGATATCCAAAACCGATTAATCAAGATGCTCGTGAGAAGATAAAGAAGTGCATAACGAGAAGAATCCCAAATCTCAAAGTCACTTGAGTCTTAGGATTAGAAATCCGAGTTGTTATCAGTGGTGCCCGGCCACTTTACTTTTCTGCAATTCTGATATGTAATAATAAGGGCACTTGCCAATGGACTTTCAGTTTGAATATTAATTTAATTGATTTGATTAATATTTGATGTTGATTGCGATGCAGGATTGCCTGCTTTTAGTAGTTTGTTTTGGCGCTCTTGCATGTCGTATTTTGATTTAGCCTGGAACCCAATCTTAGGCTCTTAAGGACTCATTAAAAATTTTCTACTTAAATAAAATTAAAATATTTAAGCTCACATAAAAACTCTAACGTTTTAAGAAGTAAGCCCAGGACCGCCGGGAGTTCTCATTTCAAAAGTCTTCATTCAATTTCAAGCAATTAATCGAGTCAATTAGCATGCATTGCATTAGCAACAAATTTAAAAATCTTTAAATCTTTAATTGCATTTGCTTAATCATCTAACCCAATATAAGTCAAAGGGTCAATTAGGATTTGCTCTAGATGTCGGCCCTATTCTCAAAAAAATTTCTTAAATAATGTCCCTATCACTCAACATTAAAAGACCAGACTCATGATTTTAAAGCGCCCAGGTGGTTTATCTGGCTCCCCAATCCAGGCCGGGGTAAGTCTAGATTTGCATTGCATTAGTTAGGTTCAGATCACTTTTTAGTACCCAATTTAGACTTAGGTTCTGAGGCTGGCTCGGGCCATAAGACCTTAACCTCCGGGAATTGATCCCGAATTTCTAATAAAATTGACCACTCAAATTAAAAAATCTCTTTCAATTAAATTTGAGCCCAACACATAGAATAGGCTGAGGTGTTTCTGAAGTAATTCAGAATCCTAAAACACCTCCTACCCTTCTTCCTTTGATTCTAGAAATAAGTCTTCAATTTTGAACCAATCCCGATTGAAAATTCCAACCCTTAACCTCCTTTGATATCGATCTTTAAAAATCTAAATAAAATTTTTACCGCTATTTTAATCGAGAGTTTTCGTAGGAAACTTCTATTTCCTACGATGTAATTACCTGATTTTCAAAATCAATTTTTCAAAACCTCAATTAATTCTCTTTGGGAAAATTAAACCCGATGATCATTATCGTCATTTTCAGACGATCGATAATGATTGATATCTTTTTTCTTCGGAGAGATATCAATTATTATCGTGGTTTTGATTAAGAAAATAATGATCTTTAATCCATATTAACATAGTCAAACACTCGATTAAATTCCATTTTGATCCTTCAGGGTCAAATGTGATTCTTTCTTGAGTTTGACTACGATAATAAGGATAAATTTAAAGTTTTGAAATTTGAACCAATTAGTGAATGATATTCTCTCAGTTTGAGATGATATATCGTTCCTAATGTGTGTTCAATTTTAAAACTAAAATTCCAGAAATGAAATCTTTCCCAAAGAAAATTAATCCTTTTTCAAAACTACATATTTTTTTCAATCAAAACAAGTGCACAAAACATAAATAATATCCAATATATTTTCTGTGAATATTCAATTCAGTCAATAGGGTTTGTGATCATCAAAATCACAGACTAGGGATCTTAGATTTGTAACATGATTGATTAAATGAATTTGATTAGTTAGAGATTAAAGGATAAATAAAATTTAATTAATTGGATTAGTTGCTAATTTTATGGATTATATTAAGTTAAATTTTTCATCAACCAGTTTATAACATTGTTTTACAGGCTTGAGGAACTATGCCTCGTTAAGACATATAGCCCCTCAGCCCAAGGTAGTCCAACCTAAAACATAGTTGATGTTGTTGAATTAAGAATTTCTAATTTAGTTAAATTATTAATAAACAATTGATTTTAATGTTTTTAACTCTATTGAATCCGTTCGTGACGTTCTTTCACAAGCTCGAGGAACAAGGTCTCCTTAGGACATGTAGCCCAAGATAGTCCATCTTAAAAACTTCATCATTAGAGTGGTTGTTACATATTAAAGGGTTGGTTGATTAATTTTATTAATCAAATTAATGATTTTTAGAATTTTTGATTGATTATTGAATTTTAGGAATTTTTTAGATTATTTTAATCTTTAAAATAATGGGTCAAATTTTAACTTTTAGAATAAGGTAGATTTCTAAAAGTTAGTATTTTTATTAATAAGTAGACCTTAGTTTGAGTAATTAGATTGTAATCTTGCTAAATTTGGATTTTTCTATAATTAGTTATGAATTTTCCAAGTTTGAGTTAAAATTTTGCACTAAAGATGACTAAAAAGTTGACTTTTTGATTAAAGTTGAATTATGGAGTTTTGATATTTTTCTCCAATACTAGACCTAAAAATTAGTAATCAGGCATTAAGTTTGCTAGAATTGAATTTTTCTACATTTAGATATGAATTTTATATGTGCAAGTTAAAATTTGAATTGGAGTTAATTAAAAGTGGACTTTTTAATTTTAAGTGTTTTTTTATGGTTTTATATTTTTAATAAATATTATGCCATACATGGAGTACAATGTATTTGAGTTTACACAATTTGGAGTTTTTTACATTAAGTTAAAAATTTATAAAGTTTTGACATAATTTAAAACTATGGAATCGACCAGATAGTTGACTTTTTGACTTTAACCTATTTCTATTGGTTTGTCATTTTTAGAAAATATTAGATATGAAATAAAGTTGTATGACACTAAGTTTGGTCAATTTGGATTTTTTTTTGAATTAGTTAAGATTTTTCAAATTTTGATCATTTAATTAATTTAATTATTCTATTTAATTATTTAATAAAGAAGGTTTTGAATGTTTGAATTTAAACTTATCTGAAATTGCATGCCATCACTCCCAAAGGCCAGGAATGACCCATAAGATTGTTTTAGGTGTTTAAATTCTTTTTGTAAATTTTAAATAATTTTATTTAATTAAATATTAATTTTCACTAAAACTTAAATTAAAAGTCCAGTGATGGGGATTTTATTTTTTCTAAATAAATGATTATATTCTGGTCAGCTTAATATATCATTTATAATTTTGAGATTTTTTTTTTATTTATTCTAATTTTTTGAAGTTTATAAGTCCCTTAAAAGGATGAATTTTGTTTTGCTTGATTTTCTGACCTAATGATATCCAAATCTAGTGAAATTTGGACCTAAGGTGTAAAATACTATTAAGTTTAGTTCTCTAAAGTTTCACCCCTACTAGGTGTGTGTAAAATTTCTTAGAATTTTTCTTAGTTAACTAGAGGTAATCCTTAATTATTTTTTCCAAGTGTCACTAGTATTTAATTGGGTTTAAGTCTCTGGTCATGTAAATCTGACACAAAATTACACATACCATAAAAAATGCATGTGCAATTCTAAGTGGTGTGTGAGTTATAAAATTTTAAAGTTTCACGTCAAAATCTGGCCAAAACCTTTGAAAATTTAATTCACTAGAATCCAACCATTAACTAGAGTTGAATATTTTTTGGCATGTGATTATCACACTATAGTTTATCTTGTCCAAATTTGTACTCACTCTAATCACTGAATTGAGAATTATCAAAGAATTTCTATTTTTGTTAAAAGTTAAATTACTCTCTATACAGTGACTCAAATCAGTCAAAATAAAATTTAATATAAACTTGAACTTGAGGCGGTTCCAATGAACCCAAGAAAATTAAATTTGGACAAAAATAAAAATTTTAGTGAATTTTTGAAATTTAGAGCAATTGAATTGCTTTTTTAAATCAAATTTAATTCAAAAAATTAGATTAATGGCCAAGATTTAGCCACGCCGCCATACCTTCATATTGATGAACCAAGGTTCGAACCCTAGGGAAGGCACGCAGATCAAGGTTGCTGATCAGCCCAATTCAAATGAATAGATGGCCCAGATTGACTAAGATTTTTCAGTTCATTTTTGAACTAAAACTTCAAATGCTCCTAACTTTAGATCCAACTATCTTATGAAATGCAACATAGGATCTTGATACCCTAATCTTTCAACCCTTCGAGTTTCATGGCTCTATGCATTGAGATTTTGGAGAAATCAAGGTTTGATCATATAACCTAAAATAGGGATAACAAATAATCCAATTATCAGATTTTTTGAATTTTAGGGCTCGTTGGAAAGCTAATGAGATATTCTAACACTTTGTTAAAGAGTCCAGAAGCTGTTGATGTCTAGATTGGAATCTTCTACAACAAATATGTTTTTTCTCTTATTCTCTCTCTCTCTCTCTCTCTCTCTCTCTCTCTCTCTTTTCAAAATTTAGTTTTTAAGCTTGCAACTAGTGGGGGAATGGCTGGGAGAGCTTCTCTTATAGCTGAAGAGGCTGGGTCATCGAAGGAATGGGTTCAAGGCTATTGGAATTAGAGATTTTAGATGAGGTAGAATGATTCCAAGACTTTGAGTTAAGTAAGTCATTATCTCTTCCTTCAAATATTTGTATAACCTTAATTAGAGAGAGAGGGAGGATTTGGGCTACTGCCAAGTAATCCTCCCATCCACCTAAAAGTATGGATGTATGGATTATTTGGGTAGAATTGACTTTCCATAGTGGCATAGCCACCTAAGCTCACATAATAGTTTGTTTGAACATTTGACCACTTCCTACTCATTTGTTGACTAGGTTTGACTAGTCAATAGTCAAGGGGTGATGAGATAGAAAAGGAGAAGATCTTAAATTCCAATAGGATGATTTAAAAAGGATTTAGAGCAATTCAGGTAAAATTCTAATGAGTAAACATACACATGTGGGAGTTTGACCAAATTAGAATTATTTGACTTAGTCAAACCCAATATGCTTTGACTCATGATAAGTTTAAGAAGGTTTGAACTATACTATGGAATAGTTTTGAGGGTTTGAAGAAATCAATTTGACCAAATGGGTTGGAACTATCCATTTGGACCCTTAAGGAAGTATTAGGTCAACCTAAGTTGACTTGGTCAACCAAGTTGACCTAGAACATTGATTTCAACTCAATAAGTTTAAAGTGATATTTATAGTTTATTAGATGTGTTTCAAGGGTTTAGGGAGGTCATTTCAATCAAATCGACTATTTGAACCCTTGAAGGGCTATTTTTTGTCAACTTAGGTTGACTTGGTCAACCAAATTGATCTAGGACATGAGTTTGGTTTCAATAAATTTGCTTTGACATTTGATGTTGAATGAAAGTGATTTCATGTAATTTGGAAGTCAATTGGTTCAAAATGGATATTTAGATCCCTAAGGGATATTTTGGTCAAAATTGGTTGACCTGGTCAACCAAGTTTGACCAAGATTAGGGCTTGAGTCCATTGCAATCCTAATGGTGATTAGGATGCATTGGAATAGGTTTTGAAATTTAATTTGAAAAGGCCATGTTGAAGTCTATGAAAAATTCCAAAATTTTCCTTAAGGGACATTTTGACCCTGTCAACTACGGGTCAAAGTGGGTCCACCAAAATATAGTTTATGCTTATATGATCAAAGTTTTGGATGTGATCATAGGGTTTGGATAAGGTTCCAAAATCAAATTCCACAAGTGGGCATATCTAGTGGCATAGGTCATAAATATTTGAAGGTTTTGCATCATTTGAAAATAAATTCAATTTATGAGGCTAGAGACCTCATAATGGGATCAAATTTGGAGGGTTGACCCAAGGGATATGCTTAATAATTATTCAGTTGATAGATCATGAATTAGTAGTCATTTAACTGAGGTTTAAAGTGTTTGAAAAATTATTGGAAAAGACTTTCAAGATAGGGCCTTTGAACCTTAGATTTTAGGTTTGAAAATATAGATTTGATCAAGATTTTAGATTTTATTGTATGATTTTAGATTATATAAATAAATGAAAATCATTTGAATGATTGTATATGATTAGATAAGGCTAGAGTTTGATAGGAAGCTGGATTGTTCTGGAGTTTAGAAAACTCTAGAGTTTGGATTGATCATAGGATCTAGGTAAATCTAGGGTCTCGATAAATCCTAAGCTCTGGGTAGATCCTATGATATGGACTAGTAGTCCTAGTGACCACATAAAAAAAAAAGGTCAACAAGAGCAAACATATATTAATTATAGTGTTGACAGTCAATCTTCCTTATTTACAAGCAAATGTCACATTTTTTAAATACTTTCATATTTTTCTTGTAAATTATATCAGACTATTTTTCTCATTTATCACTAACCATCTGAGTGATTATATTAGTAAATTTCACCATTTTCTTAGATGTTATTAAAAGTGCTTCAATATTGGGTTTAGTTTTTTTTTTATGAATCAATTTTACCTTATCAATAAATAGACGGTAATTGTCCAGGCGATAATGATAGTATCTTGTACCTGAACTGGTGGCTCACTTTTTCTAAGGAATGGGGAAGAGGACTAAAACATGCCACTGAAAGACTCTACTGAGAAAAAAAGAAAATTGGAATTAATTTTCTCCAAGGTTTTAGACAGAAAGGATATAGAATCTTTATCTGAATACCATCTATTAACCAATCTTGGGGAAATTCTGTTTCTGATAATTGAACACCATTATAGGTGCATTTAATATGGATTTCTCTATTCCATTCCTTAAAATCCTCGTCCCACTCGGGAATTTGGAATAATAACATACGGAAAAGGTTTTTGGCTATTATTAATGAAGGCAATAGAATGTATTTTCTAAGAAAAGATTGGGTTATTAACAATCCATTTTACCTTATCAATAAACAAATCTTAAATACAAAATAAATCTTTTTTAAAAAAATAAATCTATAAGTGTATTTAATGAATAAATTAATAAATAAAATATATTAAATAATGCAATCAAGATTACCCAATTCTACGCAACTTGAAATCAATCATGCATCAACCATAACTCACTTTAATATAAGCAAAAAATATAATTTCATCACTATTTATGGAATATTTACATAACTGACAAGTTCCCAAAATTTACGCAATAGCTATAAATAGACTATAAAGTAATCTTATAAAATCAAAGAGAAAGAAATAAAACATAAACTATCATCCACTGACTAGCCTCAATCTGTAGTCTCCTTCCCTTACCTAAGATCACGTAAAAATTATATAATGAGCATATTGCTTAGGAAGTAACCAAAACTTACCACTGTATTCAATGTAAGATAAAAAAAATCAATATATCTGCTCTAGCTCTAATTAATATAAATTAAAAAGCTATCAATATGAATACTAATCAATATGTGAAATCAATATCAATTAACATAAAAGTCAATATGATTAGGGAAACTAGAGTACTATTCAGCAAGCAAAACATGTTTATCAATCTATAAGAAAAATTAGTAAAAAAACTATCAATCAATAACAGGTGTTGTACAGTGAAACAAGCCTCAATTATCTATCAATTATATTTGCATTAATGGTTCTATTACTTGCTTCTATCGATCATCATGTCATATATAGTTGTCTAGTAATATTTCATGTTAGTATGCTATATCAATATGTTATATTACATCTATCAATGTCCTTATCATATGATATGCCTTCTCATATCAATATCAATGTGAGTTCTATCATTTCTACATTAACTTTAACTATCAAAATCTTAAATCAAGTCATATGATGTCATGCAAATAGAGGCATGGATATAATTATGAAAAGCAAAGTAGGATATACAACATTAATATGATATTTCCTACTTCTTCAACCCTAATTGTTGACCAATTGATCATCAATTTTTAATTTAATCTCAATTGTAGACTAGTTACTCATGAATCTTTAACTTACCATCATTATTAATAAATCTTAAATCAAATCACATGTGACTTTTATTAAATCGTTAAGAGTCATCACCCTCTACCAGTTAGTATAATTCTATCAATCAATTTCAGGCTATAACTAGGATTACACTACAAATCTTTATTTTATGGAAAGCTCATTGGCCTACCCTCTAGTAAAAGGTATTAATTTTTAAGGGTCTACTCGTATTAATTATAATATTGATAAATAACATTTCTTGCTTATATGTAAATATCACATTTATCTTATACCAGTCATAACATTTCCTTTATGTAATGCAAGTCAATATTTTTTATGAAATGCTCTAATCTATGAAATACAAGAAAATTTATACACCATGCATTTACTTCAAAAAATCATAACTGTTATTTTATCCAGAGAAATTCAATAAGATTATATTTAAAATGCTCGTAAGGATCATATCTATTTTATACAAAGGGTTACACAACAAAAGTTGGGTAATCAAGAATATATATATATATATATATATATATATATATATATATATATATATATATATATATATATATATATATATATATATATATATATATATATATATATATATATATATTCGAGAGAGATAAAATCAAATAAATTAAAGCCATTCAAAATAGTTGTAATAGTATAGTCACTAATAAAATTTAGAAAAAAATCAATAACAGAAGCGATATATAAAAACACCTCGAAGCACTTCTTGTCTCTTCTCTCTATCCTCCTCTCTTTCCATTATTCTCTTCTCCTCCTAAGGAAGGGTAGTGGGATGACAGGAATATTTAAATAAAAAATACTAAGAAAATTGTTTTAGTTCCAAGTGTCGGGACAGTGCATGGAACTTTTATTACATCCGGAGCAAGGACGTAGAGGAACGTCCGGTCGGAGTCAAATTTCCGCCAAAAAACTCGGTATTTGCTCGATACAACTAGGTATTATTTGATAATAACGATGAATACTGCTCTTTGAAGACCAATACCGAGTTATACCGAGCTATATCGAGAAATACCGAGTTGTACCGAGTTTTTTCTAGGAAAAACTCGGTACAACTTTTGTATAACTCGGTATTGCTCAAGATAGCTCGAAATAACTCGGTATTGGATCTTCACATGATGTTATTCCTCGTTATTATTTGATATTGCTCGGTATTTGCTCGGTACAACTCGGTATTTCGCGGGAATTTGCCTCCGACCGGACGTTCCTCTACGTCCGGTCGGAGGACGTAATAATTGTTCCAGTGCATGCCGCCTTCAAGCACCGCGATGTCGTGCTTACTAAACCAGCACCGCAACACTGGCTATTGGATCATATTTTTTTTTATTTTTTTCAAACAAATTTATTTTAAGCTTTTGGGTTATTACAATGGCACTAGTACTATCACCTTAACAAAAAGATTAATTTAGAAATCATGGATTGAAAAAAAAAAAAAGGCTTCATTTCATTTGAGATCAAGTTTCTCGTTAATGTCAAAATCAAATTTGTTAGCATAAATTTTTAGTAGCAAATAATTTCAACAAATCATTAGTAATAAACATATTTCGTGAACTTAAGAGGGCTTTGAATGCTAGATTTTATATTTGACTTTTTTTTATAATGTTATATGACTATCAATTTAAATATTTATATTTATGCATATATTTCGCCCATTCAATGACCCGGTTAAGAAAGTAGATGTATTAGATTTGACTTATGCTAAGAAATGTAGAGGTAAACCTCAAAAGACTTGGTTAGAAAATATTATAAATGATATTTCTTTATTAGATTTAAATGAGAAATTGACTCTTAACAGGCCACAATGTAGAGAAATGATTCATGTAGCTGACCCTACATAATATGAAAAAAGTTTGATGTGTTGTTATTGCTGTATATTTATGCATATATTTACGGGGATATATATAATCAAAGAAAGTTCATTATTAGTCATTTTGATATTTTTACCTTAGTGTTAATTAAATAATTTATTCAATAAGCTTTAAATAAAAAATATAACTTTGGGAGACCATATTGCACATAATCCTTTCACAACCCAACATAGTTTTACCATCAACAAAAGGGTTGATTGTTGATCCCATGAGCCCATAGAACATCAATCCTTATGTTAGCCAATGAAAAATTGCCATCAACTAAAAGGCGGAGATTATTATTCTCATCAACTCATAGTGTTTATGAGGTTATTTTGATAATAATAATAATAATAATAATAATAATAATATAAAGTGATTTCATGATTGAAAGTTGCATGAATTTTCATACAAGCTTTAGGATCACTTGATGCATTATATGATGACCTAAGAAAATATAAAGTAAGTTCAAGAGTCTTTTGAAGTTATTACAGAGTGAGTTTTACAATTGTAAGATGTATGACTCATATTTTTGGCTCAACCCTCTATTAAAAAAAATTATTAAACTTGTTTCCTAAGTATTTAAAAATATTTTTACTTTTCATTATATTATGTAAATCAGTTCATTCATTACGTATTTCTGTTATTTTTTTACAATTAAGGCTTAATCATGTTTTAAAATTAAGTTAAATACATAATTAACTTATAATATGAATTTTAATTTCTAATATTAATTCCATTAGATTCATTGCATTTTTTACACATACAATCATACAAATTTAATTTCTAATGTTAACAGATTCTTATTGAAATCTAGAGGGCAAGGACAAAGGATTTCACTAGTCGAAATGTTCTGCGTTCTCTCTCTCTCTAAAGAGAGAGGTGACTTCAACCTAAGAAAAATAAGGATTCTTATTATTATCTTCACCATGAAATTATGTAATATCAAAGATTAGGATGAACCAAATATTTATTGAGCCCTCGGTTAAGTTTCTATATACTTGTGGTATTTAGTGGGGGAAGAATCAGCCATAAATGATATTACCAACAATTCAAATAGAGTTTGTGGAGCTGTGTAGATCCGAGTTCATCGCTTGGCTGTAGAGTTTTATTTTTATTTAGTTTCATTTTCTTTGTTTAGTAAAACTTGCTATTCTAGACTTTTTTTAGCATAGTTCGGTATTTGAAAAATGAAACTATAGTAATGAGAATTAAGCATCTTTCTGTCTCTTATTTTTTACTTAATTGGGAATTCTGGGATACTAATCAACCATTTTGGTTGTTTGGTATCCCCTCCATTATTTAAAATGAGAAGTAGAGAGTCTTACTTGCATTATTACTTTTCCTATTTTTCTAATATTTTCATTATGCTTAATTTTCTTTTTAATAAGGCTCCCTTTTTGTTTTGAAGGAATTGGCTAGTATTTTTTCGTTCTAGTTTGTGATTTTATGTTCTAGTTTGCAATAGTTTTTTGCTTTTAATGCTATACACATCAAAAAAAAAAAAAAAAAAAAAAAATCTTGTGACTCTTATTGTCTCTTGCATGCAACATTGATGGTGAAAACGAATATTGGGCATTAGTTGGGTCGAGGGGTTTAGCAAGAAATTAGTAGGAAGAGGATCACATCTATAAAAACCTTTCTCCATTGTTTTGGCAAGCCTTAATCAGGTAATATTATTCCTAACTCATTTATTTGAAGAAATTTTGTATTTTTTTCAAAGGTTTATCCAGATATATACCTTGCAAATGTATATGTAATCTTTGTGCAAATTAACGAAAAGATAATCACTCTTTCTCGCCATGGATGTTGGCACAAATGTGTTGAACCACATAAATTAATGCTCGTGTTCATGTTTTTATGGCTAGTTTTATGTTATTGCATATGTTTTGTTTGGATTATTTTTGCAAGACTTGTAAGATTCTTGGTTAGGGTATTATATACACTTGTTTATTGATTTTGGGGATATTAAGTTTTCTTTTGCTTGTCATTGTTCTCGTTTACAAGGAGTTTATTAAGCTTGCTTGAGTAATCAAATGTTATTATATTCGTTTTGCAAATGTTAATCAAATTTATTCGATTACTGGTAAGGTTATCTCAGTCATAATTAAAAATTAATTAGATTAGCATGTTAATTTTAATATTTGTAATTAAAAAATTAACATAATTCTTTAATTACCTAAATCTAGATTTCACTATTTGATTTGATTTAATTGTAGGAAAACTAATTTGAATCTAAACCTTTTATATAAGTGGTTTGCGAGTGAGTATTAGTAACTTTGAAATATCATTTTGTTTACTCAAACTGCACCATTTTAGAAAGTCTTATTTAAGTCTTTGGGAAAGATCTTGAGTCCATTGGGTTTACAATAATGATAATGAATTCGTTTTAGAGTCTGGTTAGGATTTAGAAGGATAGATGTGTGGAAAAATTAAATGATATGATTTAGTGTTTTTTCAGATAAATCTACATAATGAATGTTTATTGCCTTCAAAGATAAACAAACACCGTATTATCAACTTTAAAAAAGAAATAATTTATTTTCTTATTAAGATTCGACATAGGGGATATGAAATTCATTCCAAAGGAAATTATTTCACATACACCTTTCGTTTCAAATACGAAACTAAACCAGGATTAGCTTTAGTTGAAGCCCAAAAGATTTTTTTCCTATGTTAATGAACTAAGATATGGTCTATTTTATACTGGAATCTTGGGTTCCTATAGAGGCAAGCCCTTTATAATCAATTATATCTCTGAAGGAAAAATTTGTTATTAAAGTGGAGACTAGGCTCATCTTGGATATAAAGCATGTTATAGTTGCCTTATATATTTTTAAAATATAAAAAAACTCATTAAAAAATATCTTTAAATTTTACAAAATATCCATGGATTCTTTATGCTTTTTTCTGAAAAAGAAATTTGAGGTGTGAAAATATCTCTAGGCTTATGCTTACTTGGAATGCATTGCCAGCTAAAAACCTAATACATAAGCAAACGCCTTAGATGTAATACATGATAAGATCAACTTTATCCTAAGAGATCAAAGGATGAATTAAACTCTGAATCAATAACTCGGGACGAATAATTTTAACTTTACATTCAAAGAAATTAACGAGGCAACTCACTAAGAACTCTACATTTTATCTTAATAATCCTAACTAAATTTTAATCTGTGGAGCTAAAGCTCTCCAATCGGTTGGCAGATACAAAATTATTGTAGGAAATTCAATCAACATTTTAAAAGACTACTGGATATTGGATAGAAGACTGGAGTTATGGCCTTCATTCATTACTACAGTTGAAGGTGATTTTCCAAGCCTGGATAATTTTATTCTTAATGGTCGTTGGGATCAAGTTGAACTTCTTAAATTATTTGGAAAGTTATTGGTTGATGTAATTTTACAAATAAATATATACGCGGAACAATCAAATGATGAAATGGAGCATGTTAATTCTTTTTCTGGTAAAACTATAGCTGCATTAGTTAAGTCCTTTACATAAGTTAACTCAGATAGCTGGAGCTGGTTTAAGAAACTAAGATTAATTCCACGGGTAGAGTGGTTCTGGTGGTGTCTGTGGAGAAAGGCAATTCCATCAAAAGAATTTCTTATTTATAGGAGATTATCATGATAATCTTTGTCCTAGAGGTTGTGATTCGGTGGAAAGTTCAGAGCATATATCAGTTAAATGTGTAAAGTTACAACAAGCAATTGAATTGATGAATAGATGGGGGTTCTCAATTCCTACGTTTAACTCATGGACGGAATGTATGCTGAAACTGAAAAGCATTTCAAAGGTAAATCCATTCACAAAAAATTTATATTGCTCATTAGTATTCTTTTCTTGGAAGAGTAGAAACAATTTGATTCATGATGGGAAAGAGATTAGATTGTCTTCTGTGTTATCTAATGCAATTAGTACTACATCTATTTCTTTGAATTTTAATCTCATTTTGGATCACTGGGGTGTTAACCGGTTGTTAAGACAGTCCTCAAATATTTGGCATCCACCTCCGCCCGAATGGATTAAAATCAATATCGATGCTACTTTATTGAGATCTAATGAAGTTGGAGTTGGTGGAGTTTTTAAAGATCATAAAGGTAGATTTCTTCTTGCTTTTAGAATTAAATGTATGCATTGGGACAATGGATTTCTGGATTTTTTGGCATTCCGAACTTTAAAGAAGTTTATCAAGGAATGGATGATGGATTCAAAAGAAATTATTCTTGAAGGTGATAGTTATACTGTTATTAACTATTTGAAGTCTTCGGTTGGCAAATCTATCACGGTCCATAATGATGAATTGGAAGACATCTCATTCCTCAAAGATTTTGATTATTTTTTATTTCATTGTGTTAATAGAGAATGTAATAAGTTAGCCGATTATTGTGCTAACTTTTCTTTGTTTGGCGATTTTATTTGGGAAGATCTTAATCTAATAAGGTTCTCCTACTTTCTTGTCTTTATTAAAGGAGGATTGTGATAGACTTTCTATCACTTAGTAGATTGTATTAGGGTTTTTTTTTTCTTCTTTATTTATTGCTTTTTGCAGTTTCAAAATAAAATTTATCCTAACTAAATTTTTTAACTTCCTAAATTTCAAAGAAATTTTGGTAGCAAAACGACCCTAACAATAAGAGAACTATGGCCTCCTCGATGCTTAGGACCCTCACGAGTTTGATTTTGGAATTAAGGCCAAAAGGGTTTTTTATTTAAAATTGTTTTATGATCAATTAATGCCATATCAAAGTACATTTAATTCCTAAGATGTATATTGACACTAAGTTCAAGGGTTTGAAGTTTCATCCCTATTGGATATATGTATGAATTCCTAGAACTTTTCTAAGTTAACTAGACCTTGTCATTAATTATTGTCCTGAGGTATCACTAAAGTTTGAATAGGATTAAACAATAATTGTCTCTAACCCTTGCTTATATACATACAATCATACCATAACATTCACAATTTCCAAACAATTGGGTTAAATTAAAATCCAATTGCATACAAATTTAATGGCAAACAAAATATAAATGAAATAGCCTTGGGAAAACCAGAGGATGTGAACAACATTCTTTAACTAATCCTTGCCAAATTTTAGCTCCAATTATTGAGTATATAGGGAGTATCTAGTGAGAATTTGAAACAATATTAATATAATTACTCCATAAATATTCAAAAAACCCAATTGATTTCATTTTTCCTTGATAAAGCTAGCTCTATTTAATGATTCCATGAACCATCTAAATACACAAAATGGATTAGGGATTTAATTGCAATGAATTTTCGAAAATATAAGTTAAATCATGACCCATATATTTTGAAATTCAATTGTGGTTGAGATTGACCTCAAATCTGCCTTAAAAATTCGGAATAGGTCAAAAAGATATCCTAAATTACTCTTCCCATGTTTAAGATCAATCAAGTGGGTATTAATGGAGTAATCATACAAGCTGTGTAAACACATAAAGCAAAACTAGGTTATAAATAATCATTATCTTTCCCTAATTTTATTTTTAAATATAGGTCTTGAAATTCCAAATCCATGGAGTACTTTTTTGTTAAATTTGATGGAAAAATGAAATTACTTGAAAATTTCAAAGTTTTAGCTATTTTTTATATTTAAATAAATAATTTTAATAATTTTTGAATGACTGAGCCAATCATTAGCGGTAGCGCATGTGGTTTCCAATCATTAGATTGGTGGCAAAAATCCACGTCATAGCAATTCATTCATCCTGTCATTCACTTAAACACAACGACATGCATAACTACCATCAGATCCATTGATTTTGGAATAGAGGGTTCAGATCTAGCTGGATCAAATACAAGATTTCTCTCATCTTCTATAGAATGGAAGGTTTTTTTCATCCGGCTAAATCAAGTCCATTCAATCAAAATGGGTAGACTGAATGGCCAGGATGTCATCTCCTTCCTCCAGCAAACAGAAACCCTTATTTTTGAAACATTCTTAAACTCATGATATGATGGATTCAATGGTATGAAAACTCATGTTAAGATAAAATGATATCACAAAAAGAATTGGGGAGTGGTTTACATATATTTGTGTGTAATATTCTAAGAGTTTTTTAAAATGAAAGCCTAGAACCCAAGGTTTAAGGGTTACATTGATAAGAGCAATCTTAGAAGGTGTTTAAGGGCTAAATTTCTTCATCTAGAGATTCTCTACACTTAGGATTAAGACTACCAACTCAAGAAAGCACCAGATGAAGAGTTTGAATCGATTGAATGGACCATGCTCCAGTTCTTCATCGATCTCGCCATTGTTGATCTCCAAATGCCCAAAACATGCATAGAAGATGTACAAAAAGCTCAAAGAAGGAGAAAAATAAATATAAAAAAATTGAGGAGTGGTTTTCATTGAGAGTTAGGTTAGAATTAGGCTTTTTTGGAAGCCTCTTGCCCAATTCAGGTATTGGAGTCCATTTGGATGGCTAAGATCACTCAAGGCTCTTCATTGAATGCTGGACACATGTCCCAAATAGTTAGGGAGCAAGGAGGTGAGCTAAGAAGAAAGAAAATGACCCAAGGTCGTTATATATGTGTGGGGACCCCTAGGCTCATTTAGGGTTAACAAGGATTTAGGGTCAGTTTAGTTGATGCTTAGAAAAATTCTGGAGGAGCTTTGAACAGTTGGAATTGGTTTGCATGAAGAGGAATGAGGCCAGAAGGTGGGTAACAAAATAAGCTATTATAATGAATTTGTTGACCTTTGACCAGTCAAGTAGTCAAATCCTACTGAGTTGGACTCTAGGGAGTGTATGATGGTTAGTGGAGTTGAATGAGCTTATTTGAACTGATGAATTTGGACTTTTATAAGTGTAGATCATGGAAGACTTTTTTAAGCTTTAGTTTGACTATTTTACCAATCAAAGGGTCAAACCAAATATGATAGAGTTTAGGGAAATGTCTGGATATTGGAGGGTTGGAATGTGACATATTTAAGGTATAGACGTGGAAGTTCGAGTAAAAATGCCAAGTGTATGCAATGGTTTAACTAGTTTTTTAAGTGTTTGACCATATCAAAATCATATGACGTATTTCACCTAAGGTTTTTACGAAAAATTATTAGGTCTGGACACCTGACGTAGCTCTACATCCGGACGCCAATAACATGTTGCCACGTGCTCTTACTCTTTACCGCGTGGCCCGATGACCCGGACCCGGTATTGCTATGTATTGGCTGATTTGTGTAATGCTAGGTATTGCTAGGTATTGCTCGATATTGCTCGGTACTGGTCGGCAATAATGATAAATACCACTCCATTAAATCTAATACCTAGCAATACTGAGCAATACCTAGCAATACCCCAGTTTTTCTAGGTATTGCTAGGTATTGCTCGGTATTGCTAGGTATTGATCTTGAAAGAGTAGTATTTCTCATTATTGTCGAGCAATACCTAACAATACCAAGCAATACCTAGCAATACCGAGCAATGCCTAGCAATTCCCAAACATAGCAATACCGGGTTCTGGTCTGGGTCAGGTCGTCGGGCCGCGCGGTATAACGTAAGAGCACGTGGAGACATATTATTGGCATCCGGATGTAGAGGTATATCAGGTGTCCGGACCTAATAATTTTTTGGTTTATACACACTTAATCTATGGGATGATATTTTTGAATGTTTAAAAAGATTTGGACAGCTTAATTTAAGTATTTACAATGAATGGACCCAATTTGATGTTGTTGGACTTAGTATGAGTTCAGTTGTGCAGGTCAACTATTGATTAGGTCAGGGTGACCGGTCAATTCAAATTCACTGGGAATGATGCTTAAAGAAGTTTGGGGAAATAATTTGGAGTTCAAGTAGATGTTATTAAGGTGTATGACCAATTGGGCTAACTTGAGTTAACTCAACTCAGTCAGATGGGTCAATTGATGATTAAAGGGTCTGTCAATAAATGATTTATGATATGAAGCTCCTAGTGATGTGATTTGGATTATAATTGGAGTCAGGGAGGTTATTGAACTCTGCAAGGTAGTGCACTGGTCAATTAATTGTAATCCAGGTTTATATTTGCTCAGATGATTATTGTTCAGTGATTTTAACTAATGATTGAATTATAGATGATGATTGAAGTTTGATTGCATGTTTATTGTAGGGTTGATTGATTATGAATCAAAGATCTGTAAAATAAGTGATTGTAGGTAGGATACTTGACAATTGGATGATTGTTAACCACAGGATTAAAAATTAAGGGTTTGGTAGTTTATGATGTTCTCACACAAAAATGAGGTCAATAAACAGACCCTCAAAAGGTGTGATGAGCTCGAAGAGTAAATCACTCAGGTTAGCATTAACCAAAGTGATTAAATAAATCTAGTGGGTGAAGACTTGATTGAAACATCAATTTTCAAACAAGCAAATGCAGGGCCTAACTGAGAGATCAATTCTTAGAGAGGGAAATTTAAACTTTAAATGAGAGATCAATAAAACAAATCAAGAATAAATATTGAGATTTTGATTTTTGATGATAACAAAATATTATTGTTCAAATTTTATTATTTCTCCTAGCATATATTGGATATTTCTCTGTGTACTAACATTTCAGGAAAATCATATACTACTTTAGATTGTTGAAAACTTCAAGATAAGGTAGAATAGGATTTCATGTAATAGAGTCTGCATATCTCTATTTTTATTTCTTGAGCCTGAACAAGTGTGATTGTAATTGGATAACTGTGTACACACACTCAGGGGAGAGTGATAAATTTTCTTAAGACTAATCGTGTTGTAAGATTTCTAAACATATTGTACGATTTGAAATGTTTTTCCTCTAGAATACAATTAATGAAATCATGAATTGACTTTTTTAACTGTTTGTACCATACGATGTAAAGGCATACAGATGACTAATAGAGTATGAAATTAGGTTTATACCAGATCATACCAAATGAATACATTTATTTTTGAACTATTCATACAATACGATCTGAATTCATACAGATGACTGACAGAATACAAAATTAAGTTCATACCTGATCGTACCAAATGACACATTTATTTTTGAATTATTCATATAGTATGATCTTAATTCATACAGATGATTGACAATATAAAAAACTAAGTTTGTACTAAAAGAAGCCACAATTTTTTGAATTATTCGTATAGGATAATCTACGATTGTACAGTATGAATATAGGATGTTTCTCTTGAAAAATTTAATTTTTAGATGGTTTTTCGCATGTTTCTTTATGAAGGGTCCTAAAATTGTCTCAGTCATCCTTTATTTTGAGTTTCTCTTAAGAAGGACTATTGAGAGTATGTTTGGGAGAAATTTTGTGAGTGAAGAGTGAAAGATCCAGTGAAGGGGAGTTGTGAGAGATTCACAAGGTTGACCAAAGTGAGGATCTCTTTATCTTCTTCAAGTTCAACCCAAATTCTTTAGAGGCTCTTGAGAGGAGATCTATAAGATCGGATCAAGGTTCTCTGCCTTTTCTAGGAGGATGATAAAGGACATGATGGTACACTGCCATCACTTGGAGAGTGTAAAAGGTAATGATTCTCTACAATCATTAGGAGGGTGAAAAAGGATGTGATGGTACGCTACCATCACTTGGAGAATGTAACAGGCGATGATTCTCTGCCATCACCAAGAGGGTGAAAAAGGATGTGATGGTACACTGCCATCACTTGGATAGAGTAAAAGGTGATGGTTCTCTGCCGCACCGGGTAGGTGTAATAGAGTTTGTAAGGGCTTCTTCACCGTTCTTTGGGGACAAAAGAAGAGTCACTATTATTTAGTGCAATACCCTGAGAAGTCTTTAGGGAGTAGATATAGGTCAAGTTGGACTGAACCATTATAAAATTTGGTGTTCGTTTATTTTCTTTAATTATTGCCACTTATTTATTTTTTTCTGCATTTAAAATTTTGTAGTTGAAAAATTTTCTATTTTAATCATTTATATAAATAACTGCATGTTTTAGGATTAGTCATTTAATTTTCTAAAAGGATCTAAAAAGATTTTCAAAAATAAAAGAAATATTTTTTTTTAATAACCAATTAACCCTCTCCCCCTCTTGGTTAGCCTTGGGACAGTTCTATAAGGTCTAATAACCTATATGAAATTTTTATCAATTCCAACACAAAGTTGGATACTTGAATGGGAGATCGATTACCAAACTATTAAATTTAAGATATGATTGAGAGATCATTTCTCAGACTAGAAGATTTAAATTTTAAATGGAAATATGGATACCCAAATGAGAGATCGATTCCTAAATGAGTAATTTAAGACCTGATTGAGAGATCAATTCTCAAATAGAGATATTTAAACTTTGAATGGAAGATTGATTCACAAACAAAGATGAATACAAGAATGGGAGATCAATTTTCAAATGACGGAATTTAAGACCTGTCCAAGAAATTGATTCTCAGATAGGGAGATTTAAACTTTGAATGTGAGATTGATTTATAAACAAAGATGAATACCTGAATGGGAGATCAATTCCCAAATGAGTAAATTTAAGACCTAACCAAGATATCAATTCTAAGACAAAAATATTTAAACATTGAATGGGAGATCGATTCCCAGATAAAGATGGATACTAGAATGGGAGATCGATTCCGAAATAAGTGAATTTAAGACCTGACTAAGAGATCAATTCTTGGATGGGAAGATTTAAATTATGAATGGGAGATAAATTCTCAAATAAAGATGGATACCTAAATGAGAGATCGATTCCCAGATGAGTGAATTTAAGTAAAAGAAGAGTTGTAAAAAGACTACTTCAATGTTTGAGAGTTTTCAAAACATCTAAAATAAACTTTAAGGAATTTCATAATCCATAAGCTTTGGTGAAGATCTTTGGACCCAATTTTATCATATGGATATGGTTTACTTATTTAGTTTTAATGGTGTTGGCAATTTAAACTTCAAGATTTATTTTATTGCAAAATTCTTATAAAACTTAGACTATTGTAATACTTATTAAGACATCATTCAATTATAAGTAACATAGGATGATCTCCTTTACAATATATCAACTGATAAGAGTCTCCTTGATAGACTTTCTCCACCACGAAGGATCCTTCCCATGTAGGTTCAAATTTACCACCTATCTTTCGATGAGCAAAAAATGGGTCTTCATAGAACTAGGACTAAGTCATCTACTTGGAAGGTTTTTGGATGAACCAATTTATTATCAACTTTGATCATTTTAGCTTTATACAACTTGAGATTTTATTGAGCTTGCAGACACTTCTCATGCAAACCTTTGAGCTCTTATAATCAGAGATTAACATTCTAATATGATGTTATCATGTAATTTACTACAACTCTAAGTGAGGTAATTGCACTTCTAAAGGAATTTCATCTTCTGCACCAAAGACTAAAGTATATGAAATAGATTGCATTGGAGTTTTTAATGTAGTCTGGTATGCCAAGAAAGCTTCAACCAACTTCTCATAACCCTGACTCTTATTATCGTCTAACATTTTTTTAATATCTAAACTAGTATTTTATTGAAGACCTCAGTCAATCCATTTTCCTAAGGGTAATAGATGATAAAGTGTCTCCAATTGATATTGTGACATTTAGAAAATACTAGTAGATGATAAAGTATCTCCAATTTTTATGGTCCATCACTCTTATTATGGTCCATCTCCAGTTAAAGCTTAATGAAGGACCGCTATCTAAAATAATTCGGTGAGGAAAACCGAATCTATATACAATATTTTTTTTTGAAGAATTTTATAACATGATAAGCTTTAACTTCTCTCAAACAAATTGCCACTGCCCATTTTTAGATATAGTCTATAGGTGTTAATATAAATCTAAGACCTTTGGAGGATGGATGATCTATATTTATACCCCTACATTCAAATGACCATGATGTAATGGTTGAATGTAGGAAATTTAGTAGCTGATGTAAAATTACTTCGTACACCTGACATTGATGACTATGATGCGCAACACACAAATAGTTATTTATCTTCGACAGCTAGCAATATTCCATTCATTTGATTTTCATCTTCATTTTTGGCCAAGATTGATGCACAACACACAATATAGCATGCACTTATTATATGATCTTTCGTGCTTCTAAATTATTTAAATATCGCAACCACATCTGATCAAATGATCTTCTATATAAGGTGTCATTAATCAGAACATAAGACAACATTCTCTTTTGACTTGATCTGCCACTAATTTGTCATGAGGGAGCTTATTTTTTCATAAATATTAGATGAAAGGCTTTCTTTAATCCACCATTTCATCATCTATTTCTAAAATAATTTTCACCTTAGTTGATGATTTTCTATTTATAATTTAAAAATTAATGGATGATAATATTTGACTTTCATGTATTTCTACTAGAATCAAATCATCTTTTGGGCAAGCCAGAGCTTTGGCTAGTTTTATTAAGTCATATGCTATAGAATTCTATCCACAGGGACTCTTGTATAATGTCTAATTCATAATTTACTCAAACAAATACATTGTATACTGATGATAACGAATGAAAGTTTCTTTCAACACTTTGTAAATTCTATCTACCTGATTGATCACAAGTTACAAATCTCCAAAAATTTTGATTTTTTGATTTCATTTAAGATTATCAATTGTAAGCCAGTAATCAATGCCTCATACTCAGTGTCATTATTTGTTCAAGATTCTGACTTATGGTTAGAGTAATACATCAAACCTTTTATTATGTTTGTTGAATATTATACCAATTCTAGCTTTCCCTGGGGAAAAATCCTAGGCTGCTCCTTGTTGATTGGAATTAGTACCATCAAAATAAAATTTATGGGCATACTTTGTTGCAAATCTATTTTTTCATGACTTATGTTTTGATGATTGACAAACACTATTTCTCTTGGACTACTTGTTGCTTCTAACTTTTCAGGAATCGAAGATCGGACGATCAAAAAGAAGCCAGTTCAGGATTGCATAGGTTTAGGGTTGAGTCAGTCTGTACTTTTGTTTTTCACCTTTTGAGTCTACTTGTAATGGTCAAAGAGACTGATGCTAAGTAACCCTACACACACACACACTTGAGAGACTTAGAATTTCTGTTTTTGCTCACATCGGCCAGGACGATATTTACATCGTCCTGGACGATCAGGCTTAAAACAGAAAGTTTAAATAAGGATTCTTAAGTAAGGCAGCCGTCATTAACATATCGGCCTGGATGATACGTGTATTGGCCAGGACCATAAGCTCAAAACAGAAAGAAGTAGCCGCCATAGACAATTAAGGTATACTGTATTTTTAAATTATCGGCCAGGACGATCCAAGGATCGGCCTGGACGAAATTACCAAATTATGCCTTAATTGATCAGGAAATTAAGAGAGTAATTAAGGATGACTGATATGATCATATCATCCTGGACGATCTCAGGATCGGCCAGGACTATCTAGTCAAAAACCTTAAGTTACTTCAGGACGATAAATATCAGCCAGCTCAAAAACAGGGCGATGCTCAGGATGATTTGCTTCTGATTTGAACTAATCGGCCAGGACGATCGTGAGATCGGCCAAGACGATCAAGCCAAATTTCAATCGTCCAGCACCCAAAACAGGGCGATGCCCAGGCCGATCTTCTGAGATTTGTACTGATCGGCTAGGCCGATGTCCATATCGGCCTGGACGATAATGTCGGCAACTTGCAATTAATGAGCTCCTTTGAAGCTCTTCTATTTAAAGAGCTCTTGTTCAACATTTTTGAGGACCTTTGGCTGCTGCCTTGACCTGAGAAGACCTTGAGGAGAGAAAGAGAGAGAGGATCTTGTGAGGGGGAGCTTGTGAGGGGATTCACAAGGGTTGCTTCAAGGATCGCTCTGTTTATCTTTCATATGGAGTTTCTCGTCCGTGGAAGAGTCGGTTGAGGTAAGGAGTTTGCTTTTGGTTGTTGTTCTCTGCCAGCTTCAGGAGGAAGCAAAAGGAGGTAGGTTCTCTGCCTTGCCGGGGTGGCAAAAAGGAGGTTCTTGTGAGGGCTTCTCCGCCTAGCCGTGGGGGCTAAAGGAGAGTCACGTTTTGTAATGCAATACTTGGAGGGTGCCTCCAAGGAGTAGACGTAGGTCGAGTCGACCGAACCACTATAAATTTATGTGTTCTTTTTCTTGCTTCCGCACTTTTAAATTTCACATTTATTTTTTTTGTGGTGTGATTTGGTTTATGCAATTTTTATTCTTTGTAAAAAGAGTTTTTAAAATACCAATTCACCCCCCCTCTTGGTTAGCTTGGGACTAAGTTCATAGGGCTTAACATCCCTAGCGAACTTTCAAGTGGTATCAGAGCGGGATTCAAAAATTAAAGTTTAAAAACTTTTTGAATTTGATCCATGGCTAACATTGGGAATCGTAACACTACGGAAGGGTATTCCATTACCCGACCTCCCCTGTTCGATAACCTACCTTTTGACTTTTGAAAAACTCGCATGTCAACGTTTTTACAATCTACTGATTATCGCATGTGGATGCTTATTCAAGAAGGTTATTCTCCACCTTCTCGTGAAATTAATGGTGTTAAAACTGAAGTTGCTTTTACTGAATGGACTTTCGATGAATGTGATTTAGCTCAATTAAATGCGAAATGTTTGAACTGTTTTTTCTGTGCTTTAAAATCTGAGGATTACATGCGTGTTTCAACTTGCAAAACTGGTAAAGAGATTTGGGATAAATTATGCATCACCTATGAAGGTACTAATGAAGTTAAGCAATCCCGTTTGAACTTTCTCTTGCATGACTATGAACTTTTTCGTATGAAACCTCATGAATCAATTTCTGACATGTATACTAGGTTTACTCAGATAGTTACTTCACTGCATGCACTAGGAAAGGAACTTTCGAATTATGAAAAAGTTAACAAGATTTTGAGATGATTGCCTTCATCTTTTGATGCAAAAATTACTGCAATCACTGAATCTAAAGATTTGAATACTTATTCCATTGATAACTTACTTGACTCACTCATTGCTTACGAGTAAGGGGTGAATCAAAGAAATCTTGATGCAGGTGTGAAGAAAAAGGAGAAAACAATCGCACTGAAGGCGCACAAATCGGATTCTGAATCTTTCGGGTCTGAAAGCGATGAAGTTGCCTTCATCACAAGGCAATTCAAAAGCTTTCTAAGGAAAAAGCAAAAGCATCATCAAAGTTGGAGGAAAGGTAAGGATCATAAACATGTTAAAGGATCTTTTGATGTTGTTTGTTTTGAATGCAGGAAACCTGGACATGTGAGAGCCGATTGTCCTACACTTCAAGATCACTCGAGCAAAGATAAGGAAAAAGGTGAGGAGAAAGCTAAGTTTAGGAAGGACAAGAAGAAAATCTAAAGAGGTTTCTGGGAAGAATCTGGTACTGATTCCTCTGAGACTGAACTAGAGGAAGAGACTACAAACTTGTGTTTCATGGGAGAAGATCAAAGTGATGAAGAGGTATGTAAACCAACCTATGATGAATTGTTTAAAATTTGTGAAAAAATCCATGCATCATACAAAAAACTTAAGAAGACACATGCTAGCTTAAAATTAGAACATTCAAATCTACAAAAAAAGCATGAAGTTTTTCTCAAAGATCATGCAACGATTGATTCAAATCACATGGCTCTACTTGATGAATTTGATGAGTTGAATAAAAAGCATTTGGAATTAATTGATGAACATAATGCATTAAAAGCTTCACACACCTCACTTAGTTTTGATCTTAAGAAATCTAAAAAGATTGAGAAAAATTTGAGGATTGAGATTGATGCATTAAAAAGAACAAATTTGAGGATTCAAAATGATTTTGATACATGTAAGAAAAATCGGATGACTTCCACTTTTGATCTTAAGCCAGAACCTAGGAAGAGGCATTATAATTCAAATCATTTAAGAAACCCTTTTCCTGGAGTTAGATGTTTTTCATGTGGCGACCTAAGATGCATGATTCACAGCATACCATACCTGCATTACATTCTACTTTTCCTAAGAAGGATCCCAAACCTGTTTGGGTTCCTAAATCTGACTGTTGTTGAGTTTTGTAGGAATGCTCTCACCAAAGACCTCGTGGGAGCATATGATAACTGGACATAAGGAGGCTTGCAGCTCAAAATTGCTTAAACTCGCTGCTTTATCACTTGCTTGAAATTTTTAGTTCTTTTTTGTGTGTCTTTTATTTTATTTTTGTGCTAGTTTTTGTGCTCACTTTGTGTTATTTTTAGTTTGCTTTATTTTTATTTTTTTTGTTTTGTTTTTTTTTTATGTGTTTTGTTTTCACATTGTTCTTTAAATTTGGCCTTCCATATGATGAATCTTTTCAAGCTTTTAAATATTGGAGTTTTGGAGATAGTGTTTAGCTTTTCTAAATTGGTTAAATGGAGTATACTATTTGATTTCCCTCCTTCTGACTTTGTTTAGTGGTATGATTTTCTTCTCTAAACAAAAGTCTAAACTCAGTTTAACCAATGGCTTTTTATTTAAAATCTTTTTCTTATCTTGCTACATTAATTTATCTTATGCATAATAGCCAAAGTTTTTAGATATCATTCAAGCTTTTGAAATCTTGCCATGCATTTATCACATGATTTTGATTTTGTGTTGTGGATTATTTTTCCCTATGTTAGAGAGAGAGCTCCTATTCTCTAATATTTGGAGGATATACTCACAACTAAGTTTTTTTTAAGGGTATATTAAAGAGTTTCTAGCTTGCAAGAGTTAAAAAGGAAAGAGGCCAATGAAGCCAAATTGAAAAGAAAGCTATATACACAAAAGTGTATCAAAGATTCAAAAGATGCTCAAAAGAGCCAATTAAAATAACAAGAGGCATAAAATGAGCCCACTAAATACAAGCTATCCTCTCTTTGGTAAAACTTTTAAAACTTAAAAAACTCATTGATTATGTGATGTTTTCAAAGACTTAATTTCAATTTCCATGATTGAGAAAAATTACTTTGGGTTATTAATTATGAGATATTTTCTTTGTAAACAAGTCTTGAATGGATCTTATTATCCTATATAGTTATTCTGAGTTGGATTTTTGTTTTCCAAAAAAAATTTTGTACCCTGAAGGATGTCCGATCTAGGGTTAACAGAATCAGATGTTCTACCTTCTTCTGATTGGGATTTGTTAAACTTCTTGGTCTTTTGGAACTTTAAAAGTTTAATTTTTTGAAAAAAATTCTCATATGATGCCTCCATAAAACAAAAAAAAAAAAAGAAAAATTAAAATCCAAAAATATTCATTTTTTTATTTTCGTTGTGTTTTTTGTTTTGTTTTACTGTGTTTTGACTGCTTTTTTTTTCTTTTGTTTTATTTTTGAGGGTCTTGATCATCACCGTCTTTTCCTTGTTTTCAATTCCTAGTCACATTGTCCTGGCCGATATTTTTATCATCCTGGGCGATAGGACAAATCATCTTCAAAATCCATCTGCTGACCTTTTTCTGTGCTTGTTGTAACTCATCGTCCTGGCCGATCCTATATCGTCCTGGACGATTTGATCGAACTCATGGTGATAGTCCTGGCCGATAGAATATTTCGTCTGGCCGATGCATTTTATGTGCATCGTCCTGGCCGATACACTGGATCATCCTGGACGATCCACGTGTCATCACGTTTTGATCTTTAAATTCGGCCCTGGACGATCCATTATTCGACAATCGTCCTGGCCGATCCACTGTTCGTCCTGGACGATACACGTGGCAAGAATTTAAAACGTTTTAACTTCGGCCGGTACGATCAATTATTGTGCATCGTCCTGGACGATACACCTAATCGGCCCAGATGATTTACTTTTTCAATGATCATCAGGATTGTCTCCTCGGGACGATCGCCTGTGTCTAATCGGCCTGGCCGATATCTGATCGGCCCGGACGATTGGACCGCCTTTTTGACCAATCGGCCTGCACGCAATTATTGAGCCATATCGGCCTGGATGATTATGCGATCGGCCAGGACGATATGTCTGTTTCTTTAAATTCTGGCCGTTCCAGCCATGATTTCTCACTCTCCACTCTTCTTCCTTTTGTGTTTTCTTGCTAACTCTCTTCTATGGCTGGTGGGAAATGTGTTCGTCAGGCATCTGAGAGTTCTTCAAGGGCAACTCTGGACCCTCGATTCAGGGAGGCAGAGGATCAGGCTGCCTACCGTCGCTACAAAGAGTGTGGCATCACCCTCTCCCGGACAATCAATCCTGCACATCTCTCATATTCGATAATGAATCTTTTTGCCCACACCTCTCTTTATTTCATACTCACCCTCGCCGTCCCTTTCTCTTCCGAACTCCTTGAATTTTATGCAAGCATGCGC
Source organism: Dendrobium nobile (assembly GCA_022539455.1). Classification (NCBI taxonomy): domain Eukaryota; kingdom Viridiplantae; phylum Streptophyta; class Magnoliopsida; order Asparagales; family Orchidaceae; genus Dendrobium; species Dendrobium nobile. Next base: position 33,903,206 of record CM039729.1, read on the forward strand.
ATTAACCGCACCTTCACAGCCCTGACCTCCTATGTGAATCGACGCCCTATCGAAATCACATATTAGGATTGTGTTGATCTTTTACAGCTATCCACCACCGGGGATAAGCTGCACCTAATCGCCTCTGATCCTGATTTTGACTGGTCCACGGCGAATCACTTCCTTCGCCAGACCAATGCACCTTTCCATGTTGAAGAGACTAGCTCTTTAGTCAAAGATGCTAGGACAAAATCCAACATGTCCTTCGCACCTCCATAATTCCAAAAGCCGGGGACCGAATCCACATCACTCCTCTACTTTCCCTCACTACTTTCTACATTATGGCCCAGAGAGAATTCAATGCCACTGATCTACTCTTTCGCTACATCGATCACCTAACCACTATTCGTGATCCAGGCCATAAGAGAAAACCCAATCTAGCCTTAGGACACATCATAATCTATGTCCTTGAAACCAAATACAATCTCCAATATCCTGCTTGTCCTGACCTTCATACTCCTTACTACTCAAACAATTCCTTCACTTCCCTTCATAGTACTCGTCTCCACCCAGGAGATGGGGAAGGTCGGGGGGCTAGAGAGGAGGAGGCTCCCGCTCCCGCTCCCGTTCCTGATCCTATTCCTCTCCACCAGCACTCACCGGTTGATCAGTTGATAGAGAGGTTTGATCATTGGGAGACCCGCTTCGATGCTTACGTTACTGCACAGGAGCAGCAACATTCTGAGGACATTGCCCGCTACGAGCAGAATCGCACGGAGGACTTAGCCCGCTTTGATAGTTACATGGTTCACCAGCAGCAGCAGCATGACCAGGACATCGCTTGGTTCACTTGCCAGCTACTTTCAGCAGCCACCTCCACCACCTCCATATGATGATCCGGGCCCCTCGTTTTTCTAGCTTGTGTTTTTCTGCTGTTTGTTTCCTGTTTTATGTAGTTTGCTTGTTAGTCTTTTTTTGTTGTAGTGTTTTCTTTTGTATCTGGACCCTCTTTTTATAATGACAAAAGGGGGAGTAGGGTGTGGTAGGAAAAAACTGTTGGGTTTGGGGTTTGTAACTTTGAATTTCTAATGAACCTTTTTTTAAATTTTTCCTACTTGTGTTTGCCATCATCAAAAAGGGGGAGATTGTTGCAAATCTATTTTTTCATGACTTATGTTTTGATGATTGACAAATACTATTTCTCTTGGACTACTTGTTGCTTCTAACTTTTCAGGAATCGAAGATCGGACGATCAAAAAGAAGCCAGTTCAGGATTGCGTAGGTTTAGGGTTGAGTTAGTCTGTACTTTTGTTTTTCACCATTTGAGTCTACTTGTAATGGTCAAAGAGACTGATGCTAAGTAACCCTACACACACACACTTGAGAGACTTAGAATTTCTGTTTTTGCTCATATCGGCTAGGACGATATTTACATCGTCCTGGACGATCAGGCTTAAAACATAAAGTCTAAATAAGGATTCTTACTTAAGGCAGCCGTCATTAACATATTGGCCTGGATGATAGGTTTATCAGCCAGGACGATAAGCTCAAAATAGAAAAAAGTAGCCGCCATAGACAATTAAGGTATACTGTATTTTTAAATTATCGGCCAGGACGATCCAAGGATCAGCCTGGACGAAATTACCAAATTATGCCTTAATTGATCAGGAAATCAAGGGAGTAATTAAGGATGATTGATACGATCATATCGTCCTGGACGATCTCAAGATCAGCCAGGAAGATCTAGTCAAAAACCTTAAGTTACTTCAGGACGATAAATATCGGCCGGCTCAAAAACAGGGTGATGCTCAAGACGATTTGCTTCTGATTTGAACTGATCGGCCAGGACGATCGTGAGATCGGTCAGGACGATCAAGCCAAATTTCAAGAGTCCAGCACCCAAAATAGGGCGATGCCCAGGCCGATCTTCTGAGATTTGTACTGATCGGCCAGGCCGATGTCCATATCGGCCTGGACGATAATGTCGACAACTTGCAAATAATGAGCTCCTTTGAAGCTCTTCTATTTAAAGAGCTCTTGTTCAACATTTTTGAGGACCTTTGGCTACTGCCTTGACCTGAGAAGACCTTGAGGAGAGAAAGAGAGAGAGGAAGTGAGAGAGGATCTTGTGAGGGGATTCACAAGGGTTGCTTCAAGGATCGCTCTGCTTGTCTTTCGTCTGGATTTTCTCGTCCGTGGAAGAGTCGGTAGAGGTAAGGAGTTTGCTTTTGGTTGTGGTTCTCTGTCAGCTTCAGGAGGAAGCAAAAGGAGGTAGGTTCTCTGCCTTGTCGGGGTGGCAAAAAGGAGGTTCTTGTGAGGGCTTCTCCGCCTAGCCGTGGGGGCTAAAGGAGAGTCACGTTTTGTAGTGCAGTACTTGGAGGGTGACTCCAAGGAGTGGACGTAGGTTGAGTCGACCGAACCACTATAAATTTCTGTGTTCTTTTTCTTGCTTCCGCACTTTTAAATTTCGCATTTTTTTTTTTTTTGTGGTGTGATTTGGTTTATGCAATTTTTATTCTTTGTGAAAATAGTTTTTAAAATACCAATTCACCCCCCTCTTGGTTAGCTTGGGACTAAGTTCATAGGGCTTAACATCCCTAGCGAACTTTCATACTTTTCTTTTTATTCTAATTCCATAATTTGTTCATATGATAATTCATCATTTATCAGGCAATTATCCTACATAGGATAAGCAGCTAAGAAGTTTGCAATGGCTTGTATTTTCACTTCTTGTAAAGGGATGAATGTAATATCAAATTATGATAAAATCATTGACCATCAAGATAATCTTCCTGAAAGCATTGATCAAGTCATCAAATATTACAGTGGTTTTACTGTTGATATAAAATTCACTCTATTGAATTGCATGCAGTGCCTCAACTTTTGAGCGGAAACAAATCATGGAAAAATAATGCTTCTAGATCGAAGGGTAATTTACTTCAGTAGGAAATAAACTTCTACTCAAATAATAAAGTACATTCTCTTTTCCTTCCTCATTAGCTTGAGCTAATAATATGTTAAGGATTCATTTAAAGCTGTCGTATATAGGATTAGTGGCTTTGCTAAAATAGGAGCTACAAGCACTAAAGGATTTGTTAAATATCATTTTATATTGTAAAAATGTTTTTTTGGCAATTCTTATTCCATCGTAATAGAGCATCTTGTTGCAAATCTATTTTCATGGCTTTTGTTTTGATGATTGACAAACACTTGGACTGCCTGTTACTCCTAACTTTTCAGGAATCAAAGATCGGACCAACAAACAGAGCCAGCTCAAAATTGCGTAGGTTTAGGGTTGAGTCAGTCTGTACTTTGTTTTTTTCTCTTCTTGAGTCTATTTGTAATGGTCAAAGAGACTGATGCTAAGTAACCCTACACACACACACACTTGAGAGAATTAGAATCTCTGTTTTTACTCATATCGGCCAGGACGATATTTACATCATCCTGGACGATCAGGCTTAAAACAGAAAGTCTAATTAAGGATTCTTAATTAAGGCAGCCGACATTAACATATCGGCCTGGATGATACGTGTATCGGCCAGGACGATAAGCTCAAAATAGAAAGAAGTTGCTGCCTTAGACAATTAAGGTATACTATATTTTTAAATTATCGGCCAGGAGGATCATTTATCGGCCTGAACGATATTCACACTTATGCCTTAATTAAACAGACAGATCAGGGAAGTAATTAAGGATGATTGATACGATCACCTCGTCTTGGACGATCGCAGGATCGGCCAGGATGATATATTCAATATCCTTGGTTACTCTTGGACGATCGGGATCGGCCAGCATAAAAACAGGGCGATGCTCAGGACGATTTTCCTCTGAATTGAACTAATCGGCCTGGACGATCATGAGATCGGCCAGGACTATCAATCCAAATTTTAATAGTCCAGCACCCAAAAAAGGGCGATGCCTAGGCCGATCTTCTGAGATTTGTACTGATCGGCCAGGCCGATGTCCATATCGGCCTGGACGATATAGTCGGCAACTTGCAATTAATTAGCTCCTTTGAAGCTCTTCTATTTAAGAGCTCTTGTTCAACGTTTTGAACAACCTTTGTGCTGCTGCCTTGACCTGAGAAGGCCTTGAGGAGAGAAAGAGAGAGAGGGAGAGAGAGAGAGAGGATCTTGTGAGGAGGAGCTTGTGAGGGGATTCATAAGGGTTGCTTCAAGGATCGCTCTGCTTCTTCTTCGTCTAGAGTTTCTCATCCGTGGAAGGGTCGGTAGAGGTAAGGAGTAAGCGTTTGGTTGTGTTTCTCTGCCAGCTTCAGGAGGAAGCAAAAGGAGATAGGTTCTCTGCCTTGCCGGGGTGGCAAAAAGGAGGTTAGTTGTAAAGGCTTCTCCACCTAGCTGTGGGGGCTAAAGAAGAGTCAACTCTCGGAGGGTGCCTCCGAGGAGTGGACGTAGGTCGAGTTGACCGAACCACTATAAATTTCTGTGTTCTTATTTCTTGCTTCCGCACATTTAAATTTCCGCATTTATTTTTTTTTCTCGTGGTGTGATTTTGGTTTATGTGTTTTTCGTTCTTTGTGAAAAGAAATTTTTTAAAAATACCAATTCACCCCCCTCTTGGTTAGCTTGGGCCAGTTCTATAGGGCTTAACATCCCTAACAAACTTTCACATCTTTCTTGCATAATGTTGCAAATGGCTGACAGCTACTTAAAAGATTTGATATAAATCTTCTAAGGTATGCTAATCGACCTTAGAAATATCTCAATTTGGTATGTCTTTTAGGTAGAGGCATTTCTATTATTGCTATAACTTTATTCAGATGAATTTCAATTCTACAGTGTTAAACTATGAAATACAAAAAAAAATTCTGAAGTGCGCCGAAAGCACACTTTAAATGTTTCATTTTTTAATTATATTAGAGAAATCTTTGGAAATAATTTGCAAGTCATATAAATGATCGCCTCTTTTAAGCCTTTTAACTACTAGATCATCGATATAAGACTCCACATTGTGGTAAATGAGTTCATCTAAAATCCTTATAATTACTCATTTATAAGTTGCTCTGGCATACCTTAATCCAAATGGCATAACTTTGTAGAAGTATATCTCTATCAGCATTATAAATCTTAAATATAATTTTATCTTCAAGATCCATCTTAATCTGATTGTATCCATATCAACCATTCATAACAAAATATGGCATGCAAGGAATAAATATCTACCATGAGTTCTTGTATCAAAAACAAAAACTTATCTTTAGGATAAGCTCAATTCATGTCCCTAAAATCAATACAAACACCTATATGATCATTCTTTTTCTTGACTAGGAAGATGCTAGCAAACTAAGTTAGATATTTATCTTCCAAAATAAAGCCAACATCAATTAAGTTCTTGACTTCAGCTATGACTTACTTATTGATGTCGAGTCGTGTCCATCAAGGAGCTTATTTTACTAGAATCATCTCTGGTTGGATTGCCAACTTGTGAACTACTATGTCTAGAGATAATTTGGGCATCTCTTCATAACTCCAAGGGAATGAGTCTTTGAATTCTGATAATAACTCGATCATCTTGCTTACTTCATCTTCATTTAATAAATATCTTATAAAAATCTGATAAGGGTCTTCCTCGATGCCCAAAGTTATTTCTTTTAGATTGTTGATTGTAGATTTAATTCCTCTTCTAGTTTAAGAGATGCATCCCTAACTTAAGAGTCATCCAAATCATATGAAATTTCTAAACAATGCTTATTAAAAGGATTAATGTTCACCGAAAGAGACTATCAAACTCTATATTATTTGATATAACTAAGCAATACTCATCATCATTATCAAACGAACGTAGAGAAGCAAAGCCAACACCCAATCTTGATGCGTATTTGTGGTATTTTGTACTCCATAAGTGTTCATATTATTGGAATTCACCTCTACTCAAATTTGAATGTTCTAAAATTTGATTAGCAAATTTATTTATACAGTTCAAGTACCATTCAAAATAAAATTCTATTATCTCATCCATAAATGAATAATCTAGGGTTACATCAATTTTTGGGAATTTACTGGTTGAAGATATAAATATATTGGGTTTGCAATATGGATCTAAAAGAAGTGAGGTTTTCACCTCCAAAACTTAGGTTTTTAAGATAGTGGGGTTAAGATAATATTTTTCATATAACTTTTTAACTTCTCCATGGTAGATAAGTCTGAATTTTCTTCACTAGTGACTTGGACCATGTCCTCGTTGCTATCAATTTCTTAAAAAATCTAAAACTTAGGTTGATTAATAAATTTCAAATATTCAATAGTCTTTGGATCTTTCTAAAACACATAAGACTCTTCATATTAACTAGATTCCAAATTGATATGTATTAATGGCTCCCTTACTTGCTTTTATTGCTCTTCATTTTCTTACATCACTTTGTTTTGGCATCCTCAACCTTTTCCTTTATATTGTTGTGCCATTCTATCACCTCTTTGTGCCATTACTTGCATATATTACTCTTCATATTCGTCTTCTTTTTCTTTTCCTTTTATTTTTTTCTTCTATTTCAGCTAGTTTGATATTTTTAGAGAAACAGTCTACTTGTTTGAGAGATAGTAAGAAGCATTATTGTATATATCAACTTCATGGATTAAAAATGGTTGCAAATCACCCTTAAATACATTGTTATATTCCCTCTTGAGAGTATTTTATATACTAGTGAAAGGTGGAAGGAACCATTATGTATTCTTGGAGCGAGGGTTTATCTAGAAGAGCGTTAAAAGATGCTTCATAATCTATTATATGGAATTTGACTGTGATTTTTAGGGTATCTATTTCTAAAATTAGGGTTATTGAACTCAAAGCTCTCGCGCTTTTCTCGTTGAATCCTTGCAACAACATTTTATTAGAACTAAGTTTTCAAGTATCCACTTTCAAATATGCAGAGTCATTATGTCGATTGGTGCACCCGAATCAACAAGTACTTGAGATAGTTTGAAATTATTTATATTTACAGAGATATACAATGGAAGTTTATGATCTAAAGTTCCCAATAGAAAATCTTCATCTGAAAACGTGACTCGTAGGACATCATTGAAGTATAATGCTTCTTCTAACTACGTTAATGCTAGATGAGCTATACAAATCTCTAGATCGAGTAAAGCTTTAACAAAGCCTCCCTTATTTATTTAGAAAGAACCATAACATCATAAATACTCAGTTTCGTAGGTAGTTTTCTAAGGTGAGCTAACACATCGTACTCCACCTTAGGAATTCCTGTATTCTACACATATGACTATTAAGCTTGTTGAGGTTGATTAGAAACTTCTCGATTATCTACAACTTATTTCCCTTTATCAGTAGTTGTAATCTGTGGAGGTAAAACTTTACAACTAGGAAGATTGACATGTACCACTTCTTAAGGAGAAGAATTTTCTCTAGGTTTTGGATTATTAATCAATGATTGTCATTAGATTCTCTTATGGTGGACTATCTGAATAATAAATTTCTACTTGTTATTGATAGGATCACCATGCACTTCATGTACAAATGAATCACTATTATAGTAATATTGAAATTATTCATCTATGTCATTCATAGATGTTTCTTGAGAATTAGTTTTATCATTATTTAAATTTTAATCCAATTATTTATTTTTAAAGCTTTGATATGGAAAGATGCAAAGAAATTAAAATGGTAATTTCTTTAGGAAAATTTCAAATTGTATTTTAAATTTTAATTCTAAAATTAAACATACCGTTAGAAATGACATACCACCTTAGAAGGAGTAGATAAAATTTCCTAAAGGGTTCAGATTTAGAATTAAAAACTTCATCCTTAATACCATAACTAAATTCAAGTAGGAACTACATATGACCCCTAGCGGTAAAAATGATGTTTGATCGAATATTTTGCTATAATAATTTAGATGTGTTATCATTAATTTTATAATCAATTTCATGATAATAATTGATACATCTTCCTAAGGAAATAAAATATCATTTGTTATGAATCGTTAGAATATGATGATAATGATCATCTTTAAAGTTGATCTTTTAAAAGAGAATTAATAGATTTCCTAAATTGATCTAGGGTCTTTAAATCTCCAACAAAGCCAAGCCTTTGTAGTTACTTATATCACAGGAAGGTTGAGTTTCCTATGAATGCTCTCGATTAAAATAATGATAAAAATTTCAGTTATAATTTTTAATGAGCGATATCAAAGAATTAAGATTAGAGTTTCAATAGGGACTGGAGCAAGTTTGAACAGTTATTTCAAAAGCAATGGAGAAAGAGTAGGAGGCTTTTTGAGATTGTAAAATAATTAAAAAATTCCTCAGTCTATTCTATGTGTCGGGCTTTACATATTGGTTTGGAGAAAATTTAATTCAAGTTGTCATTTTATTATGATCTTGGGATTATATTCCCAAAGTTGGGGATGATTTCAGGTCCGCCACAGATCCTAAGTTTATTTTAAGCTCTAAACCATAGTGGTCCGAAACTAGTTAATAACAAATAAATTCGAACTTATTCCAGCCTGGATTAGGGAGCCAACTAACCACCTAATGCTCCAAAACCATTAGTCCAATTTTTATATAGAAGGATAAAGCTGTTGTTTATGTTTTGAGGAATTAGGGCTGACATTTAGAGAGTGCCCTACATGGCCCCTTTACTTATGGAAGCTGATTATGCTTGAATGTAATTAAAATTATAATTCTTTAATTAGTTTGTAATGTTATGCATGCTAATTTACCTTGTTTGCATAATTGATATGAAGAAGTTTAAAATTTTGACTTAGAAAATAAAATTCTCCATAGAGATTGCACAACATCCCCCTTATATAAAATTATACCCTAATATGCTAGGTAGTCTGCCATAACCCATAGGTGGGGAGGTGTCCAAAAAGGAAAATAAGATTTGATATGAATGCATGAGACCCTTGCTGATTCTGAGCTTACCTCATAAAATCATTAATCTTTCTATGTTGACCTAAAATATTTGATTTAATTATTAGTAGAAAAAATTTAGTCATTAAAGAACCTAATCACATCCAGGTTAAAAGAAAAGCGACATGCAAGAGTATGAAACCTGAAAAGAATATGAAACTCCTACTGTGTAGAAATAAATATAGCAATCAAATCATATAATCAAAATAAATCAAATAGATGTAAAGTATATATGGAAAATGCCACTTAATTATAATTGAGGGTGTATAAAAATTAAAAGTGGGTGGATACCACTGACAACAACTTGGATTCTGATCTTAGGAATGATGTAAGTAATTTTAAAATGAGATATTTTTTAAGTCTTCATTCCTTTGTCTTCCACCCTTCTACGGGCTCCTTGGATTCATTGGGTCCAAGTATCCAAATGGAAAGAACTCCTCCCTGAAGGGGTGTTTCATTCCTCTTTGGAATTTTGAATCATCCTAATTTAAAGAATTAATGAATGGAACTCTCCCCTAAGGGATGTTTCCTTTCTCATTTTACTTCAAATTTTATGGGTAATATCCCAATTTAAAATTTAACTTTCACAACTCAATAATTTAAAATATATGCCAAAAATTTAAAAGACTCTAAATAGCCTGCATGTTATCCTAAGAAATTATAATAAAAAATTATAAAAATTATTCCAAGCAGTTATATAATTTCAATTGATCACATTTGAGACAATCACAATCACTTGGCCATGCTCTTTTGATTTTAGGGTGGCTTAACATAGTTAGCACATACAGAAACTTTGTTAATTAAATTTTAATTTATCCCCCTTTCTTTATAGCCCTGCATGAGTATGACCACCAATTTAAAATCTTATTAACATCCAGATCATTCTTAACCAAGAAGAATCTATTGCCCATCACATCAGTTCATAAATAACATAATAAAAATTAGCACATCAAGAGACATCGCTTTAATCAATTCATTACAACTAGCATGTAATGAAATTCATGAAAAATATCAGCACACAAGTTGAAAAAAAAAGAAAGAATATTGGTCTAGCTTAAAACTATAAGTGTTTATCCTAAAAAATCATCTAAAGTATTTGTATCAGATTGTGTGGCTTTGATGTGTCCAATATTGATTATTTTTGAAGTTTTGTAATGGTTTAAATAATTTGTTGTAGCCCATTGAGGATTTTAATTTGTATTTAAGTGTTAATGTTTTAATCTTCATTTTAGCATAAATTTTAAGTGATGAGTAATTAATACCTTTGTTTACACCAGGGTTGTGAAGTTTATTTATCCTTCTTTGGAGTAAGTTAATTTCGTCATAGGCATGGGTTACCTAATAGTAATAAATAATTTTTTTTTTAATTAATTGGTTGTTTATTTGACTCATTATACTAATATTTTTTTTGTTTACCATTAGCCAGTTTGTTGTGTTGTCACTACGTGCTCAAGAAACCAACACTTCTTAGGACACGAAGCGCCGTAGCTCGAGGTAGTCTATCCTAAAAACCAAGTTGATGTAGTTATATTAATGATTTAATTTTGGTTAAATAATTAATGATTAGTTAATTTATAGCTTTTCTCTAGATTTGTAATCCAATTGGTTTTGCATCTAGGCAACCAAAAATTCACCCTTAAAATAACCTAAGATTTTAAATAATTCATAGGTAATTAAGTTTAAATCCTAGAAAAAAATTAAAATCATAATTACTCGTGATTGAATATATATAATAAAAAAAAATAATTTGATTTGGAGTCAAATTAAATTTAAAATTAATAATTAAGAAAGATTAATAATTAATTAAATAAAATAATTAAAATTATTAAAATATCAAATAAATTTCAAACCCTTGGAAACCCTCCTATAGGCTATCCTTAACCTTTGGGATTAAATTTATGGAGTTTGGGGTGTGTGAAGAGTTATGATTTTTTGAAGTTTCTCTAATTTTCTGTGAAATTTAAATCAGTATTTACATAATCAGCATGTGCCTTATGCGCAACTCCATCTAATTGGCAAGGAAATCATTAATGGCTAACTATGTGATGTAAGATTAGTCATAACCATCAGATGAGTGATCAGAAGGCTGCGATTGAATCCTCTTCGAGACTACAGGAGGTTATCCAAGATGTTGATTATGATCAACGGTTAAGATTACGTCTCCTACCTCCCACAAGCATTTTAGGTTGTGATACTTCTCCAGTGAGATCTAATAGATTCCACCAATTAACTTTCATTAAACTTCATATCGAGGACTAGGGAAATGCTAATCGATAATCTAACAATCAAAATCCATCAGTTTGATTCACACTTGACCACACCTACATAATTAGGAGATCATGTTTAAGTTTATGCTACATGGAGAGATCTAAACAGGGGTTTGTTTCAAAAAGCTTGAGACATCCTCCAAGAACTTTTCTACTTCAAATGTTATATCTAGAGGAGCACCAGAAGTGTGACTTCGAGTAGAGGGTAGAAGCACTTTGCCAAAGTTCAATCGAACTGATGGGTAGAGCTAAAAAAGATAAAGAAATACTCACACTACTGTGTGGAATACTTTTTAAATCTGAAAACTTAATTTGATCCTCTAAGATAGGGAGCCCTATTCAAGCTTTATTCATGGCTTTGGAGCATTGTGATGACACCTAAGAGGGTCTAGATGGATGCTTGATGGATGGAAAAATTATGGAAGGCTCTTTGAGCCCAAAGGGGATGAGCTCATGCTAAAAAGCTTCTAGAGTTGGCTCAAGTAAGAAGAAGACCACATGTGGTAGATTTTACCAGTATTCATTACCGCTAGCCTTTACTTAGGTCGAGCTAAGGTGGAAAGGTCCATGGGAAATTGGTGAGCTCAGTGGTGAGCTTAATTGGGCACGGGGAGGCCTAATTACTAAATGGGACTTGATCAACCCTATAAAGCTAGGGGCTGAACTAACCAAAGGAGATGTGTTAGGTCAAGGGCTACACAATGTGATAAAATTTTGTATTTGATTCAATCTTGGTTGAGATTTGGCCCAAGTAAAAGTTGGTTTTCCACTTTGGGATAGCTCAACTCCTAGCCTAGGTTTACCCAAGGAGTGGGCAAGCTAGGGTAGGTGCAATGGGTCATGGGGGACCCAATACAACTGTTAGCTTGATTAGATTTGTATTATGTTAGGTTTCGGATCATAAAGAGCCCTTTTTGGACACTTGGGTATGTTTAAGAAAGTTTCTATTTGCATGTTTTATCTTCTTGCAACTTGTATAGTTTTGATGATTCCAAATATTATTGTTTTAAGCTTTGTTTTCTCCTAACACTTTTGGAAAAATTATTTTTGCTCTTATGTGGACTAATATTTCAGGATAATCAAACTCCAGACTAATGAAGACTTCAAATCAAAATTCAGTATGAGATAATTTATAAATTGAAGTTTGTAATTTTTATTGTAATTAAGTTTGATAAAATATGATTTTAATTGAATAAGCTTAGAATACACACACTTGGGGAGATCTTTAAAAATCACATTGATCATACGAGATGAACCTTGTTCGTATGAGACGATCAAGTCAGTTAATCCCCTCAGAAGAGCAATGGAACAAACAGGAAGTGAAAATTTTTCTAAGTCCTCATCATCTAGATGAATTTTCTAATTCGTCTCGGGACGATCTACTATGGATTCTCACTTTGCGCTGATAGTCCAGACGATTCATCCTGTTCATCCTAGGACAAAACTCTCAGGAAAACAAAATTCTATGTTCGTGCCAGGACGAAACTCTCAAGAAAATTTTCATCCAGATGAAATCCTATGGTCATCCCAGGACGAAACTCTCGGGAAAATTTTTGTCCAGATGAATTCCTCTATTCGTCCGAGGATGAAACTCTCTAGAAAATTTTTGTCCAGACGAACTCCTATTCGTCCCTGGACGAATTATTCTATCCCTTGAAATTTTGAGAATGTCCTGCAGTTTGTCAAAACCAACTGTTGATATAACTGTTCATCCCAGAATGAACTTAGTTTGTACAGAACGATGATCATGTATGAACTCACTTTGTCCTAATGCATATAAGGAATTGTACGCAAAAATTTTACACTGTTCATACAGGACAATATTACGATCGTACGGGACGATCCTGTTCGTATTGACTTAAAAATTAGCAGTTTTTGGACGGTTTTTTATTTCTTTCATATAAAAGGTCCTTTATAAACTGTCACTTAATCTTTTTGACTACTGATCTTCGTGTTAACTAAAGGGAGAGTCAAGGAGAGAGTGTGAGAGAGTGTTTGAAATAGGATTCTTACTACTGGAGCGTGAAGGATTCACTTAGTACTCAAAGGTAAGGATCTTCAATTGTGATTTGTGATTACTTCACTCATTTTTCTCCTCCTCCTAGATTTCTTGAGAGAAAATCTATCAACGAGATCCGGTTCTCTACTACCACTTGGAGAGTGTGAAAGGACGAAGGGTTCTCTGCCCACACTTGGAGAGTGTGAAAGGATGAAGGGTTCTGTGCCCACACTTAGAGAGTGTAAAAGGATGAAGGGTTCTCTGCCTACACTTGGAGAGTGTGAATAGCCGATAGGTTCTCTGCCCACACTTGAAGAGTGTGAAAGGATGAAGGGTTCTCTGCCTACACCGAGAGAGTGTGAAAGGACAGACGATTCTCTACCAACACTTGGAGAGTGTAAAAGGATGACAATTCTCTGTCGCACCGGGTAGTGGTAGAAGAGAGTTTTATAAAAGCTTCTCCTCCTTACTATAGGTGCAAAAGGAGAGTAACTAGTGGTATTAGTGCAATACTAGGAGGGTGCCTCTGGGAAGTGAATGTAGGTCATGTTTGACCGAACCACTATAAAACTTGTGTCTTTTATTTTTTCCGCTATTTTTGTTTTTAATGTTTTAACTTGTGGTTGAAAAATATTTTCTACAAAATTTACTAAAGTTATTTTCGGTATAAAATTTTTAAAAGAGGGATAATTTTTAATTACCAATTCACCCGCCCTCTTGGTTAGTCGCTAAGGACATAAGCTTAAGTTTAACAACCTAATTCATATTAAACAAGTTTCAACATGGGGTATCAGAGCTTTATTTTAAAATCATAAGTATATACTATTTTTTGATTAACGTATATAGCTATATTTGGAAACTAAAATACACTTGAGGGTTACTCTATAAACTAGACCTCCATTGTTCGATAATATTCCTTATGATATTTGGAAAACAAGCATGTCTACATTTTTACAGTCACTTGATTACCGTATGTGGATCTTAGTTCAGGAAGAGTATATAAAACCAACTAGACTAGTTGACGGAGTTAGAGTTGAAACACCTTTTGTGGACTGGATAGTAGATGAATGTGACTTATCACAGCTAAATGCCAAAGGCTTGAATAGTTTCTTTTTTGCTCTTAAATCAGAAGATTACATGCGGGTTTCTACTTGCAAGAGTGGAAAGGACATATGAGATAAACTTAGTATAACTTATAAGGAGACTAATGAGGTTAAGCAATGTAGACTTAATATCTTGTGGAATGATTATGAACTATTTTGCATAAAATCAAATGAATCCATTTCTGATATGTACACAAGATTCACACAAATAGTCACCTCTTTACATGCATTGGGTAGGGAACTAATGAATGCTGAAATAGTTAATAAGATACTTCGTTGTTTGCCTACTGCTTATGATGCTAAAATTACTGTAATTACAGAGTCTAAAGATCTAAACATTTACCCTATTGATAATCTTCTTGGTTCGCTAATTGCTTATGAGCAAGGAGTTAGCCAAAGAAAGATTGATGCAGGTGAACCACGAAGGGAGAAGAACATAGCACTAAAAGTGGAGAAATCTGAGAGTGAACACTCATAATCTGAGGATGAAGACGATATCGCACTAATGACTAGAAAATTCAGAAACTTTCAAAAGAGGAAGCAGAAGAGACGTCAATAATGGAATCGAGGTAAATTTAATAGGAATGTCAAGATTTCAAATGATGTTATTTGCTATGAGCGTTGGAAACCTGGGCATATTAAGACAGATTACCCAAAACTACCAAAAACTCAAAGCCACTCATAGCAAGGAGAAGGTAGAGGAGAAACCAATTGTGAAGAAGGGCAAGAAGAAATTCCAAAGAGCTTTCTACGTGGACTCAGCTTCGGACTCGTTAGAAGCAGAAAAGGAAGAGGAAGTCACTAATCTGTGCTTAATGGTCGATAATCTTGATCAGTCAGATTAAGAAGAGGTATGTGACTTGACTTACAATGAACTTTTTGAAGTTTCTGAACACATGCATGATACATATAGAAAGATAAAGAAAATGCATACTAGTCTGAGCATAGAATTTAAGGAACTACAAAAGGAATATGAAATCCTTAGGAAAGATCATACCTTAATTGATGACAACCACATAAAATTATTTGATGAATATGATGAATTGAATAAAAATTATAAAAGTTTAAAATCATCCTATGCAGAACTAGAAAAAGAATTTAAAAATTTTAAGGATGAATTTGAGAGCAAAATTTATAGATCTAATTATACAAATCGAATTTTGAAAGATATGAATTCATATTATATATTGAAGATAAAAGCTCTCGAGGATAATAGAATACCCCCTAAACATGAAGATTTCACTAATCCTATTTTATATCCTAAATTTATGCAATCCCTAAATAGACAAATGAATAGTAGAAGACTTATGAATCCTTTTCCAAAAGTTAAATGTAATAATTGTGGATTATTTGGAGATATAGCTCACAACTGTACTTTGAAGAAAAAATTCTATTTGGTGTGGAGACCTAAGATGCATATACCTAGATATATCATACATGCATCTGATTATAAATTGCCAAAAGGAGAACCCAAACTTGTTTGAGTTCCCAGGTCTAACGTTTGATAATTTTGCAGGGTCGATCTCACACAAGACCTCGTGAGAGCATATGGTATTTGGACAACGGATGCTCAAAATATATGACTTGAGATACTACACAATTCATATCGCTGTAAGCTAGGAGTGGAGGCAAGGTTACACTTAGAGATAACACCACAAGGAAGGTGGTTGGGTCAGGTATGATTAGAAATCTTAAGAACTTTTTCAATGAAAATGTGTTATTGGTAGAAGGCTTAAAGCATAATTTATTAAGTATAAGCTAGCTATGTGATAAATGATACTGTATAAAATTTTTTCATACTAGCTGCATATTAAGCCTAAATGGAAATGATGTTTTGAATGGTATAGGGTAAATAACATGTATATGCTAGATTTGAATTGCATTAAAACTTCTACTATTTTTTGTTTAAAAACTATTTCTAATGAGTCATGGCTTTGGCATAGGAGACTTTGTCACTCTAGTATGAAAAACCTTAGGAGGATTACCCAAAAGAACCTAGTGAGAGGTATATCAAAACTAGACTTTCCTAAGCACCACCTTTGTGATGTATGTTAATTAGGAAAATAGGTGAAGTCCTCTTTTCAGTCCGATAAGGATTTATAACTAGTAAACCATTGGAGATTTTGCATATGGATCATTTTGGACCAGTTGGAACTATAAGTCTAGGATGGAAGGTATACGGATTTTTGATTGTGGATGATTATCTAGATTCACATGGGTTAGATTTCTATTTCATAAGAGTGAATTATTTGAGGAATTTAGAAATATTTCGACTTGGATTCAAAGAAAGCTAGGACGTGAAATTATGACTATACAAAGTGATCATTGAGGAGAATTTGAGAATAAAATATTTGAGGATTTTTGTAAGGAGAAAGGAATTGATCACAACTTTTCTGTACCTAAGCCCCTCAGCAGAATGGGGTAGTCGAAAGGAAAAACAAAAAATTAATAGAAACCGCTCGAGCCATATTGGCAGAATACTCACTTCCTAAATATTTTTGGGTAGAGGAGGTTAGCACTACATGTTATGTTATATATAGGGTGAATGTGAGATCTAAATTAAATAAAACACCCTATGAGTTGCTAAAAGGAAGAACATCTAATTTGTCACATTTTCATGTTTTTGGTTATAAGGTGTTTATTCATAACAATGAAAAATCTATCTTAGGAAAATTTGATCCAAAATCAGATGAAGGAATTTTTGTAGGGTACTCAAGTGTTAGAAAATCTTATACTCTATTTAACAAAAGAACTTTGGTAATTAAGAAGACCACACATGTTGTATTTGATGAATCTGGAATTTTTGAAGAGCCAAATGTTATAGAAGATGAGATTGAGATTAACTCCCAAAAGATTGATAAAATAAATTTGAAAGAAAATTTGGAAGAAAACTTGGAGATAGAAAATCCTTTGATTAGAGATTTAAGATTTTCTAAAAATCGCCAAAAGGAATTGATAATTTGTGAACCTAGTGAGGGTGTAAGGACTAAGCGTGGACAAAACAAAGAAGTCAATCATTTAGCTTTCATTTCAACAATAGAACCCAAAAATATTGATCAACCACTTTCGGATGAATTTTGAATTTTGGCTATGCAAGAAGAGTTAAATCAATTTGTAAGAAATAAAGTTTGGGAATTAATTACGAGGCCAAATGATCAAAGTGTCGTTGAAACTAAGTGAGTATTCAAAAATAAAATAAATGACTCAGGAGTAGTCATTAGAAATAAGGCTAGATTAGTTACTAAGGGGTATAACCAGATTGAAGGGATTGATTTTGAGGAGACTTTTGCCCCTGTAGCTAAAATTGAAGCAATTAGAATTTTATTAGCCTTTGCCTGTTTTAGAGGATTTAAATTATACCAAATAAATATAAAAAGTGCCTTTTTAAATGGAGTAATTCAAGAGGATGTTTATGTAGAACAACCTCTAGGTTTTGAAAATTCTAAACATCTAAATCATATTTTCAAATTGAAAAAGATATTATGTGGATTAAAACAGGCACCTAGGGCTTGGTATGAGAGATTGAGCAACTTCCTACTTGAAAGATCATTTGAAAAAGGAAGTGTAGATAAAACTCTCTTTTTGAAGAAATTTGGAAAGGATATATTCATTGTATAAATTTATGTTGATGACATCATCTTTGGATCTTCAAATAAAAATCTTTGTGAAGAATTTTCTAAAAAAATGAGTAGTGAATTTGAGATGAGTCTAATGAGAGATTTAAGCTACTTTTTAGGCTTTAGCATTAAGCAAATTAAAGAGAGAATATTTCTTAGTTAGTCTACATATGTTAAGGACATCCTCAAAAAGTATGAAATGGACAATGCTAAACCTGTTAGTACACCTATAAGTTCCTCAGTTCAGTTTGATAAGGACCGTAAGGGAAGATCCATTGATCAAAAGAAATTTAGAGGGATAATTGGATCTTTGCTTTACTTGACAGCTAGCCGACCCGATATCATGCTTAGTGTTTGTTGGTGTGCTAAATTTCAATTAGATCCAAAAGAATCATATTTGACAGCAGTAAAAAGGATTTTAAGATATATGTTAGGAACTCAGCACTTAGGAAATTGGTATCTTAAGTTTTGCTCTTCATTTGAAATAATTGGTTATTCAGATTCTTACTTTGCAGGTTATAGGGTTGATAGAAAGAGCACTTCTGTAACATGTCAATTTATTGGAAATTCTTTAGTCTCTTGGTCCAGTAGAAACAAAAATTCAGTAGCCCTATCTACTACTGAAGTTGAATACATTGCATAGGAAGTTGTGTGGCACAAGTACTTTGGTTGAAATAATAGTTGATTGATTTAGGATTAACTATATGCACTATTCCAATTTATTGTGATAATACTGGTGCTATTTGCATTTCTAAAAATCCAATTCAACATTTACGAACCAAACATATAGACATCAGGCATCATTTCATAAGGGATCATGTATCCAAAGAAGAAATTGAACTCATTCTTGTTTCTACAGAAAATCAACTTGCAGACATTTTTATAAAACCTTTAGCCTTTATACTTTCAGTGCATTAAGAACAAGGCTTGGTGTGATTGATATGAATGCTTAATTAAAATGATTCTACAACAATGATGTGTGTTTTTCTAATTAGTATTTTTTTATGTATCTTTGAGTTTGTGATTTTCTATATTTGAGTTTTTGTTTTTGTTTTATAAAATTCTCACATCTAGATTTTTGAGTACATGTTTTGAAAAATTGAGTGAAAATCATCCAGGACGAAATTAATTTCATACGGGACGAATTGTGTAGTGTGTTAACTGTCAGATTTAAATGGTTTGAGTGCAATTTTTCAATTTTATTTTTCACTTCGTCTATACGATCGTCACGATCGTATGGACAAAATTTTCAAACGTCTGTACAATTGATTGACAGTTAAATGGATAAGGTAGTTTTTATTATGCTTGATCGTCCGTTCGAACCAAAGTGGTTCGTATAGACGAACGCTTGGCGATTCGATGTGGGGGACGGTTTCAACTGCCATTAAAATGATCTTTATTGTCTGATCATCCAGAACGAACACCTGTTTGTCTGTACGATCGTTTGGTTAAAAGTCTGTATGAAAGGATGCATCGTTACTTGTGTGATTATGAAAAGCCGTTTCATTTTTGGACACTTTCATTCGTCCATACCAAATTTTTTCGTACGGGATGAACTGAAATTCGTACGGGACGAAATTAATTTTGTCTGTACGAACAGTCGTATTTCATTAAATTGACGAGCTTTGAACTCAACTATCATCACTTCAAACATCCCTTTCAAACCCTTTTCCTTGAACATCTCTATGGCAAGCTCTAGAAAAAGGCAAAAGGTTCTAGCCAAGGGTCCACCCAAAAACTTTAGTGATAACTTTTTGTCCAAGGCCAACGAAGAGTCATTTCCTAGATTTGCCTCTACTAAGATCACCCCTTCTAGAGTTCTACTACAAGAACAACTAAACTTTAAGGTAATGAATCGGTTTGCTTCCACTCAATTTGAACTCATCCTCACTCTTATTCACTTCTATAATAAAGAGACCTTTCACTATTTTCTAGCAAACATGTCCTTCAATTCTGATCATTCTATCATAAGGTCATATGTTTTTAAGAAGAAAGTAGAAAGCACCAAGGCAGACTTAGGAATCTTTCTAAACTTAAGAACTGAAGGAATTAGAGCCCATACCTTAACCACTACTTTCGATTTTGACTGGTCTGAAGTTAACAATTTTCTTAGAGGAGTTGGTACTTTAACTCATGTACCCAAAGTATCATCTCTTAATCAAAAAGATTGAATCATTCAGCATGTTCTTCGTACCTCTATTATACCTAAAATTGGTGATCGAGTTAACATTACTCCTCTACTTTCTACCGTGACCAATTTGCTTATGACTGGCCAACTTATAGATGAAGCCCAATTAATCATTGACTATCTTTATAGACTTTCTGAAATTGGTTATGTCACCCATAAAAGAAAGAAGAATATTGCCTTAGGACATCTTAATGCCTACATTTTGGAGAACAAGTATGAATTGGTTCATCCAAATCAAAATTTTGAAGAATCACTCTACTACAATGACAGATCTTTTAGAGCAATCTTCAATAAATATGAACCAGGTAAAACACATGTTATAAGTGACTCAGAGGAGGAACCTGAACCTGCACCTGCTAGTGAATCAAATTATAAAGATTTTGTTCAGGGATTTGATCATTTAGAGTCTCATTTTAATCAAAGATTTGATCAAATTGAAACTCACTTACAGTAGCAGGATATTCAGTACAATCAAGACATGGGATATATGCGAGAACAGATAATTGATATAAGTTCAAATATGCTTATGATAAGAAGTTATTTTAATTTCTTCAGTACTGTACATCCTCCTCCTCCAGATCAGGGCCCATCAGAGTGATTCATGTACTTGCTTATGATCTTCTTTAGTTGATGTGATTGTACTTTGATAGTTTCTGTTGTGATATGTTTTAGTTATGTGTTAGTTTTCATTTATGTTTTAGCATTTATGTTTTATGATTTATTGATATCATTTCTCAAAATTATAATATTCATTATCATGATATCAATATAAGTTATCTTGCCTTGGTTTTAATTTTGTGTTAAAATGTACGTTAGCCTATATGAAAATCTCTAAAAAAATTTATCTTAAGAGTGCTATATCTTGTAGCGCAATATAAAATTAAATTCATTAGTAACTAATTTTTCTAAATTTAAGTTTTGCTTGTAACTTGATGTAATTAAGATTGTCAATTTCAAGTTTCTTATTAGATTACATTAATGTTTAATATTATTATTTCAATTGAGATGCTTTCTTATTTTGTATTTCATTTATCAATAAATATTGCTGTACTTAGAAAAATTTGAAATTTTTAATTATTGATTTTGGAAAGATCAAAATTACTCTTGAAAAATATACAAATATACAAAAATCAAAAGGAATGCACAATGATTCGGAATTTGAAAAAGAGGCACAAAATAAGCCCATAAGTAAAAAGATGCACAAAAATGTGCCACAACTATTAAAAAATAAAGATGCGCAAGACGCCACATGTGGAAGTTATTTCTTTCAATAATCTTTCAATCTCTTAATTCAAATTGATCTTCTGTACATTTTTATTTCTTATTGAAATTTGAAATATACAAATTTTATATTCATCCTTTATGCAATGATATTCTTTATCTTAGTGTCTAAATTGATTCATATTTTTGATATATCTTTTTTATTATAAAAGTTATGTCTCTTCTTAAATTCTATGAATTATTTTTATTTACCTAATGATTTGATTTTATTTGCTAAACATAATTCAATCACTTTCAAGGATCAATTATCAAAGGATTATCATATGACTACTTACATTTCTGTTCTTTTTCTTCTTCTCTTTTTGATGTTGTCAAAAAGGGGGAGAAAATAATGTTTGTATTGTTTTCTATTATCGTATTGTTTTTGTATGTTTGTATTGTTTTCTATTATCGTATTATTTTCGTATCCTATATGTTTGTTTTAAAAAAAAAAAAAAAAGACAGATACATTTGTTGTGCAATGCCTCCTTATTTTCATATGTTCATCCATTCAAGGGGAGTTTAGGAGATTCTTAAAATTTAAAAATTATACAAACAATAATTGTTTTTCCATCATAAAAAAAGGAGAGATTGTTAAGAGAGTTGCTATTTGCATGTTTTATCTTCTTGCAACTTGTATAGTTTTGATGATTCTAAATATTATTGTTTTAAGCTTTGTTTTCTCCTAACACTTTTTGGAAAAATTATTTTTGCTCTTGTGTTGACTAACATTTCAGGATAATCAAACTCCAGACTAATGAAGACTTCAAATCAAAATTCAGCATTAGATAGTTTGTAAATTGAAGTTTGTAATTTTTATTATAATTAAGTTTGAGAAAATATGATTTTAATTGAATAAGCTTAACACACACACACTTGGAGAGATCTTTAAAAATCACACTGATCGTACGGGATGAATCTTGTTCGTATGGGACGATCAAGTCAGTTAATCCCCTTGGAAGAGCAATGGAAAGAACAGAAAGTGAAAATTTTTTTATGTCCTGATCGTCGAGATGAATATTCTAATTCATCCTGGGATGATCTGCTCTGGATTCTCACTTTGTGCTGATAGTCCAAACGTTTCATCCTGTTCGTCCCAGGATGAAACTCTCGGAAAAATTTTTGTCCAGATGAAATTCTATCTTCGTGCCATGATGAAACTCTCAGGAAACTTTTTGTCCAGATGAAATCCTATGTTCTTCCCAGGATGAAACTCTCGGGAAAATTTTCATCTAGACAAAATCCTATATTCATCACAGGATGAAACTCTCTGGAAATTTTTCGTCCAGACGAACTCCTATTTGTTCCAAGAAGAATTGTTCTTTCCCTTGAATCTTTGAGAACGTCCTGCAGTTTGTCAAAATCAACTGTTGATATAACTGTTTGTCCCAGGACGAACTTAGTTCGTATAGAACAATGATCATATATGAAGTCACTTTGTCCTAATGAATATAAGGAATCATACGCAATAATTTTACACTATTCGTACGGGACGATATTACAATCGTATGGGACGATCCTGTTCGTATTGACTTGAAAATCAACAATTTTTGGACTGTTTTTCGTATCTTTCATGCAAAAGGTCCTTTGTAAACTATCATTGAATCTTTTTGACTACTGATCTTCATGTCAACTGAAGGGGGAGTCAAGGAGAGAGTGTGAGAGAGTCTTTGAAGCAGGATTCTTACTACTGGAGCATGAATGATTCACTTGCTACTCAAAGGTAAGAATCTCCGCTTGTGAATTGTGATTACTTCACTCTTTTTTCTTGTCCTTCTAGATTTCTTGTGAGAAGATCTGTCAAGGAGATCCGGTTCTCTGCCGACACTTGGAGAGTGTGAAAGGATGAAGGGTTCTCTGCCCACACTTGTAGAGTGTGAAAGGACGAAGGGTTCTCTGCCCACACTTGGAGAGTGAGAAAGGATGAAGGGTTCTCTGCCTACACTTAGAGAGTGTGAACAGCTGAAGGGTTCTCTGCCCACACTTGGAGAGTGTGAAAGGACGAAGGGTTCTCTGCCTGCACCGGGAGAGTGTGAAAGGACAGACGGTTCTCTACCAACACTTGGAGAGTGTAAAAGGACGACCGTTCTCTACCGCTCCGAGTAGTGGTGGAAGAGAGTTTGTAAAGGCTTCTCCGCCTTGTTGTGGGTGCAAAAGGAGAGTCACTTGTGGTATTAGTGCAATACTCGGAGGGTGCCTCTGGAGAGTGGATGTAGGTCGTGTTTGACCGAACCACTATAAAACTTGTGTCTTTTATTTTTTTTGGTGTTTTTATTTTTAATGTTTTAACTTATAGTTGAAAAATGTTTTCCACAAATTTACTAAAGTTATTTTTGGTATAAAATTTTTAAAAGAGAGATAATTTTTAATTACCAATTCACCCTCTTCTTTGTTAGCCGCTGGGACATTTGCTTAGGTTTAACAACCTAATTCGTATTAAACAAGTTTCAACAGGGTCAAGTCATATGGAAAACCCAAGTGGGCCCAAGGGTTGGGCCTTCAAGGGGACCCTCTTAGGGCCCTAAATATGCTTGGTAATGCCTTGGTTAATGGGTTTGAGCTAGGTTCAAGCGTTTGTGTTTTTGGTTAAACTTACTTAACTTGGTTAACTAAGTTGACCCGGGTCTAGGGTTTGATCCAATAAATTTGAATTGATGATGTGAGACTAATAGATGTGGTTTTAAATGAAGCGAAGGCCATTTGGTATGAAAAGCTCATTTAAAGCCTTAAAGGGGTATTTGGTCAATATGGGTTGACTTGGGTTAACCATGCTTAAGCAAGGCTTAAGTTTAAGTTCATTGCATTCCTAAAGAGTATTTAGAATGTATTAGAGAAGGTTTCATAGCTTGATGGGGATTAGCAATGTTGAAGTTTGGAGAAAATTCCAATTTTCCCCTAAAGGTGCATTTTGGTCAAATGGGTTCATAGTCAACTTTGGGACAACCATGGTCCACCAAAGTATAGTTTTGTGTTTGCATGTCATAACAAGGTTATGGATATAGTCAAGGGTGTTAGGTAAGCTCTAAATGTAAAGTTCAAAAAAATGTTAGGTTTAGTGGCACAGGTTATAAATATTTGAAAGTTTGTAGAATTTCGGTATCAATCATATTTATGTGATCATAGGTCTCAGATGTTTAATCCGTATAGGTTGTTAAACATAAGCAATTGTCCCAAGGCTAACCAAGAGGGGGGGGGGGGGGGGGGTGAATTGGTAATTTAAAAATTCTCTTAGATTTTTTAATAGAAAATTGTTTTAATAAATTTCCAAATTTGATTATCTTTTGAAATGAGCTTTTTAATCACAACAAAAAAATTGTAGAAAATAAAAATGTAGAAAATAAAATGACAAAAAGATTTATAGTGGTTCGATCAAAATACGACCTACATCCTCTCCCTGAAGACTCCCTCTTCAGGTATTGCATTATTAACAAAGTGACTCTCCTTTTTCTCCCACAACAAGGTGGAGAAGCCTTTACAATTCCTCTCTTCTACCAATCATCGGTGCGATAGAGAAACGTCATCCTTTCACACCCTCCAAGTGTCGGCAGAGAACCATCTTCCTTTTACACCCTCTAAGTGTTGGTAGAGAACCATCATCCTTTCACATCCTCTAAGTGTCGGCATAGAATCATCATCCTTTTACACTCTCTAAGTGTCGCCAGAGAACTTTCATCCTTTTACACCCTCCAAGCGTTGGCACAGAACTGTTTTCCTTTTACACCATCCAAGTGTCAGCAAAGAACCAGATCTTCTTCAAAGATCTTCTCTCAAGGAACTAGAAAGAATAAAAGGAATAATACAACAAAAAACTAAAAGAGATTCTTACCTTTGAGTAACCTTGTGAACCCTTCACAGTCCACTTGCAGGAACTCTCTCTCAAAAACTCTCCCAAACTTAGTTTTTCACGTGATCTTAAAAATTTACAAAGAACAATACTTTTCACGTCAATTTTTAAGGACCTTTTATATGAAAGACACAAAAATTGTCCAAAAAACTGAAAATTTCCATTTTGAGCATGTACAATCGTACAATACGATCGTATATTCGTAGATATGAACAATTCAAAAACTATTGCATACGAACCTTTTTGTGAATCTATACAAAATAATTTCATACACGATGATCATCCAGTACAAACCAAATTTGTCTTATACGAACAGTTAGAAAATGTTTCATCTTTTTTGGGATGAAAAAGGACCCCATATTTTTGTACTCTGGACGTTGTATGTAAGAATGGAATATCATACAGTATGATCTGCTCAAAAAATTTTCAAGTTCATCGAAACGAAAAGGGACCCATCCAATTCATACTCTGGACGATGTCGATATGAACACGACATCGTACAGTACGATCCGTTCAGAAAAACTTTAAGTTTGTCGAGATGAAAAGGGACTCGTCCAATTTGTACTCTGGATGACATCTATACGAACACAACATCGTACAGTACAATCAGTAGTTAAAAAAAAATTTCTACCCGCAGTTTGTTTGACTGCTCGTAGGGAAAAATAACTAAATATTTTATCCCATACGAAATAAGTTAATACATAATGATTAGTTTAAAAATTAAAATTTTAAACACTCCCCCATTATGTGTGTACACAGTTACTCAATTACAATCACACTCTCTCAGACTCAATAAAATAAAAATAAGAACATAATTCATTTATAATGAACCCTAATCTAGTTTGATTTGAAGTCTTCAACACTTTGGAGTATGATTTTCTCAAAATGTTAGTACACACAAATAACAAAACAAATACATCCAAAATATGTTAGGAGAAATTGTAATTAAAACAATAATAACTGGAATCATCAAAAACATACATGTTGCATGAATCTCAATAATCAAAAACTAAGATGCAATAATCTCAACAACAGATTGACCTCAAATTAGAGAGTTGACCCTAGCGACATGCTTAATCAATATGAAATTAATAGGTCATGAATCAGGGGTCATTTGATTGGGTTTTGAGGTGATTGAAAAATCACTCAAATGGGGTTATAAAACATGGGCCTTTAACCTTGAATTTGGATCTGGAATTTTTTATTTGAACTGAACTTTGGATTTGCTTAATTCAATTTGAATTTTTCAACCTCATAAAAAGAATGAGTTCAATAAATTGACCCCCAATATGTGTAGTAGAATGAAGTAATACTACATCTATTGGTGATGACCAAATGAAAGGGTAAAATTTAAACTTTTGATTCCAAGGAAAGGAAGAACCTAAATTTATAAGATAAATACTGAATATTTACTAGGGCGGTGTCACAAAGGGTATGCTACACCACTAGTGGATCTAATCTTAAGGAAAGAAATCATAATAACTCACATCTAACCTTAAGGTTTGGATGCTAGCGTGGTGCCACGAAGGGCGTGCTCCATTATTAACAGATGATTTTATAGAAAGGAAACCTGAGGTGGGGACTCACACATAACCATAGAGGATCAAAAAGGTTTGATTTGATACTTGGGTGATACCACAAATGACATGGTCCACCACTAGAGGATCTAATCCTAAGGAAAGAAAGCACAATAACTCACATCTAATTTTGAGGATTAAAAGTTGGAGTGATGCCATAAAGGTCATGCTCCACTACTATCAGATTAAAAATTGAATGGGAGATCAATTTCAAGACATGGAAAAATTAGGATGGTGCCTCAAGGGGTATGCTCCATCACTAGTGAATATAATCCTAAGAAAATAAAGCATGATGACTCATATTTAACCATAAGGATTAGAAGTTAGAGTGGTGCTATGATGGGCATGCTCCATTAATTGAAAATGATCATCTGGAAAAGAATCTTGAAGTAAGGAGTCACACCTAATCATAGAAGATTAATATTGAATTAAAACTAGGGTGGTTCCACAAAGGGCTTGCTCCACCATTAGTGGATTTAATTCTAAAGAAAAAAGTATGCTGACTCATATATAACCTTAAGGATTAGAGAGGTTTGATTTTCTTGAAAATCATGATTTGGATCATTTTGATTCAATTTTATTGGAAACTTAAAGATATTTTATTGATTTAAAGTTTGGATTACATTAAGCATAGTATTTCTTAAGGAAATACCCTTTGATAGGAGGCATCCGGTGATTTCCTTTAGAATTAACTAGATGGCATGAGACTCCTTTGTAGATTTTATCTATGATAAAAGGTCCTTCCCATGTTGGTTCAAACTTCCCATTGATTTTTTGGTGGGCTAAGATATGTCTCCAAAGAAGTAGGGCCAAGTCTCATACTAGGAAGGTTTTAGGTTGCATTAACTTGTCATTGCCTTGAACCATTCAGGCTTTATATAACTCTAAGTTCTTTTAAGCTTGGAGGTGATACTATTCAATGCCTTTAAGCTCTTTTAATTGGAGTTGTGCATTTCGTTTAGTTGTGATCTGATTCTATATTTTGATCCTCAGTGAAGGGATTTGTAATTCTAAAGGGAGCGTGACCTCAGACCCATACACTAATGTGAATAAAGTAGATTTCGTCAAGGTCCTATAAGTGGTCCAATATGCCCATAAGGCTTCCACTAACCTTTCAGCCCACTAGCATTTTTTATTATCTAGGTTTTTTTGATGATTTGCACCAATGTTTTATTGAAGGCCTCATCCAATCCGTTAGCCCATAAGTAATATATTATTGAGTATGTCTAATCAAACCATGGCATTTTGTAAATTTATTCATTTTGGTAGACATGAATGTGGACCCATTATTGGATATGATCTTGTGGGGTACATCGAATCGATATATGATATGGTCATAAGAGAATTTCATGATATGGAGTGATGTTACATGGCATATGGGGACTTCTTCCACCCACTAAGAGAAAGAATCATTCACTTCTAAAATGAAGTGATAACCCCTTGCAAAAGGAGGGTCATTAAGCCCAATAGCATTCCTGTCCCAGCTCTTGAAATCCCACAAAGCTATCATGGGATGCAATATGTTAGGCAGCTGATGTAAAACAACACCATAAACTTGGTATTGATGATAATATTTTACAATATTCATGCAATGGTCAATCATAAAAGGTAAATAATATCCAAGTCTTTTAATTTTAATATTCATCTTAGTGCCCGATTGATGAGCACCACATAGTCCGATATAGACCTAAATCATAATCCTTAGGTCTTATCATTTATCTAGACAATGCAACCACATCTGATCGAATGATCATTTGTATAGGGTGTCGTTCTCAAGTGCATATGAGAGGGCACATTTCTTGATTGGATTGGATAGGAACCTATCATGAGGGAGCTTACCTTCTTGAAGATAATTGATGAGTGTCTGTCTCCAATCAACTTCTTTATCAGTTGTTGAAGATGCATATAGGACTTGGGAAGATTTCTTGTTGATGTGCTGTAAATCTATGGGAGCTAAGACATGACAACCCTGAATTTCTATAGAAATGGAGTCTTCTTTTGGCTAGGAAAATTCCATCATAAGCTTTGCCAAGGCATCCTCTGCATAATTACTTACATGGAAAAGTATGTATATAATTATAATAGGAATTTTCTCGAGTAAGTAGTTTATATATTGATGGTACTTTAAGAGTTTTGAATTCAAAACCTTATAGGTTCCTATAATTTGGTTGATAACCAATTGAGAAGCACCAAAGATTTTGTTTTCCTTTATGTCCATCAATATTGTAAGTTCCAAACTAGTATCAGAAATTCATAGTCAGCCTCATTGTTTGTGCAAGGCTTTAATAGGTGATAGGAGAAATGCATCATTTCCCATTTCAGGTGTAATAAAAATTAAGACAATTAAAAATTATCAAGGGATGGAAGATTTTTGTGCTTTGCCTTGCTGGGAGGATGCCGCACCAAAATATAATTCCAATAAATGATCATTAGGTTTCTTAAAGCTCATGATTTATTCATCAGGTGAATCATCATTTAGAGGAGATTATGCTGATAGTAGGTGTGTTGTAAGGAAGTCAGTAACAACCCATCCTTTCATAGAACAGAAGGGAATGAATGTAATTGCAAATTGAATCAATATCATAGACTAGCTTACCAAATATCCTGATAATGAAGGTCAACTCATAATATATCGTAACAAATTCACCCTTAAAATTAAGCTCACTTAATGATAGAGTATGTAGTGTCTTAGCTTTTGAATTACAAAAACTAAGGCAAGATAATGTTTCTTAATGGAAGGATTATAGATTTCGATAGGGAGGAGTCATTGTCTTAGATAACAGGGCATTTTCTTTGCCCGCATCATTGACTTGAGCTAATAGGACACCAAGCAACTAATCCAAAGCTATGGTGCAGAGAATAAGAGGCTTCCTAAGCATAGGGGCTACCAATACTAGAGGATTGGTAAGATATTATTTTATATTCTCAAAGGCACTTTGACATTTCTCATCCTACTTTAATTTGGCATCCTTTTTAGCAAGGATAACACCTACCAGAGAGATTAGAAATAAACCTCCTTATATATGCCAACATATCATGAAGGGACCTTAGTTGAGTGAGGCTTCTAGGAAGCTGCATATTTATGATGGCTTCTATCTTAGCAGGATCAATTTTGATTTCACGATGCTTCACTACGAAGCCCAAAAATTTTCCTAAAGTAACAACAAAGTACACTTCAAGGGTTTGTTTTGAAGTCATATAGGTGCAACCACTTAAAGATGATTCTTAAGTCATACAGGTCAGCCTATTTAATTTTTCTCTTGATGACCAAATCATAGATGTAACATTCCACTTGATTATGAATTAATTCATAAAAATTTTGGGTCTTCCCCCTTGGTAGGTTCCACCAGTATTTTTTTTTACAAAATGGTATTACCTTATAACAAAAGATCCCTATAATAGTTTTTAATGTAGTGTTTCTCTCATCTTCTTGGGCCATCTTAATTTGGTTTTAACCAGACGAGACATCCTAAAAGGAGAAAATAACATGTAAAGAGGTAATGTCCACCAAGAGTTCTGATATGGGTAAAGAAAAATCATCCTTGGGACATGCTTTATTCATATCACTATAGTTAACACATATCTGAATTTGACCATTCTTTTTTGAACCAGTACAATGTTGGCATCCTAAGAGGGATATTATTCCTCCCAAATAAACTCTGCCTCAACCAATTTCTTGATTTTAGAAATGACTTGCTGGTCAATTTTTAGATGCTTGCATCAAGGACCTTGCTTAACATGAATGCCATCATGTCGAATTCAAAGCTTATGAATGACTACATTAGTAGATAAGCTCATCATTTCATCATATATTCAAGTAAAGTAGCTTTTAAACTGAGCGAGAAGTTGGATTAGATCTTTCGATTCATATTCACTCAATAAAGAGCTAATAAAGGTAGGGTGAGGTTCATCCTCTATTCCAAGGTTAATTTCTTTGAGTTCATCAACTGTCAATTTAATTTCTTCTTCAAAGTCAGGGGGTTCATCCAAAACATGAATTACATCTATACCATCAAATGTCTCCAAACAAACCCTATCGAGGGGGTTAGTAATTTTTATAGGGATCTTCTCAGATTCAGGATGATTTGTTACCATAAGAAAATACTTGTTGCTATGAAATGAACCAACAGTACCAAAGTCGATACCACTTCTGAGGTTTCTTTTATTTCTTGTATACCAGAGGCTCTTTTGGTATCTAACCTAACCCTTGGTCCATTGACATAATTCCTTATTTAGACAGGAAAGAAGCCAAGATGTAAACCCATTAATTTATCAAAATCTACCTCCTCAAGGATTACATCATCTTCCTTCCTTGAGATGGAGGGGACAAGAAAAAACTTCTTGACTTTCTTTACTTCTCCATCTAAATTAGAAGAGTTGCTACTAACCCTACAACCTTGCCAGTGGAGCCAAGGTTAAGGCATCAAATCTCCTACTAAGCTTTTCATATATGGTTCATTTAGGCTTGTCACTTTGAACTTTTGAAGTGTCACCCTCTAGATCACTATCTTGCTCTAAAGTGAGATCAAATTTTGGAGGAGGATTTATCTTTATATTATGAAGAAGAATTCTTGCACCCTATACTTTTGAGTCATCATCTGAACTTGACTACAAATCAATGTACATTGGGGGTATTTTTCTTTTATGTGAAGCATGACCTTGACCACATGCTCTTTGGGCCATCCTTCTACCTCTTTGGAGGAAAATATTTAAAGACCTAAAGATCACTCCATAGACATCATCTTCACTATTTTATTCTTTTCTTTCTTTCTTTTTTCTCTTTTTCTCCTAGATTTTCTTTTAATTTTTTATTTCCTTTTGAGCTTTCTTCAATCATTTTCTCCTCTTTGATTGCGATCTTATTTTTAGAATGGGTAGTGGATCCTTCTAGTGTGTAGTACACATCATCATCATAAATCCCAATCTCATGAATATAGAATGGTTGTAGATCACCCTTCATTATGCATTTAATCTCATCTCATTGGGACTTTATACATTTGTGTAGGGTAGATGGAACCATCCTATACTCATGGATCCAAGGTCTACCTAGAAGTACGCTAAAGGACATCAACAAATTAATGATGTTAAATTTAGCTTCTATTTTCAACTCTCTTATCTTTAACAGGAGTGCGATTTAAGATAATGCCTTCTCTCTCTTTTTGTTAAACCCTAATAACACCATTTTATCAGTGGTGAGCTTATGTGTGTCCAGTTTAAGTGTTATAAATCTAGGCACAAGCACTATAATTTTGATGATAACAAATATTATTATTTTCTTACTATGCTTTCTCATGATAATTGAGTTTAACTGCATATATGTTTTCTATGTGTGATAACAAATCACTATGTAATGTCAGTCCGCTCAAAACTGGGTAAACTAAGGTTGAGTGAGTATGCAATTTCAGCTTTAAAGCTATTTCACCATTCTTGAGTCAAAAATGTACTGTGGTGGATCCAAAAGCTAAGCAACCTTTGCACACACAATCTAGGGAGTGAGTTGGAGATTTAGAAAAATTTCAATTTTTTGATCTAATCATCCTCGATGATATTTATCATACAGGACGAATTGTTTTGATTAAGAAATAAGCTGCCAATCATAATTTAGGCATGATTATATAATTCAAAATTTGTTTAAATCATATAGGATGATCCTCATCGTCCTGAATGATTGATGAAAATCATTCCTAAATTAATCTTATAGTTAGGAGAACAATTATGATAAAAGTTGATTCGATCTAATCTTACAGGGTGATCGGTTAAGATCATATTGGATGATAGATAACATGGATGAGATGATAAGGGGTCGCCACATATCATGCCATATGAGACCATATTTTTTCAACTAATCATCTAAGGTGATTGATCCCTTTTGTACTAGACTATAGAGAATTATGTGGGACGACAAGGCATCACCGGGTATCGTACTAAACGAAGTTCAATAGTTTTATACTAATCATTTGGGAAGATATTATAATCATCCATGATGATTTGTCTATTTCCCTTGAACTAATTGTGCAAGGCAATGCAATTCATATTGGTAGAATTAATATTTTTGAACTAATCATACAAGATAATCGTATGATCACCTTGGATGATAAGTGCCTCCATATTGAAAATTAGGGCTTATTTTGGTGGCTCTCTATTTAAGCTCTCATATTATCCTTGAGTTAATCTTTTGCTTCTAGGTTAACTTGAGAGAGAGCTTTGTGAAGGATGAGAGGAGAGCTTTGAGAAAGAGAGAGAGGTCCTTATGAGGGGGGGTTGTGAGGGATTCATAAAGGTTGCTCCAAGCAAGGTTACTACCATCTTCTTCAGGCTTCTTTATTAGTTCCTTGGTGGCTCTAGTGAGTCTTTCATCAGCTGAAGATCCAAGTTTCTCTGCCTACTCTAGGAGGGAGTAAAAGGATTTCAAGGTTCTCTGCCTACTCCAAAAGAGAGTAAAAGGACTTCCAGGTTCTCTGCCTACTCTAAGAGAGAGTAAAAGGACTTAAGGTACTATGTATCCTCGAGTTGGTGGAAAGATTTTGTAAGGGCTTCTTCTCCTTATTGTGGGGACAAAAGGAGAGAAACTACTTTTAGTGTAATACTTGAAAATGATGTTTCTAGGGAGTAGACATAAATCAAGTTGACTAAATCACTATAATTCTAGTTTCTTTTTTCTATTTACCTTTCCACATTTAATTTCTACATTTTTTTATGATTTGTTATGTGGTTGAAATCTTTGATTCTATTTATTATGAAATTATCTTTGCTTCTATATTGTGGGATAAAATTGTGTGTTTTAAAATATTTAAAAAATTTCAAAAATATTTCCTTTTTGCCTTAAGAAATTTTAAAAATAATCAATTCACCCCCCCCATCCACCCTCATTGTTAGCCTCAGGCTAATTCATAAAGGTTTAACAACCCTCATGAACTTTTAAGTGGTATCAGAGCAGGATTCATAAATTAAGTTTTAAAAAATGTTTAAAAAAAGATCTATGGCAAACTTTGGTAATCGTAACACTTTGAAAGGATATTCAATCACTAAACTACCTCTATTGTATAATATTCCTTTCGATTTTTTAAAAATTCTTATGTCCACATTTTTTATAATCAATTGATTATCACATGTGGATGTTAGTACAGAAAGGTTATTCTGCACCTTCAACTTTAGTAAATGATTCTAAAATTGAAATACCTTTTTTTGAATGGACTATAGACAATAGAGATTTAGCCCAACTGAATGCCAAATTTTTGAACTATTTTTTTGTGCTTTAAAATTTGAAGATTACATGCGTGTTTCCACTTGCTCTACTGGTTAAGAGATTTTGGATTTACTCTGCATAACATAAGAATGAATAAAGGAAGTTAAACAACTAGGCTAACCATTCTTTATCATGATTATGAACTTTTCTGAATGAAACCTAGTAAATCTATTTTTGAAATGTATATTAAGTTTATTCAGATTATTACATCCCTACATGCCTTAGGAAAAAAGCTTATAAATTATGAAAAAGTTAACAAAATTCTTTGTCCTTTACCTTCTTCATATGATGTAAATGTTACTACCATTAATAAATCTAAAGATCTGAATGTTTTTTCCATTTATAACTTACTTAGGTCTTGTATTGCCTACGAGAAAGGAGTGATTCAAAGGTAGCTTATTGATGGTGAAAAGAGAAAAAATAAAATTATAGCCTTAAAGGCTAATAATTTTGATAGTGACTCTTCTAGACAAGATGATGGTGCCATTACACTTATTAGGAAATTCAAGATCTTCTTAAAGAAAAAGCAAAAACGTCATCAGTAACGGAATAAAGGTAAGAATGGTAAAAATTCTAAAATTTCTTCTGATGTTATATGCTTTAAATGTAGGAAGCTAGGGAACTTGAAATATGACTGCCCAACTCTTAAAGTTCACCCAAATAAGGAGAAGGGTGAAGAAAAAGTTAAATTCAAGAAAAGCAAGTAGAGGACTAAAAAATCCTTTTAGGCAGACTTAGCATCAAATTCTTATGAAATCGAAGCAGAAGAGGAGGTAACCAGCCTATGCTTAATGACATATGATCAATTTGATCATTCTGTTCAAGAGGAGGTATGTGAGCTTACCTATGATCAATTATTTAAAGTTTCTGAAAAAATTCATACTGCATATATGAAGCTTAAAAAATCACAAGCTAACCTTAAATATGTCTTTTCAATTCTGTAGAAAGACATGAATGCCCAAGGAAATATCATTCCACTCTAGATAGTAACCACATAGATTTATTAAATAAATTTTATTCTTTAAACAAAAAGCATCTTGATATAACTGATGAGCATAATTCCTTAGAAATATCACATGTTGAACTATAAAATACATATAAGACATTAAAAACTTTTGCATTTGAATTAGATAATAGGGAGCATACACTAAAAGAAAAAATTCAATTCTTAAAAGTGCAAATAAGTTTTTACAAGCTAAAATAATTGTTTTTAAGGAAAATAAGAAACTAACATCACTTGAAGAGTTTTAAAAAACATCATCAAAGCATGCATCATTCAAATATAGGAAGAGTCACCATAACCCAAATAGATCAGTAAATCCTTTTCTTGGTATTAAATGTTTTCTTGTGGCATGTTAGAACATATCTCCTACACTTGCACCATTAACCATAGAACACATTTTGTGTGGAGACCAAAATTTCAAAGTTCATGGTATAGCATGCATGCATTTCATTCTTCTTTTCATAAGATGGCACCCAAATTTATTTGAGTTCCCAAGTCTTATATATGCTGATTTTGTAGGTGTGCTCTTATAAAAGGCCTCATGAGAGTATATAGTACTTGAACAACGAATGTTCAAGGCACATGACTAGAGAAGAAAATCAATTCATTTCACTAGAGGCCAGGGTGGGAGGCATGGTGACACCTGAAGACAACATCACCAGGAGAGTGGTGGGATCAGGTATAACTTGCAACTTCAAAAATTTCATTGTTGAAAATATTTTATTGGTAGATGGCTTAAAATATAACTTGCTTAGCATAAGCCACCTTTAAGATAAAGGATTTCACATTAAATTTTTTTCTACCAGCTGCATGATTAGCTTAAATGGAAACATTATGTTGCAAGTTAATAGAATTAATAATTTTTACATCCTTGTTTAAACTATGTTGAACCTGTTACTTCTTTTTATTTAAAAACTATTGCTGATGAATCCTTATGACATAGGAGATTATATCATGTAAGAATGAAAAACCTTAAGAAAAGTAGAAATTACCCAAGGATTAGAATCTGCAAATATGGAGGAAAGGGTAGAACTAGAAAACACACTACATAGAGAATGGAGAAATTCGTCAAGTCATCTTAAAGAACTTATCTTAGGAGACCCATCTGAACGTGTTAAAATTATGTATGGGCTTAGTGAAGAAGTAAACTACTCTACCTTCATTTCAATGACAGAATCCATTAATATAAGTCAAGCCCTATATGATTAATTCTTGATCCTAGCCATGCAAGAAGAGTTTAATAAATTTGTGAGGAATGATGTTTAAGAATTTGTTGAAAGACCTAAGGACCACAATGTAGTAAAAACTAAATGGGTTTTTAAAAATAAAATGAATGATTCTAGTGTAGTGGTTAAAAATAAAGTAAGATAAGTGGCTAAGGGGTAATTGGATAGAAAGAATTGATTTTAAAAATAATTTTTCCCTTGTAGCTAGATTGGAAGCCATTAGGGTGCTACTAGCCTTTGCTTGTTTTAAGGGATTCAAACTGTACCATTTGGATGAAAGAAATGTCTTTCTAAATGGGGTAATAAAGAAAGATGTGTATGTTAAATAATCCCCAGGCTTTAAAAACTCACAATTTCTTACTCATGTGTTCAATTTAAAAAATACATTATATGGACTATTACAAGCACCGAAACATGAATGAAAGGCTAAGCACATTCCTACTAGAAAGAACCTTTATTAAGGGGAATGAAGACACCACCCTATTTTTAAAAATGGTAGGATATGAACTACTAATTGTCAAAATTTATGTTGATTATATTTTGTTTGGATCCTCTGATAAAAGCCTTTATGATGAGTTTTCAAAAATAAAGTAAGGAATTTGAGATGTG
This sequence comes from Dendrobium nobile, assembly GCA_022539455.1. Classification (NCBI taxonomy): domain Eukaryota; kingdom Viridiplantae; phylum Streptophyta; class Magnoliopsida; order Asparagales; family Orchidaceae; genus Dendrobium; species Dendrobium nobile. Next base: position 33,940,012 of record CM039729.1, read on the forward strand.
TATGATGAGAGAACTGACCTACTTTCTTTGATTTACCATAAGGCAGAAGGATGAAGGAACTTTTTTTAATCAATCAAAATACATTAAGGACATTCTTAAGAAATATGGAATGGATAAAGCCCAACCAACCAGCACTCCCATAAGTTCCGCTGTTTAGTTTTATAAGGATTCAAATGGAAAATCTGTAGATCAAAAGAAATACAGAGGAATAATTGGATCATTTTTTTACTTGACTGCTAGCAGACCTGATATTATATTTAGTGTTTATCTCTATACTAATTTTAAGTTGATCCAAAAAAGTCCCATTTAACTGCTGTTAAGAGAATTCTAAAATATCTCTTAGGAACCCAAGACTTAGGAATCTGGTATCCTAGGCATATTACCACCTTTAAAATTATAGGATATTATGAATCCGATTTTGAAGGATGTTGAGTTCATATAAATAGCACTTCTGGAATATGTCAATTCATACGATAATCCTTAGTCTCCTAGTCTAATAAAAAATAGAAGTCAGTCGCACTATCCATTGTTGAAGCTGAATACATAGCCTTACAATGTTGTGTGGCCCATGTCCTCTAGTTAAAATAATAAATTTTAGATTTAGGATTACTTGTAGGAACAATTTTAATCATATGTAATAAAACTAGTGACATATATATTTCAAAGAATCAAATCCAACATTCCAGAACCAAACATATTGACATAAGGCAACACTTCATTAGGGACCATGTTGCCAAATGAGACATAAAGCTACACCATGTAACCACTAAAACTAAACTTGCGGATATCCTTACAAAACCACTGGCCTTCAAAACATTCAGTATCTTAAGAAATAGATTAGGTGTAATAGATATTCAAGTTTGAAATTCATGCTCTCTGTTTCTAATGTTTTAATTTTGTTTTATTTGTATGTATATTTTTGTTTTTATATTTATGTTTTATGTTTTTCATTTTCCATTTTTTGTCCTTCAGTGTTTTTAAAGAATCAGATCAATACTCACTTCTGATATTGAATTCCTAAATAACATTTTTGCCTTGTTTTTTATTTTAGAAATTAGTAAGCAGTGTTTGACTCTAAAATAATTAAAAGAACAAAATATGATGACTATCACTCTTCCTCTAATACCTTTAGTGGTGTATTTTTCTTTTTGAAGCAAAATCTATTTCAAATTAAAGTTGGACTTTTAAATAGAGAGCTATTTTATCTTCTTACAGTAATCTATCTCATATGAATAATATTCCAAGTAAATGTATAACTTTTAAGTTTTCTTAATCAGGTTATTACATTTATAATATGTATATGATTCTATTTTGTGGTATAGTCTTCCTTATATTAAAGAGTGAGTTTTTCTTCTCTTATATTTAAAAGATAATATCATAACTAAGAGTCTTTAAATGTTTTGAAAGGAAGTAAGCTCGTCAAAATGATGAGGCATAAAATGAGCCCAAAATTGAAAAGATGCATAATGACCACTAAATAGTTATAACATGTACAAAATATATCAAAAATTAACATATGCGTAAAGTGCATCAAATAACTGAAAAAGAGAAACAAAATGAGCCCATAAAGAAATAAGCTTCCTTCTTTTTAAAATCTTTAAATCTGTGAAGAATCCATGTGCCACTTCATATCTTCAAACACTTGAATTTAAAAATCATGATTTTTGGTTAATTACTTTGTAATATTAATCTATCAGATATTTTTTTTTGAAACAAAGTTTAAAAAGATCACTTTTCCTATCTAATTTCTTTTATGAATTAGATTTTTGTTTAAAAAGAATTTTGACACATAAGGAGTCCAAGTTATGGTTAACAAGATCGGTTTTCTATCCTTTATAGAATTCAATATTATGGATTTATTTCTTAATTATTTTTAACCTACTCTTATGGGAAATTTATTATTTACTAGAGCTGATTGAAAAAAAAATGTGTTTTTTTATTTTGATTTTTATTTATGACTGAGTTTGGCTTGCTTTTGTTTTGTTTTATGTTTTCTTTATTTTTATTTTTATTTTGAAACCCTCCTGATCATTACATTCAATCTATCAATTTTTTTAATTTTTTCTCACATTGTCCAGGACGATCCACATCATCCTACACGGTCTTAACAGAATATTCAATCACTGATCCCTACTCATCCAATGGCTGATTTGAACCAGTTATTAGTGATCTTACTAGACAATTTTGATTTCACCATATACAATCCATATGGCAAAAATAGTTAGATGATTTTAATGTAGTTGGTATGATTCTTAATGACACATCATCCTAGACGATCCATGTGTACGCCCTATATGATGTAGTGAGTCAATGATCGTACAGTCTGACTCCTCAATACGATCCCCCGTGTCTAATCATCCAGTAAGATATATTATTATCTGGATGATAAGACTAACTTTGTTGACCAATCGTCTGGATGAATTCATTGCATCTGATCATCCTAGATGATCTTACTATCATCCAAGATAATCCAACCAATTCTATATAAATAACCCAAATTCAACCTTTCTTCTTCACTCCAATCTCTCAAATACTTCTTCCCTCTCACTCAAGATCTAAATCTTTATAATGGCAGGAGGCAAGCGGTCTCGATCAATTTTTGGAAGCTCCTCCCAGCATCAGGTCGATCAAAGATTTGTTGAGGTAGCTCATGAAGATACCTACAGTAGACATAAGGATTTTGAAATCACTCCCTCCAAAATCATCAAATAGGAGGACCTCCACTTTTAAGTACTATCTATGTTCGCTCATACCACTTTGACCTTCATTCTTACTTTTGATTTTTCCTTCTATTATGAACTACTTTTTGAGCTTTTTGCAAGCCTGTGAATCAATAATGAGGGTACTGCACTCCAATCCAATGTTAACATTCGACAAATAGAAATTATGTACCAAGACTTTCATGATATCTACACATGTCCACTACTAGTGAAAAAATTCATGTTTTAGCTGTAAATCCTGAGTTTGATTAGACCCCTATCTACATTACTCTTAGAGAATCCAATAGTAACCACTGCATTGCCCAGGTTAACACTCTAGTTCAAGATGCTTGTATTATCCAACACATGCCTAGAAACTCTATTATCCCTAAAGAATTTGATTAAATAAACATTACTACTGTTCATTCTCTTGCAAATTACTTCATAATGACATAAATAAATTTTAATGCAGCTAATCTTTTAATTCATTATCTTTCAAATATGACCTGTATTAGAGATCCCAAATATTAAAGAATACCTAATCTGCCCTTAGGACACATCATAGCTTTTGTCATTGAATCCTAATTCAACTTCCAATTTCCTACACCACTGGATCATTTCCAGTCTTCTATTCTATTACCTCCTTGCATGTCATTCAAAGTGCCTCTCATAGCCAGGCTCGCTATCGAGAAGCATATGAAGACTAGGAAGGTCTAATACCAATTCCTGCACCTATCCTTATCTTCCTGAGAGGTTTGACTAGTGATAGGCTAGGTTTGACTCTTACTTAGCGCCACAAGAGCAGTAGCATGCCAAAGACTTAGCTCGCATTGATGCCTAGCCTAGCAACAGTATTATGACAAGGATATGGCTTGGTTTGGGAAATAATTTCCTTTTTAGTTATTTCGTCCATTTTATGATGTCAAAAAGGAGGAGTACTAGTTTGTTATTAATTACCTACATATTCCATTTTAATGAAGTTTGTTTCCTATTCAGTATTTAGTTTGATTTCCACTTAGTATTCCTGTTTAGTCCTAACTATTTTGCATTTTCTTTTAAAAAAATTACCTCTCCTATTTACTTTCAAAGATTAACTTAATAAGTGGGAGTGTAGGGAATAGTAAAATACTTTTGAAAAATCTTAAATAGTAATGTTTTCATCATCAAAAAAACGGAAGATTGTTGCAAATCTGGGCTCAACTACTATAATTTTGATGATAACAAATATTGTTATTTTCTTACTATACTATCTCTTGATAATTGAGTTTATTTTCATATATATTTTCTATTTGTGTTAATATTTATGGTCCACAAATCACTTGCAATGTCAATCAGCTTAATACTGGGAAGACTTGGGTTGAGTTAGTCTGCAAATTCAGTTTTAAATCTATTTTACCATTTTTGAGTCATAAATGTACTATGGTGGATCCAAAAGCTAAGTAAACTTGCATACATACACTCAGGATTGTGAGTCGGAGACATAGAAAATTTTCTTTTTTGAGCTAATCATCATGGATAATCTTTATCGTACAGGATGATACACTTTAATCAAGAAATAAGCTACCAATCATAATTTAAATAAGATTATTTAATTCAAAATTTTTTCATATCATGCAAGAAGATCCTCATTATCGTAGATGATAGATGATAATCATGCTTAAATTAATTTTATGATTAGGAGAATAATTATGGTAAAAAATAATTTAAACTTATCGTACATGATGATTGGTGAAGATCATCCTCGATGACATATAATATGCATGGGGAAAAAATAGATTGCCACCTATCGTACCACACAAAGAACATAGTTTTTCAACTAATCATCCAGGATAATTGACCCCTTTCATACTAGACGATAGAGAATTATGTGGGATGATAAGCCATCGCTGGGTATCATACTAAATGAAGTTCAATAGTTTTATATTAATCATTCGGGATGATATTGTAATCATCCGAGATGATTTGCTATTTCTCTTGAACTAATTGTATAGGGCAATATAATTTGTATTGGCTAATTAGTATTTTTGAACTAATCGTACAAGATGATCGTATGATCGAACTGGATGATCAGTGCCACCATATTAAAAATTAGGGCTTCTTTTGTATGCTCTCTATTTAAGATCTCATATTATCCTTGAGTTAATCTTTTGCTGTTGGGTTGACTTGAGAGAAAGCTTGGAGAAGGAAGAGAGGAGAACATTGAGGGAAAGAGAGATCTTTATAAGGGGGAGTTGTGAAGGATTCGCAAAGGCATCTCCAAGCAAGGTTTCCACCTCCTTCTTCATGCTTCTTCGTTAGTTTCTTAGTGGCTCTCGGAACATTTTCATCGACATAAGGTCCAAGGTTATCTGCCTACTCCAAAAGGGAGTAAAAGGATTCCAAGGTTCTCTGTCTACTCAAGAGGGAGTAAAAGGATTTCTAGGTTCTCTTCCTACTATAGAAGGGAGTAAAACGATTTAAAGTACTCTGTCTCATTGGGTTGGTGGAAAGATTTTGTAAGGGTTTCTCCACCTTGCTATAGAGGTAAAAGGAGAAACACTACTTTTAGTACAATAACTGAAAATGAGGTTTTCGGGGAGTGGACATAGGTCAAGTTGACCAAACCACTATAATTATGGTATTTTTTCTATTTACTTTTCCACATTTAATTTCGTATTTTTTGTCATTTGTTATGTTGTTGAAATCTCTGATTCTAGTTTTTGTGAAATTAGTTTTGCTTCTGCATTGTGGGTTAAAATTATGTGTTTTAAAATATTTAGAAAGTTTTCAAAAAGATTTCCTTTTTGCCTTAAGAAATTTTAAAAAGAACTAATTCACCCCCTTCTTGGTTAGCCTCAGACTAATTCTAAATGGTTTAACAACCATCGCAATCTTTCATTAAGATATGTAGGAATCTTTAGCTACATCACATTGACTGAAGCATTTGAACCAATAAGAAATCTATATAATTTGAAGTTTCAAACATTTATTAAAATGTTAAGGTGGTAGTTATGATCGACAGTAGCCAAAAGTAGATCTTCAACATTGATGGTTACCCTTCTGATTTCTTCGAAGTACAAAGCTTCATCTTGTGAAATTGTAGATAAATTAGCTAAGCAAACCTTCAGGTCAAAAAGTGCTCATCTCTCAAGAGAAAATGAGGGCATCGTAAATACACAACTTAGCCAATAACTTCTTAAGATGAGCTAAGACGTTATAATCAACCTTCGGAACATCAAGATCAGGACCGTGTGGATTGAAAACAATATTTAATTATTGAGGAGTTTAAATTGGATTACAAGACATGACTTGTTTGCCTTTTTCCTGAGGAATAGGCCTAGGGGATAAGACTTTTCCACCATAAAGTTGTACCACCATGATCTTATTAGGAGGATAAATTATTGCGATATCAATGCACTCCTAAGGTGATGCAATGTCATTTTCTGATGGGAAATCCGAATCTAAAAAATCTATCACAATGTGACTCCCTTGAAAGTTAACCTCAAAAGTTTCATTATCTGATAAGATCTTAGATTCGTCTCCCCTTCCCACTTTAGAGGTAAAGTCAAAAGAATAACTTTTTAGGATCATCGATCACTATAGAGTTATAATTTTTCTCTTTGTAAAATTCATTTTGTATTTCATTCTCATTGTTAATCATCAAAAAATATGCAAAATAATCTTTTTCATTAATTTTTAACCATTTTCCTTTGATGGAGCAAAGTAAAAGTTAAAAAACATCAGTGGGGATAGGAGGTTTTTTCCACCGTCCACAGCCTCAATACATCTCTCATGAACATGTTTCCTATCTATATAAGTTTCACTCTTTTTTCCTTCTATTATTTATAGTAATTCATATAACTATTAGAAGGGAAACCATTTCAACATTCTCTTTCGATGCTTCCAACTCAACCTCGAAGATCAGCCCCAGGCTCTCATCAGCAAATATTGAGAAAGATGAAAAGATTTGCTAATCAATTTTTAAATGCTTGAGATAAAGCAATATCCCAACTATCATCAATTGATAGAGAAATGTTAGAGTGTTTACTTGAGATCATTTTGATGGAGCCCTAATCAAGATATACCAAATAGTCCTTCGAAATTATGATATTGGTGTGTTTGTAACTTCTCTCAAGCAAGTCCTTAAAGATAAGGAAGTCTTTAATTGTGTGGCCCAACATGTTATGGTATAATAAAAATTAGGATCAACCCTCTTATTTTCCTCTTTCAGTTTCTTGGCATCCGATAATCTAAAGGACAATTTCTTTATGAGACTCTTAAAGATTTTTCTTACTAACTCTTTTTTAAAAGGAAAGACTTTCAAAAATATCCCTTTAAAAGATATCGAGTATGGCTCTTTAGTAGGTTGAGGGGTTACTTGAAATGGTTATGGTAGATGGACACTCGACTAATTATTAGCTAGCTTTTACCCCTTATTTACTATCAATACTGTTGCTGCACTCATTTCAAAAGACTTCTGTGGCTTGTTTGATTTCATCTCATCAGACAGATCTTTCAAGAAAGTCATCTCAGAAGCCTCTTCCTGTAAGTTATTTGCCTTATTAAGTAGCTTTTCAAAGGTTTTGATAGTGAACCCTTTCAAAAGAAAAGAAATAAACTCATGAATAATCGTAAGGAGAATTTTCACTACAAGTTGCTCTTGCAGTTTCAGTTTACATTTCATCAAGAGATTTCATCATCTCAAGATGTATTCAACCAGAGAATCTCCCAGCTTCTACTTCGCAACGACCAGATCAACCATGATTACACATTGTTGAGCTCTAAAGAATTTCTTTAAGAATAGAGCTCCAACACAGTAAAAGTCCTCACTGAACCATTTGGTTGGTTGGCAAACCACTCGAAAGTGATTCCAGAGAGATTACTAATAAATTGGCAAAATAGTAGAGCATATGACCCTCCTACATTACAACAGCTTACACGGAAGTGGGTTAGATACTGACTTGAGTTTTCAATACCACTAAACACTTTAAAAAAGGTGGAACAAAGCTCTTCAGATAAAGAACAAAGTCATACTCCTCGGGATAGGGCTTACCCTTTGGAAAAGATACAGCCCCTTAGGTCCCTTACCTTGGTTATGATCATCATGTGTTTAATTTCCTTATCGGCTGGCTCTGTAGAGATAGATGGGGCTATTAGTAATACTAGGTGAACTGTTAGGGTTGAATTTGGAATTACTGGGTTAAGTCAAGCTTTCTTCTCTAATCAACCACCTTATGTACTATAAGCTGTGACTGCTCAAGTTGAGTCTGCTACATCTTAGCAAGCTGACTTTTCATTTCCTCTACCTTCAGTAGCATTTCCTCAACTTTATTTTCCAAAAACTTGAAGTGTTCTTCTTTGCCTCTTAACCTAATGGACACATATGAATTGAAATTAACTACTACTAAATCCTTCTCTCTACTTGGCCAAAGTCTATTAGGCTTTGCATCTTTATATAATGTTGTTGTTTCTACCATATTGATAATGTAAGTAGTACAATCCTCTTCTTCCATCAAAAGGTCATCTAGATCTAGGTTGAAGTCTTCTATAGCTTTTTTATTCTTGAGGATATTCCAAATTTTTTGAACCACCTCATCGACCGATTTTCCCTCCATGGACTTAGGGTCGATGGGAAAGTATCCACTATAATCCATCATGTCTGTAAATTCTTTGTCTCCTAGTTAGACAAAATATCATGTAGCCCAACATCTTCTACAAAGTCAAGGGACTCTTCCACTACTTAATTAATCATCTCATCATCTGTGTCAACCACTATCCTTTCCCCTATGACTATCCTAGGGGCGGTAGTCACAACGATGGCATCCACAACAAGTTGAGGGGCATTTGCTTTAGAAGGTGATGGAGAAGCTTGAGAGGTTAACTCTCCTACATCCTGTGGGGTGGAGACCTCACATATCTGAATAGGGAGCTTAAAGATATTTACATGTGGTTGAAGGTCTTCATTCTTACTATGTTTCTTGGGAATATAGTATTTTTCTTGAGATATAGCCCTCTAGCCCTTGACTTATGGCAAATTCTTTTCTTTTTCCTCTTCCTGAAACTTGCTATAATTAAGTCCTACTTTTATATTTCCATAGGAGGGACAGGTGTCTTATCATTACGATGGTAGCCTTTTCAAAACCTAATAAGAATGATCTCCTCCATATTGGTAGACAAGAGGAGAGGCACCACATGGTAGCCATCCACTAGTACAAAGGTGGTTGGCTTCCTTACATACTTCTTATTCTTTCTTACTAATTGCAGTGTCAAAATTCCTGCTTCAGTCTTTTCTTCTTGAAAAATTCCTTCTCAAATTTATATGAAATCATCCCCTTCAGATGTTTCATGCGAAAGTTCATATAAATTGTTAGACCTATAGCAATTGTCCCAATGCTAACCAAGAGGGGGGTGAATTGGTCATTTTAAAAACCTCTTGGAAATTTAAGAAACCCATTTTATAATTAAAGATCTTCTCTTGAGCAACTTCTAAGAAGTAAGGAAGATATTTATCACACAAATAAAGAGATTCTCACCCTTGAGCAACCTCGTGAACCCTTCACACTCTACACTTGCAAGAACTCTCTCTCAAACACTCTCCCAAATCACTCTTACACTTTCTCTCAAAGAAAATATAAAGATAGATTTGTCCAAAGTCAATTTATAGGACTATATATATGAAAGGCGCAAAAAAAATCCAGAAAATAAAAATTTCAATTTTGATCGTCCACAATGGTACAGTACGATCGACGATCGTACATACAAACAGTTCAAATTTTGCTCGTACGATCCAATAATCTCGTATGTGCCTATCATACTGTATGAACCATATATCATATAATATAATCAGTTTAATCAAACCAGGTTTCATCCGATCTGAAAATGGATGAGTCTATTTCATACTCTAGAAGAAGTCTGTACGATCCTACGATCCTAAAGTATATATAGTTTAAAAAATTTACCTATTTGTATGGATAAAAAGATACCCAAATATTTCGTACACTGGACATCATCTGTAAAAACCTCAGATTATATAGTACAAACAGTTCAAAAAAATTCAGATGTTCATCAAGATGAAAAGATACATAACCCTTTCGCATACTGGATGTAGTTTGTATGAATCTAAAATAGTATAGTACGATCAGTTCAAAAAAATTTAGAAGTTCATCAGGATGAACTTGTATGTATCTATTTTATATTCTTGTTATTGTCTGTATGAAGGTAACTTCATACAGTATGGACATTACTTTGAAACTTTTCCAGCCATAGTTTGATCAACTACTTTATGGAGGAACTATTTAGAAAAATTATCTCGTACGATCTCAAATAGTACAGTACTATTAGTTTTAAAAATTGCAAATTTTTATATTCCCCCAGTGTGTGAAAGTTCATCAAGGATATTAAGCCCTTATGAACTAATCCCGAGGTTAACCAAGAAGGGAGGGGGGGGGGGAAGGGGGTTAATTGGTATTTAAAAATTTATTCAAAGAAAAACACAAACACAACCAAACCAAGATTAACCACAAGAGAAATGAAGTGCAAAAATTAAATGCAAAAGAACAATAAGAAAGAAAACAATAGATTTTATAGTAGTTTGGTCAACTTGACCTACCTCAACTCCTCGAAGCCTCTCCTCCAGATATTGCACTAAACTCAGTGTCTCTTATTTTGCCCCCACAACAAGGCGGAGGAGCCCGTACAAAAAACTCCTTTCCACCGACTCTGGTGAGGCAGGGAACCCAACTCCTTTTGCTTCCTCCTAAAGTAGGTAGAGACCCTAACTCCTTTTGCTTCCTCCAAAAGTAGGCAGAGAATCCAACTCCTTTTACTTCCTCTAGAAGCAGGTAGATAACCCAATTCCTTTTGCTTTCTCCAGAAGCAAGCAGAGAACCCAACTCATTTTTCTTCCTCTAGAAATAGGCAAAGAACCCAACTCCTTTTACTCTCTCGAGAAGCAAGCAGAGAAAAACCCAACCCCTTTGGCTTCCTCTAGAAGAAGGCAAAGAACCTGATTAGTTGCTGAAGTAGACCTCTCACAAACCTCGAAGGAACTAGGGACGATGACCTGAGAAGACGACTTGGATCCTTGCTTGGAGAAACCTTTGTGAAACCCCTCATAAACTCCCCCTCACAAGATCCTCTCTCTCTCCCTCGCTCTCCCTCTCCTCTTGGCTCTCTTAGGTCATGACAACAACAAAAGATTTTCTCTTAAGAAAGTAAGAGATCTTTTTAAATAAGGGCTCCAAATAAGCCATAATTAGCAATTAAGCATTAAATATCATCCAGGATGATCTACCGATCATCCTGTATGATCAGTTCAAATTTAGCTCAATTAGCTAGGATAATTTGGAAGAGTCTGGATGATTAGAAGGTTACTTTGTTCAGATCATCCAGGATGATAGGATATCATCCTGTACGATTAGTTCAAGTCATCAAATATTGTCCAAACCATCACCCTGGATGGATGTCTAGATGATAAAAAATAACTAGATTGTCTAGAACTATCTCATAATAGTCTGTGCCGATTAGTACAAAATGACCAATATCATCTAGAACATTGCCCTGAATAGATGTCTGGATGATGAAAAACTAACTTGATCGTCTCGGTCGATTCATGATTGTCCCGGACCATTAGTTCAATTCAGTATATATTATCCATAGCATCGCTTTTAATGGAGCCAGGACGATTATTGATCGTCTAGAAAGAACTAAGGTTTGTGAACTGATTGTCCTGGACGATCCTGCAATCGTCCAAGACGATATGATCGAGCAGTCAAACCTTAATTGATTTCCTTAATTACCATATTAATTAGGCATAATTGCACTGCATCATCCAGGAAAATGTCCTAGACAATGTCCAACAATAAAATATGCCTAAATAGATCTGGTGGATATTCTTTCTGATTTAAGCATATCGTCCCGGATAATGCAAATATTGTCTAGGACGATCCACTTAATTGCTGCTTCCTTAACTAGGATGCCCTAATTAGGATTTCTATTTTTAAAAGATCATCCAGGACAATTTTTTGGATCATCCCGGATAATGTGATCAAAACTAAAAACACTAACCAGAAAACATAATTTTTTCCCAAGTGTGTGTGTACAAGGTTACTTTGCATCAAGACCCACAATATTACAATGGACTCAAGAAAAGGTTAAAGGCACTTGATGTACATTACTAGCTGACTCAGTCCTAATTTACCCCATCTTGAGCTAGTTCGATTTGCAATTTGATCTTGTGAACCTGAAACGTTAATAGGCAAGGCAGTCATAGAAAAATAGAAATATTTGCTATCATCAAAATTATATTCCATGAAATCATATTCATAATAATCTCCCCCTTTTTAATGATAACAAATAATCAAATAATCAAAACTAAATAAAAGTAAAATAATATGATGAAATAACTCAACCACTGCCCACTACTTCCCTTTTGACAACACAAAAAGGAGAAGGAAAACCAGAAAAAAAAAGCAGAATGGAAGGTGAAAAAGAGGAGCAAAAGCAAAGTTTTTTTTATCAAGGCATGAATATAATAAAGTCTCCATGTGATTGAATTAAAAATTTATAACAACAATGATTTAACATTGTCAAAATTCAAAAAATGGCTGAATAGCCAATCTTGTTAGCTCTTGCTCGGACTTCTATTAGGGCAGAATCGTCTTTTGAAATAAAAGACCTAACTCAAAAAATCTAATTGGATAAGAAAAAGAGATCCATTCAAAACTTTGTTTCAAAAAAATATCTTATAGAATAATAAACCAAAGTAATTTGTCATAATCGTAAAATTCAAAATCAAACCTTTGACAATATCAAGTGACACATGAATTCTTCTAAGATTTAAAGGTTTGAAAGAGAAGGGAGCTTGTCTTTTGTGGGCTCATTTTATGCCTCTTGTCAATTGATTGGCGCACTTTGTGCATCTTTTGACTTTTGATACTCTTTATGTATTTTTCAAATTTTTTTGGCGGTCATTGCACATTTTTTAAGTTTTTCTTCTTTTTGGGGCTCATTTTATGCCCTTATCATTTTTATAAACTAGAACCCTTTGCAAAACTCTTAAATACTCTCAGTTATGAGCATATCTTCTGAATAAGCTAAAAAATAGAATCAAATTCGTATGATAAATGCAATTACAAGATTACAAAAAATTTGAAAGTAATATAAAGACTTTAAATATTCTATATATAAGATAGATTACTATAGCAAGATAAAAAAAATCTCAATCGTAAAGTCCAGTTGTTAATTTGAGATATACTTTTATTTAGAAAAGAAAATTACACCACTAATGGAAGTTAGAGGAAAGGAAACAATCAACGGTGTTTCTCCCTTTAACTGATTTAGAGATATAAAACATTAACTACAAATTTTCAAAAACAAAAACTGGGCATAAAATATCATTTCAGCAGTGATCACAAAGAAAAGTAGAAAAACTAAAATAAATGAAATAAAACATAAAAAATAAAAGCTAGTAAAAAGTAAGACAAACAAATCTAAAATAAATAAAAGAGTAGAAAAACAACAACAAGCAACAAAATGAAAATTCAGAATTCAATAAATATCAAGTACATATTTTTTTGTCAATCATACCCAATCTAATCCTTAAGATGCTGAAAGTGTCAAAAACTAGTGGTTTAGTAAAAATGTCAGCGAATTGATTCTCAGTTGTCACATGGTGTAACTAAATGTCTCCTTTGGTCACATGGTCTCTAATAAAGTGATGTCTTATGTCTATATGTTTGGTCCTTGAATGTTGGATAGGATTCTTAGATATGTAGATGGAACTAGTATTCTCACAAAGGATTGAAATTGTTCCTATATATAATCATAAATCTAGAATTTATTGCTTCAACCAAAGGACTTGGGCCACACAACTCCCTAAGGTAATTTACTTAGCTTCAGCAATGAAAAGTACAACAGAGTTTTGTTTTCTACCAAACAAGGAGACTAAAGACTATCCTATGAATTAGCAAGTCCGAGAAGTGCTCTTTTTATCCACCCTACATCCTAAAAAATTAGAATCTGAATATCTAATAATCTCAAAAGAAGTGTTGTGCCTAGGATACTAGATTCCTAAGTTTTGGGTCCCTAAAATATATCTAGGAATTCTCTTAACTGTAGTTAGGTAGGATTCTTTAGGATCAACTTAAAATCTAGCACAAAGACAAACACTAAATATTATATCAAATTTCCTAGTAGTCAGGTAAAGTAAAGATCCAATCATCCCTATGTACTTCTTTTGATCAACAAATTTTCCATTTGAGTCCTTATCCCATTAAACACTAGAGATCATAGGAGTATTTATTAGCTTGGCTTTAACAATTTCATATTTTTTCAAGATGTCCTCTATATACTTTGATTGATTTAAAAAAGTTCTATCATCCAATTGTCTTATGCTAAACCCAAAATGTAGGACAACTCTCCTATCATACTCATCTCAAATTACCTAATCATTATTTTAGAAAAATCATCACATAGCTTTTTATCAGAAGATCCAAAAAGTATATCATCAACATAGATCTCAACAATGAGTAACTCATTTCCTACTTTCCTCAAAAAAGGGTGGTTTCTATGCTCCCCTTAATAAACTCCCTCTTTACCAAAAATGTGTTAAGCCTCTTATTCCATGCTCTTGGTGCCTATTGTAATCCATATAAGGCCTTTTTTAATTTAAAAATGTGATTTGAAAATTGAGAACTCTCAAAACCTAGGGGTTGCTCTACAAACACATCCTCTTTTATTACCCCATTTAAAAAGGCACTCTTTACATCCATTTGGTAAAGCTTAAATTCCTTATAACAGGTAAATGCTAGTAGCACTCTAATGGCTTCCAATCTTGCTACAGGGGTAAAGGACTCCTCAAAATCAACCTTCTATTTGGTTGTACCCCTTAGCCACTAATCTTGCCTTATTCTTAATCACCACACCAAAATCAATCATTTTATTCTTAAAGACCCATTAGGTTATAACTACACTTTATCCCTTTAGTCTTTCTATAAGCTCCCAAATATCATTCCTAATAAATTGGTTTAATTCCTCTTACATAGCTAAGATCCAAAACTCATCAGAAAAGGTATGATTAATGTTGGTGGGTTCAGTCATTGAGATAAATGCAGAGTGGTTCACTTCCTTCCTAAGTCCATGGCTGGTTCTAACTCCTTTAGAAGGGTCTCCTAAGATCAGTTCTTTAGGATGACTCAAAGAATATCTCTAATCTCTAGGTAAAGTGTGTGTGGGTTTAACCCTTTCCTCTAGATTTGCATTCTCTACTCCTTGGCTAATCTCACATACTCCTTCGGTGTTTTGGGACTCTACACTCTTCTCCAAATTTTCATTTCCTTTAGAAATCTCTCCAACACCATCTTCATACTCAACTCTAGACTCCTTAGGATCAGATTCATCAAACACTACATGACTAATCTCCTCCACCACTAATGTCCTCTTATTAAACTCCCTAAAGGATTTTCCAATACTTGAATATCCTATGAACACTTCTTTATTAGATTTTGGATCAAATTTATTTATGTGTGACTTCCCATTATTAAGAATGAAAACCTTACAGCCAAAGACATGGAGATGGTAAAGGTTGTGTGTCCTTCCCTTAAGGATCTCAAAGGGTGTCTTATCAAGTTTGACTCTAACATTCACCCTATTCAACACATAACAAGCTGTATTTATCACTTCAACCCAAAAGTATTTGGAAGTGAATACTCAGGAAGTATGGCTCTAGCGGATTCTATTAAGGTTCGGTTTATCCTTTCAGGTACCCCGTTCTACTAAGGGGTCCTAGGAGCTGAGAAGGTGTGGCTAATCCCCTTATCCTTACAAAAGTATCCAAATCTCTCATTTTCAAACTCTCCCCCATGGCACTATGGATGGTCATGATCTTATAACCTAAATTTTTTTGAATCCAAGTGGAGAAGGATCTAAACTTATCAAAAGACTCACTCTTATGAGACAAAAATTTAATCTAAGTGAACCTCGAGTAGTCATCGATAATCACAAAACCATAGACTTTCCCCCTTAACATAGCAGTGCTAATGGGTCCAAACAAATTCATATGAAGGACTTCTATAAGGTCTAGAGGTGCTAATGTCCTTAATGAAATGAAAATAGGATTTGACTTGCTTCCCTAATTGGCAGGCATCACACAGGTGGTCTTTGGTGAACTTAAGCTTAGGAACACCTCTAACTAGGTCCTTTTGGGTCCGTCTTCTAAGGGTTTTCATATTGGCATGACATAATCTTCTGTGCCACAACCAAGAATCATCAGCAACAGTTTTTAAAGAAAATGAAGCAGCACATTCAATATTATTTAAATCAAGCATGTAAACATTGTTGATTCGCTTTCCCTACAAAAGAGTGTTGTTATTCAAGCTAATAATGCATGTATTTACTAAAAATTTTATTATGATGCCCTTGTCGAACATCTAACTGATGCTTAACAAGTTGTATTTCAGTCCATCTACAAGCAAAACATTTTCAATCAAAAGGTTCTTGGAGTTTCCAATTAAACCCGCACCCACCACTTTCCTGGTGGGGTTTTCTCCAAGAGTGAACTTGCCTCCAGCTTTAGCCTCCAACAAAATGAATTGGTTGACATCTCTAGTCATGTGTCATGAGCATCTACTATCCAGGTACCACATGCTCTCATGAGGCCTTTTGTGAGAGCAAGCCTGAAACTTTATCAAATGTTAGATTTAGGAACCAAAACAGATTTGGGTCTCTTCTTATGGAAGAAAGAATGCAATGCATGTGTGTGATGTTATGAATCATGCAATTTGGGTCTCCACACCCAATGTGTACTACGGTGAATAATACAAGTGTATGAAATGTGTCATATCATGCCACATGAGAAACATCTAATACCAGGAAAACGATTTACTAATCTATTCGGGTTATAGTGCCTCTTCCTAGGTTTTGGCTTTGGATCAGGTGTGGGTGTAGTCTTATTTTCCTTAACTGCATTCAATTCAGCTTTAAACCTTGAGTTAGCACTTTCTAAAATGGCATTATCAACTCTTAAAAAGTGCTCCCTATGCGCAGATTCATCAATATATATTTTAAAATCAGTTTTAAGTAAGGTATCGGATGCTTTCAATGAATCATGCTCAATAACCAACTCAGAATGCTTTTTATTTATTTCATTAAACTCATCAAGTAATGACATGTGATTGCTATCAATCTAGGGGTGATCTTTAAATAAAACTTCATGCTCTTTTTGTAAATTTAAAAACTCTAATTTTAAAATAGCATGTGATTTCTTAAGTTTTCTATATGATGCATGAATTTTCTCACAAACTTCAAGTAATTGTTTATAGCATAGTTCACATACCTCTTCTTAGTCAGACTAAATAAGATGATCACCATCCATCAAGCACAAGTTTGTTGTCTCTTCCTTAGCTTCAATCTCAGAGGAGTCAGATGCAGAATCTGACCAGAATGCCTTTAGGAACTGCTTCTTCTACTTCATGTACTTGGGGTTCTCCTCACCCTTCTCCTTATTGAGTGATCCTTAAGTGTAGGACAATCATCTTTTACATGCTCATGCTTTATGCATTCAAAATCAACCACATCAGAATAACTTTAAAATTTTTGCTATCCTTACCTTTTTTTTCACTTCTGATGATGCTTGTGATTTTTCCTTAGAAAGCTTTCAAATATCCTAGTAATTAAGGAAACATCATCACTTTCAAACCCGGAAGTATTTATATACATATCATTAGCTTTCAGTGCCATAGTTTTCTCCTCCTTCTTCTCACCTATAACAAATTGTCATTGGTTCACCCCTTGCTCATAGGCAATGAGTGACCCAAGTAAGTTATTAATAAAATAAGTAATTAAATCCTTAAATTTAGTAATTGCAGTAATCTTAGAATCAAAGAAAGAAGGCAAGCATCTCAAAATTTTATTGACTCTTTCATAATTAGTTAGCTCTCTTCCTAAGGCATATAATAAGGTGTCAATTTGAGTAAACCTAGTATACATGTCAGAATTTGATTCAATAGGTTTTATACAAAAAAGTTCATAGTCATGCAATAAAATATTCAACCTAGATTGCTTAATTTCATTTGTTCCTTCATAAGTAATACATACTCTATCCTAAATTTCTTTACCAGTAGCACAAGTTAAAGCATGCATATAATCTTCTGATTTTAAAGCACAGAAAAAATAGTTTAAATATTTTGCATTCAGTTGCGCTAAATACCTATCATCAAAAGTCCATTCAGTAAAAGGAACTTCAGTTTTAATGCCATTAATTTCACGAGATGGAGGTGAATAACCATCTTTGACAAGCATCAACATACAATATTCAATCGATTGTAAAAATGTAGACATGCAAGTTTTCCAAAAATCAAAAGGAAGATTGTTAAACAAAGTTAGTCGGGTAATAGAATACCCTTTTGCAATATTATAATCATCAAAGTTAGCCATTGATCAAAATTCAAAAGTTTTTAAAAACTCATTTTTATGAATCCCGCTCTTATACCACTTGAAAGTTCCTCAGGGATGTTAAGCTCTTATGAACTAGTCACGAGTCTAACCAAGAGGGAGGGGGGGGGGGGGGGTGGTGAATTAGCATTTAAAAATTTTTCTAAGCAAAAATACAAACACAACCAAACCAAGATTCACCATAAGAGAAACGAAGTGTGGAAATTAAGTGCAGAAGAATAATATGCCACCTCATTGTTAGCCTAGCTAATTCATAAAAGTTTAAACCAATCTCATGGAACTTTTAATGGTATCAGAGCAGGATTCATAAATTAAGTTTTTAAAAAATTTTAAAAAAAGATCTATGGCAACATTGTAATCGTAACACTTTGAAAGGATATTCAATCACTAAACCTTACTTAAATAATCATTCCCTTTCGATTTTTAAAAATTCTCATGTCCTACTTTTTTAATAATCAATTGATTTCATCATGTGGTGTTAGATAGACAGAAAGGTTATTCGGCACCTTCAACTTTAGTAAATGAGTTCTAAAATTGAATATACTTTTTTTTAATGGACATAGACAATAGAGATTTAGCCCAACTGAATGCCAAATTTTTGAACTATTTTTTATGTGCTTTATAATTTGAAGATTACAATGCGTGTTCACTTGCTCTACGGTTAAGAGATTTTGGATTACTCTGCATAACATAAGAATGAGATAAAGGAAGTTAAACAACATAGCTAACCATTCTTATCATGATATGAACTTTTCTGAATGAAACCTAGTAAATCTATTTTGAAAAGTATATTAAGTTTATTCAGATTATTACATCCCTACATGCCTTAGGAAAAAAGCTTATAAATTATGAAAAAGATAACAAAATTCTTTTCCTTTACCTTCTTCATATTTGAAAAGTTACTACCCATTAATAAATCTAAAAGATCTGAATGTTTTTTCCATTTAACTTACTTAGACTTGTAATGCCTACGGAGAAAGAGTGATTCAAAGGTAGCTATTGATGGTGAAAAGAGAAAAAATAAAATTATGCCTTAAAGCTAATAATTTTGATAGTGACTCTTCTAGACAAGATGAGGTGTCCTTACACTTATTAGGGAAATTCAAGATCTTCTTAAAGAAAAAGCAAAAAAGTCATCAGTAAGGAAATAAGGTAAGAATGGTAAAAAATCTAAAAATTCTTCGAATGTTATATGCTTTAAATGTATGGAAGCTAGGGAACTGAAATGACTGCCCAACTCTTAAGTTCACCCAAATAAGGAGAAGGGTGAAGAAAAAGTTATATACAAGAAAAGATGTAGAGGACTAAAAAATCCTTTAGGCGACTTAGCATCAAAATATCTTCGTAAATCGAAGCAGAAGAGGAGGTAACCACCTATGCTTAATGACATATGATCATTTGATCATTTGTTCAAGAGGAGGTATGTGGACTTACCTATGATCAATTATTAAAGTTTCTGAAAAATTCTACTGCATATGAAGCTTAAAAAATCACAAGCTAACCTTAAATAGTCTTTTCAATTCTGTAGAAAAGAATGAATGCCCAAGGAATATATCATTCCACTCTAGATAGTAACCACATAGATTTATTAAATAAATTTTATTCTTTAAACAAAAAGATCTTGATATAACTGATAGCATAAAACCTTAGAAATATCACATGTTGAATTAAAAATACAATAAGACATTAAAAACTTTTGCATTTGAATTAGATAATAGGGGACATACATACATAAAAGAAAAATTCAATTCTATAGTGCAAATAATTTTTTTACAAGACTAAAATATTGTTTTAAGGAAAATAAGAAACTAAATCACTTGAAGAGTTTAAAAAAAACATCAAAGCTGCATCATTCAAATATAGGAAGAGTCACCATAACCCAAATAGATCAGTAAATCCTTTTTCTTGGTAATAATGTTTTCTTGTGGCATGTTAGAGACATATCTCCTACACTTGCACCATTAACCATAGAACACATTTTGGGTGGAGACCAAAATTTCAAAGTTCATGGTAAAGCATACATGCATTTCATTCTCTTCTTTCATAAGATGCACCCAAATTTATTTGAGTTCCCAAGTCTTATATATGCTGATTTTGTATGTGCTCTTCTAAAAAGGCCTCATGAGAGTATATAGTACTTGAACAAACGAATGTTCAAGGCACATGACTAGAGAAGAAAAATCAATTCATTTCACTAGTAGCCAGGGTGGGAGGCATGGTTGACACCTGAAGACACATCACCAGGAGAGTGGTGGGATACAGGTGTAACTTGCAACTTCAAAAATTTCATTGTTGAAAATATTATTGTGTAGATGGCTGTAAAATATAACTTGCTTAGCATAAGCCACCTTTAGACTAAGGATTTCACATTAAATTTTTTCTACCACTGCATGATTAGTAAATGGAAACATTATGTTGCAAGTTAAATAGATTAATAATTTTTACATCCTGTTTAAACTATGTTGAACTTGTACTTCTTTTTATTTAAAACTATTGCTGATGATCCTTAATGACATGGAGATTTATATCATGTAAGAATGAAAAAACCTTAAGAAAAGTAGAAATACCCAAGGATAGAATCTGCAAATATGGAGGAAATGGGTAGAACTAGAAAACACACTACATAGAGAATGGAGAAATTCGTCAAGTCATCTTAAAGAACTTATCTTAGGAGACCCATCTGAACGTGTTAAAATTGTATGGGCTTAGTGAAGAAGTAAACTACTCTACCTTCATTTCAATGACAGAATCCATTATATATAAGTCAAGCCCTATAGATTAATTCTTGATCCTAGCCATGCAAGAAAGTTTAATAAATTTGTGAGGAATGATGTTAAGAATTTGTTGAAAGACCTAAGGACCACAATGTAGTAAAAACTAAATGGGTTTTTAAAAAAAATAAAATGATGATTCTAGTGTAGTGTTAAAAATAAAGTAAGATAAGTGGCTAAGGGTAATTGGATAGAAAGAAATTGATTTTAAAAATAATTTTTCCCTTGTAGCAAGATGTGAAGCCTTAGGGTGCTACTAAGCCTTTGCTTGTTTTAAGGGATTCAACTGTACCATTGGAATGAAAAAATGCTTTCTAAATGGGGTAATAAAGAAAGATGTGTAAGTTAAATAATCCCCAGGCTTAAAAACTCACAATTTCTTACTCATGTGTCAATTAAAAAATACATCATATGGACTATTTACAAGCACCGAAACATGAATGAAAGGCTAAGCACATTCCTACTAGAAGAGACCTTTATTAAGGGGAATGAAGACACCACCCTATTTTAAAAATGGTAGGATATGAACTACTAATAGTCAAAATTTATGTTGATTATATTTGTTTGGATCCTCTGATAAAAGCCTGTTGATGAGTTTTCAATAAATAAAGTAAGGAATTTGAGATGTGTATGATGAGGAAACTGACCTACTTTCTTTGATTTACCATAAGGCAGAAGGATGAAGGAATTTTTTTATAATCATCAAATACATTAAGGACATTCTTAAGAATATGAATGGATAAAGCCCAACCAACCAGCACTCCCATAATTCCGCTGTTTAGTATTTATAAGGTTCAAATGGAAAATCTGTAGATCAAAAGAAATACAGAGGAAAAATTGGATCATTTTTTTACTTGACTGCTAGTCAGACTGATATTATTTAGTGTTTATCTCTATACTAATTTTAATTGATCCAAAAAAGGTCCCATTAAACTGCTGTTAAGAGATTCTAAAATATCTCTTAGGACCCAAGACTAGGAATCTGGTATCCTCGGCATATTACCACCTTTAAAATTATAGGATATTATGAATCGATTTGAAGATGTTGAGTTCATATAAATAGCACTTCTGGAATATGTCAATCACACCATAATCCCTTATCTCCTAGTCTAATAAAAAATAGAAGTCATCCACTATCCATTTGAAGCTAATACATAGCCTTACAATGTTGTGTGGCCCATGTCCTCTAGTTAAAATAAAAATTTAAGATTTAGGATACTTGTAGGAACAATTTTAATCTTATGTATAAAAACTAGTGACATATATATTTCAAAGAATCAATCCAACATTCCAGAACCAAACTATTGACAATAAGGCAACACTTCATAGGGACCATGTTTGCCACATGAGACATAAAGCTACACCATATAACCACTAAAACTAAACTTGCGGATATCCTTAAAAAACCACTGGCCTTCAAAACATTCAGTATCTTAAGAAATAGATTAGGTGTAATAGATATTCAAGTTGAATTCATGCTCTCTGTTTCTAAGTTTTAATTTTGTTTTATTTGGTATATGTATATTTTGTTTTTATATTTATGTTTAGTTTCATTTCCATTTTGTCCTTCAGTGTTTAAAGAAATCAGATCAATACTCACTTCTGATATTGAATTCCTAAATAACATTTTTGCCTTGTTTTTTATTTTAGAAATTAGTAAGCAGTGTTTGACTCTAAAATAATTAAAAGAACAAATATAGATGACTATTCACTCTTCCTCTAATACCTTTAGTGGTGTATTTTTCTTTTTGAAGCAAAATCTATTTCAAATTAAAGTGGACTTTTAAATAGAGAGCTAATTTATCTTCTTACGTAATCTATCTCATATGAATAATATTCCAGTAAATGTATACTTTTAAGTTTTCTTAATCAGGTTATACATTTATAATATGTATATGATTCTATTTTGTGGTATGTCTTCCTTATATTAAAGAGTGAGTTTTTTCTTCTCTTATATTTAAAAAGAAATATCATAACAAAGAGTCTTTAAATGTTTTGAAAGGAAGTAAGCTCGTCAAAATGATGAGGCATAAAATGAGCCCAAAATGAAAAGATGCATAATGACCACTAAATAGTTATAACATGTACAAATATAATCAAAAATTAACATATGCGTAAAGGCGACAAATAACTGAAAAAAGAAACAAAATGAGCCCATAAAGAAATAAGCTTCCTTCTTTTTAAAATCTTTAAATAGTGAAGAATCCATGTGCCACTTCATATCTTCAAACACTTGAATTTAAAAATCATGATTTTTGGTTAATTACTTTGTAATATTAATCTACAGATATTTTTTTTTGAAACAAAGTTTAAAAGATCACTTTTCCTATCTAATTTCTTTTATGAATTAGATTTTTTGTTTAAAAAGAATTTTGACACATAAGGAGTCCAAGTTATGGTTAACAAGACGGTTTTTATCCTTATAGAATTCATATTATGATTTATTCTTAATTATTTTAACATACTCTTATGGGAAATTATTATTTACTAGAGCTGATTGAAAAAAAATGTGTTTTTTTATTTTGATTTTTATATGACTGGTTGGCTTGCTTTTGTTTTGTTTATGTTTCTTACTTTATTTTTTTATTTGAAACCCTCCTGATCATTACATTCAATCTATCAATTTTTTAATTTTTTCTCACATTGTCCAGGACGATCCACATCATCCTACACGGTCTTAACAGAATATTCAATCACTGATCCCTACTCATCCAATGGCTGATTTGAACCAGTTATTAGTGATCATACTAGACAATTTTGATTTCACCATATACAATCCATATGGCAAAATAAGTTAGATGATTTTAATGTATTTGGTATGATTCTTAATGAACACATCATCCTAGACGATCCATGTGTACGCCCTATATGATGTAGTGAGCAATGATCGTAACATGTCTGACTCCTCAATACGATCCCCGTGTCTAAACACAGTAAGATATATTATTATCTGGATGATAGACAACTTTGTTGCCAATCGTCTGATGAATTCATTGCATCTGATCATCCTAGATGATCTATACTATCATCCAAGATAATCCAACCAATCTTATATAATAACCCAAATTCAACCTTTCTTCTTCACTCCAATCTCTCATACTTCTTCCCCTCACTCAAGATCTAAATCTTTATAATGGCAGGAGGCAAGCGGTCTCGATCAATTTTGGAAGCTCCTCCCAGCATTCAGGTCGATCAAAGATTTGTTGAGGTAGCTCATGAAGATACCTACAGTAGACATAAGGATTTGAAATCACACCTCCAAAATCATCAAATAGGAGGACCTCCACTTTTAAGTACTATCTATGTTCGCTCATACCACTTTGACCTTCATTCTTACTTTGATTTTTCCTTCTATTATGAACTACTTTTTGAGCTTTTGCAAGCCGTGAATCAATAATGAGGTACTGCACTCCAATCCATATTGTTAACATCGACAAATAGAAATTATGTACCAAGACTTTCATGATATCTACACATGTCCACTACTAGTGAAAAAATTCTTTGTTTTAGCTGTAAATCCGAGTTTGATTAGACCCCTATCTACATTACTCTTAGAGAATCCAATAGTAACCACTGCATTGCCCAGTTAACACTCTAGTTCAAGATGCTTGTATTATCCAACACATGCCTAGAAACTCTATTATCCCTAAAGAATTTGTTTAATAAACATTACTACTGTTCATTCACTTGCAAATTACTTCATAATGACATAATAAATTTTTAATGCGCTAATCTTTTAATTCATTATCTTTCAAATATGACCTGTATTAGGATCCCAATATTAAAGAATACCAAATCTGCCCTTAGGACACATCATAGCTTTTGTCATGAATCCTAATTCAACTTCCAATTTCCTACACCACGGATCATTTCCAGTCTCTATTCTATTACCTCCTTGCATTGTCATTCAAAGTGCCTCACATAGCCAGGCTCGCTATCGAGAAGCATATGAAGACTAGGAAGTCAATACCAATTCCTGCACCTATCCTTATCTTCTGAGAGGTTTGACTAGTGTTAGGCTAGGTGTGACTCTTACTTAGCGCCACAAGAGCAGTAGCATGCCAAAGACTAGCTCGCATTGATGCCTACCTAGCAACAGTATATGAAAAGGATATGGCTTGGTTTGGGAAATAATTTCCTTTTTAGTTATTTCGTCCATTTTTATGATGTACAAAAAGGAGGAGTACTGTTTGTTATTAATTACCAACATATTCCATTTAATGAAGTTTGTTTCCTATTCAGTATTTAGTTTGATTTCCACTTAGTATTCCTGTTTAGTCCTAACTATTTTGCATTTTCTTTAAAAAAAATACCTCTCCTATTTACTTTCAAAGATTAACTTAATAAGTGGAGTGTAGGGAATAAGTAAAATACTTTTGAAAAATCTTAAATAGTAATGTTTTCATCATCAAAAAAAACGGAAGATTGTTGCAAATCTGGGCTCAACTACTATAATTTTGATGATAACAAATATTGTTATTTTCTTACTATACTATCTCTTTATAATTGATTTTATTTTCATATATATTTTCTATTGTGTTAATATTTATGGTCCACAAATCACTTGCAATGTCAATCAGCTAATACTGGGGAAGACTTGGGTTGAGTTAGTCTGCATTCAGTTTTAAAATCTATTTTACCATTTTTGAGTCTAAATGTACTATGGTGGATCCAAAAGCTAAGTAAACTGGCATACATACACACAGGATTGTGAGTCGAGACATAGAAAATTTCTTTTTTGAGCAATCATCATGGATAATCTTTATCGTACAGGATGATACATTTAATCAAGAATAAGCTACCAATCTAATTTAAATAAGATTATTAATTCAAAATTTTTCATATCATGCAAGAAGATCCTCATTACGTAGATGATAGATGATAATCATGCTTAAATTAATTTTATGATTAGGAGAATAATTATGGTAAAAAATAATTTAAACTTATCGTACATGATGATTGGTGAAGATCATCCTCGATGACATATAATATGCATGGGGAAAAAATAGATTGCCACTATCTACCACAACAAAGAACAATAGTTTTTCAACTATCATCCAGGATATTGACCCTTTCATACTAGACGATAGAGAATTATGTGGGATGATAAGCCATCGCTGGGTATCATACTAAATGAAGTTCAATAGTTTTATATTAATCATTCGGATGATATTGTAATCATCGAGATGATTTGCTATTTCTCTTGAACTAATTGTATAGGGCAATATATTTGTATTGGCTAATTAGTATTTTGAACAAATCGTACAAGAGATCGTATGATCGAACTGGATGATCAGTGCCACCATATAAAAATTAGGGCTTCTTTGTATGCTCTCTATTTAAGATCTCATATTCCTTGAGTTAATCTTTTGCTGTTGGGTTTGACTTGAGAGAAAGCTTGGAGAAGGAGAGAGGAGAACTTATGAGGAAAGAAGAATCTTTATAAGGGGGAGTTGTGAAGGATCGCAAAGGCATCTCCAAGCAGGTTCCACCTCCTTCTTCAGCTACTTCGTTAGTTTCTTAGGCTCTCGGAACATTTCACATCGACTAAGGTCCAAGGTTACTGCCTACTCAAAAGGGTAAAAGATTCCAAGGTTCTCTGTCTACTCAAGAGGGAGTAAAGGATTTCTAGTCTCTTCCAACTATAGAAGGGAGTAAAACGATTTAAAGTACTCTGCTCATTGGGTTGGTGGAAAGATTTTTGTAAGGGTTCTCCACCTTGCTATAGGGTAAAAGAGAAACACTACTTTTACAATAACTGAAATGAGGTTTTCGGGGAGTGGACATAGGTCAAGTTGACCAAACCACATATAATTATGGTATTTTTTCTATTTACTTTTCCCACATTTAATTCGTATTTTTTGTCATTTGTTATGTTGTTGAAATCTCGATTCTAGTTTTGTGAAATTAGTTTTGCTTCTGCATTGTGGGTTAAAATTATGTGTTTTAAAAATATTTAGAAAGTTTTCAAAAAGATTTCCTTTTTGCCTTAAGAAATTTTAAAAAGAACTAATTCACCCCCTTCTTGGTTAGCCTCAGACAATTCTAAATGGTTTAACAACCATCGCAATCTTTCATTAAGATATGTAGGAATCTTTAGCTACATCACATTGACTGAAGCATTTGAACCAATAAAAATCTATATAATTTGAAGTTTCAAACATTTATTAAAAGTTAAGGTGGTAGTTATGATCGACAGTAGCCAAAAGTAGATCTTCACACATGATGGTTACCCTTCTGATTTCTTCGAAGTACAAAGCTCATCTTGTGAAATTGTAGATAAATTAGCTAAGCAAACCTTCAGGTCAAAAAGTGCTCATCTCTCAAGAGAAAATGAGGGCATCGTAATACACAACTTAGCCAATAACTTCTTAAGATGAGCTAAGACGTTATAATCAACCTTCGGAACATCAAGATCAGGACGTGTGATTGAAAACAATATTTAATTATTGAGGAGTTTAAATTGGATTACAAGACATGACTTGTTTGCCTTTTTCCTGAGGAATAGCCTAGGGGATAAGACTTTCCACCATAAAGTTGTACCACCATGATCTATTAGGAGGATAAATTATTGCGATATCAATGCACCCTGAGTGATGCAATGTCATTTTCTGATGGAATCCGAATCTAAAAAATCTATCACAATGTGACTCCCTTGAAGTTAACCTCAAAAGTACATTATCTGATAAGATCTTAGATTCGTCTCCCTTCCCACTTTAGAGGAAAGTCAAAAGAATAACTTTTTAGGATCATCGATCACTATAGAGTTATAATTTTTCTCTTTGTAAATTCATTTTGTATTTCATTCTCATTGTTAATCATCAAAAAATATGCAAAATAATCTTTTTCATTAATTTTTAACCATTTTCCTTTGATGGAGCAAAGTAAAAGTTAAAAAAACATCAGTGGGGATAGGAGGTTTTTTCCACCGTCCACAGCCTCAATACATCTCTCATGAACAGTTTCCTCCTATATAAAGTTTCACTCTTTTTTCTTCTATTATTATATAGTAATATAAACTATTAGAAGGGAAACCATTTCAACATTCTCTTTCGATGCTTCCAACTCAACCTCGAAGATCAGCCCCAGGCTCTCATCAGCAAATATTGAGAAAGATGAAAAGATTTGCTAATCAATTTTTAAATGCTGAGATAAGCAATATCCCAACTACATCAATTGATAGAGAAATTTTAGAGTTTACTTGAGATCATTTTGATGGAGCCCTAATCAAGATATACCAAATAGTCCTTCGAAATTATGATATTGGTGTGTTGGTAACTTCTCTCAAGCAAGTCCTTAAGATAAGGAAGTCTTTAATTGTGTGGCCCAACATGTTATGGTATAATAAAAATTAGGACAACCCTCTTATTTTCCTCTTTCAGTTTCTTGGCATCCGATAATCTAAAGGACAATTTCTTTATGAGACTCTTAAAGATTTTTCTTACTAACTCTTTTTTAAAAGGAAGACTTTCAAAAATATCCCTTTAAAAGTTCGAGTATGGCTCTTTAGTAGGTTGAGGGGTTACTTGAAATGGTTATGGTAGATGGACACTCGACAATTATTAGCTAGCTTTTACCCCTTATTTACTATCAATACTGTTGCTGCACTCATTTCAAAAGACTTCTGTGGCTTGTTTGATTTCATCTCATCAGACAGATCTTTCAAGAAAGTCATCTCAGAAGCCTCTTCCTGTAAGTTATTTGCCTTATTAAGTAGCTTTTCAAAGGTTTTGATAGTGAACCCTTTCAAAAGAAAGAAATAACTC
The DNA here is from genome assembly GCA_022539455.1 of Dendrobium nobile. Lineage (NCBI taxonomy): Eukaryota > Viridiplantae > Streptophyta > Magnoliopsida > Asparagales > Orchidaceae > Dendrobium > Dendrobium nobile. The sequence goes on from CM039729.1 coordinate 33,968,677, forward strand.
ATGAATAATCGTAGAGAATTTTCACTACAAGTGCTCTTGCAGTTTCAGTTTACATTTCATCAAGAGATTTCATCATCTCAAGATGTATTCAACCAGAGAATCTCCCAGCTTCTACTTCGCAACGACCAGATCAACCATGATTACACATTGTTAGCTCTAAAGAATTTCTTTAAGAATAGAGCTCCAACACAGTAAAAGTCCTCTGAACCATTTGGTTGGTTGGCAAACCACTCGAAAGTGATTCCAGAGAGATTACTAATAAATTGGCAAAATAGTAGAGCATATGACCCTCCTAATTACAACAGCTTACACGGAAGTGGGTTAGATACTGACTTAGTTTTCAATACCACTAAACACTTTAAAAAAGGTGGAACAAAGCTCTTCAGATAAGAACAAAGTCATACTCCTCGGGATAGGGCTACCTTTGAAAAAGATACAGCCCCTTAGGTCCCTACCTTGGTTATGATCATCATGTGTATTTCCTTATCGGCTGGCTCTGTAGAGATAGATGGGCAATTAGTAATACTAGGTGAACTGTTAGGGTTGAATTTGAAATACTGGGTTAAGCAAGCTTTCTTCTCTAATCAACCACCTTATGTTACTATAAGCTGTGACTGCTCAAGTTGAGTCTGCTACATCTTAGCAAGCTGACTTTTCATTTCCTCACCTTCAGTAGCATTTCTCAACTTTATTTTCCAAAAACTTGAAGTGTTCTTCTTTGCCTCTTAACCTAATGGACACATATGAATTGAAATTAACTACTACTAAATCCTTCCTCTACTTGGCCAAAGCTATTAGGCTTGCATCTTTATATATGTTGTTGTTTCTACCAATTGAAATGTAAAGTAGTACAATCCTCTTCTTCCATCAAAAGGTCATCTAGATCTAGGTTGAAGTCTCTATACTTTTTATTCTTGAGGATATTCCAAATTTTTTGAACCACCTCATCGACCGATTTTCCCTCCATGGACTTGTGCGATGGGAAAGTATCCACTATAATCCATCATGTCTGTAAATCTTTGTCTCCTAGTTAGACAAAATATCATGTAGCCCAACACTTCTACAAGTCAAGGGACTCTTCCACTACTTAATTAATCATCTCATCATCTGTGTCAACCACTATCCTTCCCCTATGACTATCCAGGGGCGTTAGTCACAACGATGGCATCCACAACAAGTTGAGGGGCATTTGCTTTAGAAGGTGATGGAGAAGCTTAGAGGTTAACTCTCCTACATCCTGTGGGTGGAGACCCACATATCTGAATAGGGAGCTTAAAGATATTTACTGTGGTTGAAGGTCTTCATCTTACTATGTTTCTTGGGAATATATATTTTTCTTGAGATATAGCCCTCTAGCCCTGACTTATGGCAAATTCTTTTCTTTTTCCTCTTCCTGAAACTTGCTATAATTAAGTCCTACTTTTATATTTCCATAGGAGGGACAGTGTCTTATCATTACGATGTAGCCTTTTCAAAACCTAATAAGAATGATCTCCTCCATATTGGTAGACAAGAGGAGAGGCACCACATGGTACCCATCCACTAGTACAAAGGTGGTTGGCTTCCTTACTTACTTCTTATTCTTTCTTACTAATTGCAGTGTCAAAATTCCTGCTTCAGTCTTTTCTCCTTGAAAAATCCTTCTCAAATTTATATGAAACATCCCCTTCAGATGTTTCATGCGAAAGTTCATATAAATTGTTAGACCTATAGCATTGTCCCAATGCTAACCAAGAGGGGGGTGAATTGGTCATTTTAAAAACCTCTTGGAATTTAAGAAACCCATTTATAATTAAAAATCTTCTCTTGAGCAACTTCTAAGAAGTAAGGAAGATTTATCACACAAATAAAGAGATTCTCACCCTTGAGCAACCTCGTGAACCCTTCACACTCTACACTTGCAAGAACTCTCTCTCAAACACTCCACCAATCACTCTTACACTTTCTCTCAAAGAAATATAAAGATAGTTTGTCCAAAGTCAATTTATAGACTATATATATGAAAGGCGCAAAAAAAAATCCAGAAAATAAAAATTTCAATTTTGATCGTCCACAATGGTACAGTACGATCGACGATCGTACATACAAACAGTTCAAATTTTGCTCGTACGATCCAATAATCTCGTATGTGCCAATCATACTGTATGAACATATATCAATATATATATCAGTTTAATCAAACCAGTTTCATCCGATCTGAAAATGGATGAGTCTATTTCATACTCTAGAAGAAGTCTGTACGATCCTACGATCCTAAAGTATATATAGTTTAAAAAATTACCTATTTATAGGATAAAAAGATACCCAAATATTTCGTACACTGGACATCATCTGTAAAAACCTCAGATTATATAGTACAAACAGTTCAAAAAAATTCAGATGTTCATCAAGATGAAAGATACATAACCCTTTCGCATACTGGAGTAGTTTGATGAATCTAAAATAGTATAGTACGATCAGTTCAAAAAAATTTAGAAGTTCATCAGGATGAACTTGTATGTACTATTTATATTCTTGTTATTGTCTGTATGAAGGTAACTTCATACGTATGGACATTACTTTGAAACTTTTCCAGCCATAGTTTGATCAACATTATAGAGGAACTATTTAGAAAAATTATCTCGTACGATCTCAAATAGTACAGTACTATTAGTTTTAAAAATTGCAAATTTTATATTCCCCCAGTGTGTGAAAGTTCATCAAGGATATTAAGCCCTTATGAACTAATCCCGAGGTTAACCAAGAAGGGAGGGGGGGGGGGAAGGGGGTTAATTGGTATTTAAAAAATTTATTCAAAGAAAACACACAAACACAACCAAACCAAGATTAACCACAAGAGAAATGAAGTGCAAAAATTAAATGCAAAAGAACAATAGAAAGAAACAAAGATTTTATAGTATTTGGTCAACTTGACCTACCTCAACTCCTCGAAGCCCCTCCTCCAGTAAGCACTAAACTCAGTGTCTCTTATTTTGCCCCCACAACAAGGCGGGGAGCCCGTACAAAAAACCCTTTCACCGACTCTGGTGAGGCGGGAACCCAACTCCTTTTGCTTCCTCCTAAAGTAGGTAAAGACCCTAACTCCTTTTGCTTCCTCCAAAAGTAGGCAGAGAATCCAACTCCTTTATCTTCTCTAGAGACAGGTAATAACCCATTCTTTTGCTTTCCCAGAAGCAAGCAGAGAACCCAACTCATTTTTCTTCCTCTAGAAATAGGCAAAGAACCCAACTCCTTTTACTCTCTCGAGAAGCAAGCAGAGAAAAACCCAACCCCTTGGCTTCCTCTAGAAGAAGGCAAAGAACCTGATTAGTTGCTGAAGTAGACCTCTCACAAACCTCGAAGGAACTAGGGACGATGACCTGAGAAGACGACTTGGACCTTGCTTGGAGAAACCTTTGTGAAACCCCTCATAAACTCCCCTCACAAGATCCTCTCTCTCTCCCTCCGCTCTCCCTCCCTCTTGGCTCTCTTAGGTCATGACAACAACAAAAGATTTTCCTCTTAGAAAGTAGAGATCTTTTAAATAAGGCTCCAAATAAGCCATAATTAGCAATTAAGCATTAAATACATCCAGGATGATCTACCGATCATCCTGTATGATCAGTTCAAATTAGCTCAATTAGCTAGGATAATTTGGAAGAGTCTGGATGATTAGAAGGTTACTTGTTCAGATCATCCAGGATGATAGGATATCATCCTGTACGTTTAGTTCAAGTCATCAAATATTGTCCAAACCATCACCCTGGATGGATGTCTAGATATAAAAAATAACTAGATTGTCTAGAACAATCTCATAATGACTGTGCCGATTAGAACAAAATGACCATATCATCTAGAACATTGCCCTGAAAAGATGTCTGGATGATGAAAAACTAACTTGATCGTCTCGGTCGATTCATGATTGTCCCGGACCATTAGTTCAATTCAGTATATATTATCCATAGCATCGTTTAATGGAGCCAGGACGTTATTGATCGTCTAGAAAGAACAAAGGTTGTGAACTGATTGTCCTGGACGATCCTGCAATCGTCCAAGACGAATGATCGAGCAGTCAAACCTTAATTGATTTCCTTAATTACCATATAAATTAGGCATAATTGCACTGCATCATCCAGGAAAATGTCCTAGACAATGTCCAACAATAAAATATGCCTAAATAGATCTGGGGATATTCTTTCTGATTTAAGCATATCGTCCCGGATAATGCAATAATTGTCTAGGACGATCCACTTAAATGCTGCTTCCTTAACTAGGATGCCCTAATTAGGATTTCTATTTTAAAAGATCATCCAGGACAATTTTTTGGATCATCCCGGATAATGTGATCAAAACTAAAAACACTAACCAAAAACATAATTTTTTTCCCAAGTGGTGGTACAAGGTTACTTTGGCATCAAACCCACAATATACAATGGACTCAAGAAAAGGTTAAAGGCACTTGATGTACATTACTAGCTGACTCAGTCCTAATTTACCCCATCTTGAGCTAGTTCGATTTGCAATTTGATCTTGTGAACCTGAAACGTATAATAGGCAAGGCAGTCCATAGAAAAATAGAAATATTTGCTATCATCAAAATTATATTCCATGAAATCATTTCATAATAATCTCCCCCTTTTTAATGATAACAAATAATCAAATAATCAAAACTAATAATAAAAGTAAATAATATGATGAAATAACTCAACCACTGCCCACAACTTCCCTTTTGACAACACAAAAAGGAGAAGGAAAAACCAGAAAAAAAAAGCAGAATGGAAGGTGAAAGAGAAGCAAAAGCAAAGTTTTTTTTATTCAGGCATGAATATAATAAAGTCTCATGTGATTGAATTAAAAATTTATAACAACAATGATTATACATTGTCAAAATTCAAAAAATGGCTGAATAGCCAATCTTGTTAGCTCTTGCTCGGACTCTATTAGGGCAGAATCGTCTTTTGAAATAAAAGACCTAACTCAAAAAATCAAATTGGATAAGAAAAAGATATCCATTCAAAACTTGTTTCAAAAAAATATCTTATAAATAATAAACCAAAGTAATTTGTCATAATCGTAAAATTCAAAATCAAACCTTTGACAATATCAAGTGACACATGAATTTCTCTAAGATTTAAGGTTTGAAAGAGAAGGGAGCTTGTCTTTTGTGGGCTCATTTTATGCCCTTGTCAATTGATTGGCGCACTTTGTGCATCTTTTGACTTTTGATACCTTTATGTATTTTTCAAATTTTTTTGGCGGTCATTGCACATTTTTTAAGTTTTTCTTCTTTTTGGGGCTCATTTTATGCCCTTATCATTTTTATAAACTAGAACCCTTTGCAAAACTCTTAAAATCTCTCAGTTATGAGCAAATCTTCTGAATAAGCTAAAAAAAGAATCAAATTCGTAATAAATGCAATTACAAGATTACAAAAAATTTGAAAGTAATATAAAGACTTAATATTCTATAAATAAGATAGATTACTATAGCAAGATAAAAAAAATCTCAATCGTAAAGTCCAGTTGTTAATTGAGATATACTACTTTTATTTAGAAAAGAAAATTACACCACTAATGGAAGTTAGAGGAAAGGAAAACAATCAACGGTGTTTCTCCCTTTAACTGATTTAGAGAAATAAAACATTAACTACAAATTTTCAAAAACAAAAACTGGGCATAAAATATCATTTCAGCAGTGATCACAAAAGAAAAGTAGAAAAACAAAATAAATAAAATAAACATAAAAAATAAAAAATCTGTAAAAAGTAAGACAAACAAATCTAAAATAAATAAAAGAGTAGAAAAAACACAACAAGCAACAAAATGAAAATTCAAGAATTCAATAAATATCAAGTACAATTTTTTTTTGTCAATCATACCAATCTAATCCTTAAGATGCTGAAAGTGTCAAAACTAGTGGTTTAGAAAAATGTCAGCGAATTGATTCTCAGTTGTCACATGGTGTAACTAAATGTCTCCTTTGGTCACATGGTCTCTAATAAAGTGTTGTCTTATGTCTATATGTTTGGTCCTTGAATGTTGGATAGGATTTTTAGATATGTAGATGGAACTAGTATTCTCACAAAGGATGAAATTGTCCTATATATAATCATAAATCTAGAATTTATTGCTTCAACCAAGGACTTGGGCCACACAACTCCCTAAGGTAATTTACTTAGCTTCAGCAATGAAAAGTACAACAGAGTTTTGTTTTCTACAAACAAGGAGACTAAGACTATCCTATGAATAGCAAGTCCGAGAAGTGCTCTTTTAATCCACCCACATCCTAAAAATTAGAATCTGAATATCTAATAATCTCAAAAGAAGTGTTGTGCCTAGGATACTAGATTCCTAAGTTTGGGTCCCTAAATTATATCTAGGATTCTCTTAACTGTAGTTAGGTAGGATTCTTTAGGATCAACTTAAAATCTAGCACAAGACAAACACTAAATATTATATCAAATTTCCAGTAGTCAGGTAAAGTAAAGATCCAATCATCCCTATGTACTTCTTGATCAACAAATTTTCCATTTGAGTCTTATCCCATTAAACACTAGAGATCATAGGAGTATTTATTAGCTTGGCTTTAACAATTTCATATTTTTTCAGAGAGTCCTCTAATACTTTTGATTGATTTAAAAAAGTTCTATCATCCAATTGTCTTATGCTAAACCCAAAATGTAGGACAACTCTCCTATCATACTCATCTCAAATTACCTAATCATTATTTAGAAAAATCATCACATAGCTTTTTATCAGAAGATCCAAAAAGTATACCATCAACATAGATCTCAACAATGAGTAACTCATTTCCTACTTTCCTCAAAAAAGGGTGTTTCTATGCTCCCCTTAATAACTCCCTCTTTACCAAAAATGTGTTAAGCCTCTATTCCATGCTCTTGGTGCCTATTGTAATCCATATAAGGCCTTTTTTAATTTAAAATGTGATTTGAAAATTGAGAACTCTCAAAACCTAGGGGTTGCTCTACAACACATCCTCTTTATTACCCATTTAAAAAGGCACTCTTTACATCCATTTGGTAAAGCTTAAATTCCTTATAACAGGTAAATGCAAGTAGCACTCTAATGGCTTCCAATCTTGCTACAGGGGTAAGGACTCCTCAAAATCAACCTTCTATTGGTTGTACCCCTTAGCCACAATCTTTGCCTTATTCTTAATCACCACACCAAAATCAATCATTTTATTCTTAAAGACCCATTAGGTTATAACTACACTTTTCCCTTTAGTCTTCTATAGCTCCCAAATATCATTCCTAATAAATTGGTTTAATTCCTCTAACATAGCTAAGATCCAAAACTCATCAGAAAAGGAATGATTAATGTTGGTGGGTTCAGTCATTGAGATAAATGCAGAGTGGTTCACTTCCTCCTAAGTCCATGGCTGGTTCTAACTCCTTTAGTAAGGTCTCCTAAGATCAGTTTCTTAGGATGACTCAAAGAATATCTCAAATCTCTAGGTAAGAGTGTGTGTGGGTTTAACCCTTTCCTCTAGATTTGCATTCTCTACTCTTGGCTAATCTCACATACTCCTTCGGTGTTTTGGACTCTACACTCTTCTCCAAATTTTCATTTCCTTTAGAAATCTCTCCAACACCATCTTCATACTCAACTCTAGACTCCTTAGGATCAGATTCCATCAAACACTACATGACTAATCTCCACCACCACTAATGTCCTATTAACTCCCTAAAGGATTTTCCAATACTTGAATATCCTATGAACACTTCTTTATTAGATTTGGATCAAATTTATTTATGTGTGATTCCCATTATTAAGAATGAAAACCTTACAGCCAAGACATGGAGATGGAAAGGTTGTGTGTCTCCCTAAGGATCTCAAAGGGTGTCTTATCAAGTTTGACTCTAACATTCACCCTATTCAACACATAACAAGCTGTATTTATCACTTCAACCCAAAAGTATTGGAAGTGAATACTCAGGAAGTATGGCTCTATCGCATTCTATAAGGTTCGGTTTATCCTTTCAGGTACCCCGTTCTACTAAGGGGTCCTAGGAGCTGAGAGGTGTGGCTAATCCCCTTATCCTTACAAAAGTACCAAATCTTCTCATTTCAAACTCTCCCCCATGGCACTATGGATGGTCATGATTCTATAACCTAAATTTTTTTGAATCCAAGTGGAGAAGGATCAAACTTATCAAAAGACTCACTCTTTATGAGACAAAAATTTAATCTAAGTGAACCTCGAGTAGTCATCGATAATCACAAAACCATAGACTTTCCCCCTTAACATAGCAGTGCTAAATGGGTCCAAACAAATTCATATGAAGGACTTCTATAAGTCTAGAGTGCAATGTCCTTAATGAAATGAAAATAGGATTTGACTTGCTTCCTAATTGGCAGGCATCACACAGGTGGTCTTTGGTGAACTTAAGCTTAGGAACACCTCAACTAGGTCCTTTTGGGTCGTCGGCAATGCAATTCATATTGGTAGAATTAATATTTTTGAACTAATCATGCAAGATGATCGTATGATCACATTGGATTATAAGTGTCGCCATATTAAAAATTAGGGCTTATTTTTGAGGCTCTCTATTTAAGCTCTCATATTATCCTTGAGTTAATCTTTTGCTTCTAGGTTAACTTAAGAGAGAGCTTTGAGAAGGATGAGAGGAGAGCTTTGAGAGAGAGAGAGAGAGAGAGAGAGAGAGAGAGAGAGGTCCTTATGAGGGAGGGTTGTGAGGGATTAATAAAGGTTGCTCGAAACAAGGTTAATACTATCTTCTTCAGACTTCTTTATCAGTTCCTTGGTGGCTCTAGTGAGACTTTCATTGGCTTAAGATCCAAGTTTGGTTGCCTACTCCAGGAGGGAATAAAAGGATTTCAAGGTTCTCTGCCTACTGCAAAAGGCAGTAAAAGGACTTCCAGGTTCTCTACCTACTTTAAGAGAGAGTATAAGGACTCAAGGTACTTTGTATCCTCGAGTTAGTGGAAAGATTTTATAAGGGCTTGTTTGCCTTTTTATGGGGGAAAAAGGAGAGAAACGACTTTAAGTGTAATACTTGAAATCAGGTTTCTAGGGAGTAGACATAGGTCAAGTTGACTAAATCACTATAATTCTAGTATATTCTTTCTATTTACCTTTCCACATTTAGTTTCTACATTGTGGTTGAAATCTTTTATTCTATTTATTATTAAATTATCTTTGCTTTTGTATTATGGGATAAAATTGTGTGTTTTAAAATATTCAAAAAGATTTCAAAAATATTTCCTTTTTGCCTTAAGAAAATTTAAAACTAACCAATTAAACACCCCCCCCCCCCCCCCTTCAGACTACTTTATCAGTTCCTCGGTGCTCTAGCGAGACTTTCATTGGCTTAAGATCCAAGTTTGGTTGCCTACTCCAGGAGGGAATAAAAGGATTTCAAGGTTCTCTGCCTACTGCAAAAGGCAGTAAAAGGACTTCCAGGTTCTCTACCTACTCTAAGAGAGAGTGTAAGGACTCAAGGTACTTTGTATCCTCGAGTTAGTGGAAAGATTTTATAAGGGCTTATTTGCCTTTTTATGGGGGAAAAAGGTGAGAAACGACTTTAAGTGTAATACTTGAAATCAGGTTTCTAGGGAGTAGACATAGGTCAAGTTGATTAAATCACTATAATTCTAGTATATTCTTTCTATTTACCTTTCAACATTTAGTTTCTACATTGTGGTTGAAATCTTTTATTCTATTTATTATTAAATTATCTTTGCTTTTGTATTATGGGATAAAATTGTGTGTTTTAAAATATTAAAAAAGATTTCAAAAATATTTCCTTTTTGCCTTAAGAAAATTTAAAACTAACCAATTCAACCCCCCCCCCCCCCCCTTCAGACTTCTTTATCAGTTCCTTGGTGGCTCTAGCGAGACTTTCATTGGCTTAAGATCCAAGTTTGGTTGCCTACTCTAGGAGGGAATAAAAGGATTTCAAGGTTCTCTGCCTACTGCAAAAGGCAGTAAAAGGACTTCCAGGTTCTCTACCTACTCATAGAGAGAGTAAAAGGACTCAAGGTACTTTGTATCCTCGAGTTAGTGGAAGGATTTTATAAGGGCTTGTTTGCCTTTTTATGGGGGAAAAAGGAGAGAAACGACTTTAAGTGTAATACTTGAAATCAGGTTTCTAGGGAGTAGACATAGGTCAAGTTGACTAAATCACTATAATTCTAGTATATTCATTCTATTTACCTTTCCACATTTAGTTTCTACATTGTGGTTGAAATCTTTTATTCTATTTATTATTAAAATTATCTTTGCTTTTGTATTATGGGATAAAATTGTGTGTTTTAAAATATTCAAAAAGATTTCAAAAATATTTCCTTTTTGCCTTAAGAAAATTTAAAACTAACCAATTCAACCCCCCCCCCCCCCCCCCCCCCCCCCCCCCCCCCCCCCCCCCCCCCCCCCCCCCCCCTCCTCCCTCCCTCATTGTTAGCCTTAGGCTAGTTCATAAAGGTTTAACAAATCTCATAAACTTTTAAATGGTATCAGAGCAAGATTCATAAATTAAGTTTTAAAAAACTTTTGAAAAAAGATCTATGGCTAACTTTGGTAATCGTAACACTTTGAAAGGATATTCAATTACTAAACCACTTCTATTATATAACATTCCTTTTGATTTTTGGAAAATTCTCATGTCTACCTTTTTATAATCAATTGATTTTCGCATGTGGATGTTAATACAGGATGGTTATTCTGCACCTTCAACTTTAGTAAATGGTTCTAAAATTGAAATACCTTTTTTTTTTAATGGACTACATATGATAGAGATTTAGCCCAACTGAATGCCAAATTTTTGAACTGTTTTTTATGTGCTTTAAAATTTGAAGACTACATGCGTGTTTCGACTTGCACTACTGGTAAAGAGATTTGGGATTTACTCTGCATAAGATAAGAAGGAATAAAGGAAGTGAAACAACTAGGCTAACCATTCTTCATCATGATTATGAACTTTTCTAAATGAAACCTAGCAAATCTATTTTTGAAATGTATATTAAGTTTACTCAGATTATTACTTCCATGCATGCCTTAAGAAAAGAGCTTATAAATTATGAAAAAGTTAACAAAATTCTTCATTGTTTATCTTCTTCCTATGATGCAAAAGTTACTGCCATTAATAAATTTAAAGATATGAATGTTTATTTTATTTATAACTTACTTAGATCACTTAATTCCTATGAGCAAGGAGCGATTCAAAGGTAGCTTATTAATGGTGAAAAGAGAAAAAAGAAAATTGTAGCCTTAAAGGATAATAATTTTGATAGTGACTCTTCTGGACAAGATGAGGGTGTCATTGCATTGATGATAAGGAAATTCAAGAGCTTCTTAAAGAAAAAGCAAAAAAGGTCATTAGTAATGGAATAAAGGTAAGAATGGTAAAAATTCTAAAAATTCTTTTAATGTTATATGCTTTGAATGTAGGAAGCTAGGGTACTTGAAATCTGACTGCCCAACTCTTAAAGTTGACCCAAACAAGGAGAAGGGTGAAGAAAAAGTTAAATTCAAGAAAAATAAGTAGAGGATTGAAAAATCGTTCTAGGCAAACTCAACATCAAACTCTTCTAAAATTGAAGCAGAAGAGGAGGTAACCAACCTATGCTTAATGACAGATGATCAATTTGATCATTTTATTCAAAAGGAGATATGTTAGCATACCTATGATCATTTATTTGAAGTTTCTGAAAAAATTCATACTGCTTATATGAAGCTTAAAAAATCATAAGCTAACCTTAAATATGACTTTTCAATTCTACAAAAAAGAAAATGAATGCATAAGGAAATATCATTCCACTCTAGATAGTAACCACATAGATTTATTAGAAAAATTTTATTCATTAAAAAAAAGAATCTTGATTTAACTGCTAAATATAATTCCTTAGAAATATCACATGTTGAATTAGAAAATACATATAAGAGATTAAAAACTTTTGCATTTGAATTAGATAACAGGGAGTATGCATTAAAAGTAAAAAAATTCAATTCTTGAAAGTGCAAATAAGTTTTTACAGTCTAAAATAATTGCTTTTAAGGAAAATAAAAAACTAACTTCACTTGAAGAGTTTAAAAAAAATATCATCAAAGCATGCATCATTCAAACATAGGAAGAGGCACCATAACCCAAATAGATTAGTAAATCCTTTTCTTGGTGTTAGATATTTTTCTTGTGGCATGTTAAGACATATCTCTTACACTTGCACCATTAACCATAGAACACATTTTGTGTGGAGACTAAAATTTCAAAGTTCATGGTATAGTATGCATGCATTTCATTCTTCTTTCCATAAGATGGGACTCAAATTCATTTGAGTTCCAAAGTCTTATATATGCTGATTTTATAGGTGTGCTCCTACAAAAGGTGTTGCGTATCTGATTTTAAGAAATAGAATTTTGATGATAGAAAACACTTCTGTTTCTCTACGACTACCTTACTTACTAACATTTCAGATCTACAAGATCAAGACTGTAATTTCAACTAGCTCAAGATTGGGTAGACTAGGTTTGAGTCAGTTTGTAAATTTTTCCCTTTCTTGTGTCTTTTGTAAATGATATGGTTCCTGATGCTAAGTAACCTGGCACACACACACTTGGGAGAAATTTTTCTGTCATATTTAGAGTTCTCTATCTTTGATCACATCATCTAGGATGATCCAAATATCATCCTGAATGATCAGTTAAAAATAGAAACCCTAATTAGAGCATCTTGGTTAAGGCAGTCATCATTAAGCTCATCATCCCGAACATTATTTGTATCATGCGGGATGATATGCTCAAATCAAAAAGAATCAGCCAACAGATCTATTTAGGTATTATTTATTTTTGAACATCATTCAGGATATTGTCTTGGACGATGCAACACAATTATGCCTAAATTAATCTGGTAATTAAGGAAAGCAATTAAGATTTGATTGCTCGATCATATCATCCTGGACGATCGCAGGATCATCCAAGATGATCAGTTCAAAAAACCTTAGTTATTCCTAGATGATCAACATCAGCCACCTTCTATTCAGGGAGATGGTCTGGACGATTTTCATGAATTTGAACAAATCATCTAGGACGATCAGCCTAGATGATCAAACTATTTTTTCCATCATCTAAACATCCTTTCAGTGCGATTATGTAGATGATATTCAATGATTTGTACTAATTGTATAGGACGATATGAATAAATTTCTTCTGATCATCCCAGATTGTCCTAGCTGATTGAGCTAAAATTACACTAATCGTACATGATGATCTCTAGATCATCCTGGATGATAATATCAGTTTGTTTCAATTATGAGATATTCCGAATCTCTTTTATATAAGCTCTCCTATATCACCCAGGAGGGCATCGTTTGCTGTTGTCTTGACCTGAGAGAGCTCAGAGGAGATGGAGAGAGAGGGAGAGAGAGAGATGATCTTGTGAGGGGGAGTTTTTGAGGGGTTCATAAAGGTTACTCCAAGCAAGGATCCAAGTTGTCTTCTCCAATCATCATCCCTTATCCTTAGAGGTTTGAGGTAGATTTGAGCAATCGATCAAGATCCTTTGCCTACTTCAGGAGGAAGCAAAAGGAGTTGGGTTCTCTGCCTCATCGGTGTTGGTGGAAAGGAGGTTTTGTAAAGGCTTCTTCGCCTTGCTATGGGTGCAAAAGAAGAGTCACTGAGTTTAGTGAAATACTTGGAGGGCGCCTCTAGGGAGTGGATGTAGGTTAAGTTGACTGAACTAATATAAATTTTTGTGTTCTTTACTGTTACTTTTTTTGCATTTAATTTTCACACTTTAAATTTATTTATGGTGAACTTTGGTTTGATTTATGTTTGTGTTTTTAATGTGAAAGATTTTTTAATGTTTTTTCTTGGTTAGCCTTGGGCGAGTTCATAAGGGCTTAACATCCCTAACGAACTTTCAAGTGGTATCAGAGCGGGATTCATAAAAATAAGTTTTTAAAAACTTTTGAATTTTGATCCATGGCTAACTCCAAAAATTGTAATACTACGGAGGGGTATTTTATTACCCGACCACCTTTGTTTGATAATATTCCTTTTGATTTTTGAAAAACTCACATGTCTATATTTTTACAATCAATTGACTATCGCATGTGGATGCTTTTTAAAGAAGGTTACTCACCTCATTCACATGAAATTAATGATATTAAAACTGAACTTCCTTTTACTGAATGGACTTTTGATGATAGAGATTTAGCATAACTTAATGCGAAATGTTTAAAATATTTTTTCTATGCTTTAAAATCTGAAGACTATATTTGTGTTTCAACTTGTGCTATTGGTAAAGAGATTTGAGATAGAATGTGTATTACTTATGAAGGAATAAATAAAGTTAAGGAATCTTGATTGAATATTTTATTACATGATTATGAACTTTTTTATATTAAATCTTCTGAATCAATTTTTGAAATGTATACAAGATTTACTCAAATTATTATCTCTTTTCATGCCTTAGGATGAGAACTCACTAACTATGAAAAAGTGAATAAAATTTTAAGATGTTTGCATTCCTCTTTTGATGCTAAGATTACTACAATTACTGAATCTAAAGATTTGAATACTTATTTAATTGATAACTTACTTGGATCACTCATTGCTTACGAGCAAGGGGTGAATTAAAGAAATCTTGATGCAGGTGAGAAAAAGAAGGAGAAAACTATGGCACTGAAGGCCAATAACACGGACACTGATTCTTCCGAGTCTAAAAGCGATGATGTTGCCTTAATCACGAGGCAATTCAAAAGTTTTCTAAGAAAGAAGCATAAGAACCATCATAAGTGGAATAAAGGTAAGGGTAACAAAAATTTTAAGAGTTCTAATGATACTATCTATTTTGAATACAAGAAGCCAAGACATGTTAAAGATGATTGCCCTACACTTAAAACTCATCCTAGCAAAGAGAGGCGTGAAGAGAAAACCAAGTTCAAAAAGGATAAGAAAAAGTTCCAAAAGGCATTCTAGGCATTTTATGCATCTGACTCCTCTGAGACTAAAGCTGAAGAGGAGACTAAAAACTTATGCTTGATGGCAGACGAATATCTTGGCCATAGTTATCAAGAAGAGGAATATGAACTAACCTATGAGCAACTACTTGAAGTTTCTGAATAAATTCATGAATCATATAGGAAACTTAAGAAATCACATGCTAGCTGGAAATTGGAATTTTTAAATTTATTAAAAGAGTATGAAATTCTTCTTAAAGATCATTCTATAATTGATAGCAATTATATGCCATTACTTAATGAGTTTGATACATTAAATAATAAGCATACTGAATTATCTGATGCACATGATTCCTTGAAGTCATCCCATGCTGAGTTAGAAAAGGAGTTTAATAAATTAGCAAATTTTAAAGCTTTTGAAAATAAAAAATTATCATTGCACACATCACATAACTTTAAAAAGAAGTATAACCACCTGAGTAGATTAGTACATCATTTTCCTAGTGTTAGATATGTTTCAAGTGGCATGTTAGAAAACATTGCACACACTTACACCATTACATGATTCACAGTATAACACACATGCATTGCATTCTACTTTTCATAAGAAGGGACCCAAACATATTTGGGTTCCTAAATCTGACGTTTGATGATTTTGCAAGCTTGCTCTCATAAAAGGCCTCGTGAGAGCATGTGGTACTTGAACAACGAATGCTCACGACACAAAACTGGAGATGCCAATTAATTTATTTTGATGGAGACCAAGACAGGAGGCAAGGTTACTCTTAGAGACAACACCACTAGGAAAGTGGTGGGCATAGGTATAATTGGAACTCCAAGAACCTTTTTATTGAAAATGTTTTACTTGTAGATGGACTAAAAAACAACTTGCTTAGCATCAGTCAGCTTTGTGATATGGGCTTCATCATGAAATTTTTGGCTAATACTTGCTTTATAAGCTTAAGTAATAACACTATTTTACAGGGAAAGCAGATCAACAATGTTTACATGCTTTATTTAAATAATATTGAATGTGTTACTTCTTTTTTCTTAAAAACTACTACTGATGATTCATGGTTGTGGCACAGGAGGTTATGTTATGCCAGTATGAAAGCCCTTAGGAGAGTGACCCAGAAAGACCTAGTTAGAGGTGTCCCCAAGCTTAAGTTCTATAAAGACCACCTTTGTGATGCCTGCTAATTAGGGAAATAAGTCCATTCCTCTTTTCACTCCATTAAAGACATTACCACCTCTAAACCTTTAGAAGTCCTTAACATGGATTTGTTTGGATCCATTAGCACTGCTGACTTAATAGGAAATTCTATGATTTTGTGATTATTGATGACTACTTGAGGTCTACTTGGATTAGATTTCTGTCACATAAGAATGAGTTTTTTGATGAGTTTAGATCGTTCTTCACTTGGATTCAGAAAAAGCTAGGTTATAAGATTTTGACCATCCATAGTGACCATGAGGGAGAGTTTAAAAATGAGAGAATTGGAGACTTCTATGAGAATAAGGGGATTAGTCACAACTTCTCAGCTCCTAGCACCCCTCAGCAGAACGGGGTATTTGAAAGGAGGAATTAAACCTTAATTGAAGCCGCTAGAGCCAAGGTTGCTGAGTATTCTCTTCCAAAATACTTTTGGGCTGATGTGGTAAACACTGCTTATTTTGTGTTGAATAGGATGAATGTTAGAGCCAAACTTGATAAGATACCCTATGATATCCTTAAAGATAGGACATCCAATCTTTCCCACATCCATGTCTTTGGTTATAAGGTTTTTATTCATAATAATGGGAAGTCACACTTAGGAAAATTTGACCCAAAATCTAATGAAGGAGTATTCTTAGGATATTCAAGTGTGGGAAAATCCTTTAGGATATTTAATAAGAGGACATTGGTGGTGGAGGAGACTACTCATATAGTGTTTGATGAATCATATCCTAGGAAGTCTAGAGTTGAGGATGAAGATGAAGTTGGAGAGAATACCACTAGAGTTAAAAATTTGGAGAAGAGCGTAGAGTTCCATAATAATGAAGGAGTAGGTGAGATTACCCAAGGAGTAAAAAAAGTAGATCTAGAGGAAAGGGTTGAACATACACACACTTTGCCTAGAGATTGGAGATACACTTCAAGTCACCCTAAATAACTAATCTTAGGAGACCCTTTTGAAGGAGTTAGGACTATGCATGGACTTAGAAAGGAAGTGAACCACTCTTCCTTTATCTCAATGTCTGAACCCACCAACATCAATCAAGCCCTTTTTGATGAGTTTTGGATCTTAGCCATGCAAGAGAAGTTAAACCAATTTATTAGGAATGATGTTTGAGAGCTTGTAGAAAGACCAAAAGGATAAAGTGTAGTTGGAACAAATTTGGTCTTTAAGAATAAAGTGAATGATTCTGGTGTGGTGGTCAGGAATAAGACAAGATTGGTGGCTAAGGGGTACAACCAAATAGAAGGGATTGATTTTGAGGAGACCTTTGAACCTATAGCTCAATTGGAAGTCATTAGAGTGCTACTAGCCTTTGCCTGTTATATTGGATTTAAGCTTTTACAAATGGATGTTAAGAGTGCCTTTTTCAATGGGGTAATAAAAGAGAGTGTGTTTATAGAGCAACCCCAGGTTTTGGAGCTTTCAATTTCCAAATCTTATTTTCAAATAAAAAAAGGCCTTATATGGATTAAAGCAGGCACCCAGAGTTTAGTATGAGAGGCCTAACACATTCTTACTAGAGAGAGTTTGTTAAGTGGAGTGTAGACACCACCCTTTTTCTAAGGAAAGTAGGAGATATTTTACTCATTTTTGACATCTACATTGATGATATACTTTTTGGATCTTCTGATAAAATGCTATGTTATGATTTTTCTAAAATAATGAGTATGGAGTTCGAGATGAGCATGATGGGAGAGTTATCCTATTTTTTGGTGTTTAGCATAATACAACTAAATGATGGAACCTTTTTAAATCAAACAAAATATATAAAGGACATTTTAAAGAAGTATGAAATAGATAAAGCCAAGCCAATTAATACTCCCATGACCTCCAGTGTTCAGTTAGATAAGGACCCAAATAGAAAGTCTGTTGATCAAAAGAAGTATAGAGAAATGATTGGATCTTTATTTTACTTGACTGCTAGCCGACCTGTTTAGTGTTTGTCTTTGTGCTAGATTTCAAGTTGATCCTAAAGAATCTCACCTGACTGTAGTTAAGAGAATTCTTAGATATCTCTTAGAAACTCAAAACTTAAGAATATGGTATCATAATCACAGCACTTCATATGAGATTATTGGATATTTTGATTCTGATTTTGCAGGATGTAAGGTGGATTAAAAGAGCATTTCTGGGACTTGCCAATTCATAAGACAGTTTTTATTCTTCTGGTCTAGTAGAAAGCAAAACTTTATACTACTGAAGCTAAGTACATTGCCTTAGAGAGTTGTGTGGCCTAAGTCCTTTGGTTGAAGAAGCAAATTCTAGATTTAGGATTACCTGTAGGCACAATTTTAATTATTTGATACAACACTAGTGCCATCTGCATTTCTAAGAATCCTATCCAACATTCAAAGACTAGGCACATTAATATAAGGCATCACTTTATTATAGACCATGTGACTAAGGGAGACAGAGAGTTACACCATATGAAAACTGAAAATTAACTGGATATCTTTACTAAACTACTGGCCTTCGACACTTTTAGCACTTTAAGGACTAGATTGGGTGTTATTGACATAAATGCATGAACTTGATTCTTACTGATTTCTGATCTGTTATATGTTGTTTATTTTTTTACTTCTGTTGTTTTATTTTTGTAGTTTTTCATTATTTATTTTTTTTGTTGCTTTATTTTTCTTTCGTATGTAATATTTTTTTAATTATTGCTGAATTGATATCTTATGCCTTATTTTTTTTTTTTAGAAATTTGTAAGTCAAAGATTAACATCTCTAAATCAGTTAAAGGAGAAACAATGTTGATTGTTTCTTTTCCTCTAACTTTTTTTAGTGGTGTAATTTCTTTTCTAAACAAAAGCCTATCTCAAATCAATAGTTGGACTTTACAATAAAGATCTTTTTAATCTTTCTATAGTAATATATCTTATATATATAATGTTCAAAGTCCTTATATTACCTTTAGATTTTTGAAATCTTATTATTATATTTATCATATGACTTTTGTTTCTATTTTGTGATTCCTTCTTTATATTAGAGAGTGAGTTTTTCTTCTTTAATATATGGAAGATATAATCACAACTGAGTGTAATTAAGAATTTTGAAAAGGGACCTAGCTTACAAAAATAAATTAAAAAAAAAGTGGCCAATGATGCCAAAATTAAAAGATGAGCAATGACGCCAAATTATATATATATATATATAGTGTATAAAAAATCAAAAGATATGTAAAGAGTGTCAATCAAATTGATAAGAGGCATAAAATGAGCTTACCAAAAGCAAGCTTATTCCCTTTCAAAAATTTTAAACCTTAGAAGAATTCATGTGTCACTTGATATTTTTCAAATGCTTGATTTCAAAATTTATGATTGTGATTAATTACTTTGATATATTATTCTATAAAATATTTTTCTAGAACCAAGTATTAAAAAGATCTCTTCTTCTAATCAAGTTTTTTTGATTTAGATCTTTGTTTTCAAATGGCGGTTTGCCCTAGAGAAGTCTGAAGTATGGCTAACAGGATCGGTTGTTCTTCGATGTAAGCTCATTGATTCTTATAAATTTTTAATTCAATCACATGAAAAATTTATCATATTCAAGCTTTGATAAAAAAAACTTTGTTTTCTATTCATTTTTGTGTCTTTTTTGTATTCTATTTTATCTTTTTCATTTGACTTTAATGTTTTTGGCCTTCTCTGGTCATCTCCATCCATCCTCTATTTTAAATTTTTTTTCACATCATCCTAGATGATATTATTATCATCCTGGATAAGCAGTTCATTTCACTTTTAAAACATTCATCTGCTGTCTGTTCTGACCTTTGTACTTCTTATCGTCCTAGACGATCTGATCTTCTTCTACTTCAATCATTTATGATCATCCTGGCCGGTCCTTTTTCAACTTGGATGATGCTTTCCTCTTTGCTTAATTATGGTAATCATCTTGTACAATCCACATGTTCGCCCTAGACGATACACATGACAATACGTTTAAAATCATTAAATTTGGTCGGTATGATCCATTATTGGAGATCATCCCGGATGATCCACCTGTTCATCCTGGACACGTGTCAATGCATTTAAACATTTTAAATTTGGCTGATACGATCCATTATTATACATCGTCTTGGACATTCCATCTAATCGGCCCGGATGATCTGATTTTTAAACGGTCATTCGGATTGTCTCCTAAGGATGATCGCCTGTGTAATATAATCCCAGATGATATCTGATCATCCTGGGTAATATCATTGCCTTTTTAACCAATCATCCCGAACACAATTATTACACCAGATCATCCTAGATGATTCTGTGATCGACCTGGACGATCTGGCCAATTCTTTATAAACTGAGCCCCTCAAGCAATTTTTCTCACACCATCTTCTTCCATCAGTCTTGCACTTGCTATTTCCTTGTTGTTCTTGATCATGAAAGGTGAAAAGCGATATCATCATCCTTCTGGGAGTTCCTCGAGGGCGGCTCTTGACCCGCACTTCATTGAGGCAAGCGGCCAAGCTGCCTATATGAGGTACAAAATAGCTGGGATCATTGTATCCCGGATTGTCAACCCTCAAATTATGTCATATCCTATTCTTCATTTATTTGTGCATACTTTCTTGACCTTCCTTCTCACTTTTACTATCCCCTTCAACTTTGAGCTTCTTTTTGATTATTTTGCCAGCCTTCGCATCAATTCTTCTTTCACTGCTCTCGGATCCTATGTGAATCGACGTCCCGTCGAAACCACATATTAGGATAGTCAAGATCAACTTTCCACCACATGGGATAAACTCCACACCCTGTGTTCTGACCCTGACTATGATTGGGCTCTGGCCAATCACTTTCTACAAAACACCAATGCACACTTTCATGTTGGAGAGTCTAGCACCTTACTCAAAGATGCTAGGACAATCCAACATGTTCTTTGCATTTCCATTTTTCCAAAAGCTAGTGATTGCGTTCGTATCACTCTACTTCTTTCGATCACCATTTTTTACATGTTGGCCCATCGTGAATTCAATTCCACTGATTTGATCTTTCACTATATTGAGCATATGACTACTATTCAAGATCTAGTATATAGGAGGAAACCAAATCTTTCCCTATGACATATTATTACTTATATCTTAGAATCAAAATAAAATATATAATATCCTACTCCACCAAATTTCTAGCCTACATTCTACTCCAACAACTCCTTCCACATTCTTCACAGTACTCATCTCCACCCAGGGCACGAGAAAGTCGAGGGAGCTGAGGAGGAGGTTCCTGCTCCTATTCCTACATCTGCTTTGCTCTGCCAGCATTCTCAGTTAGATCAGTTGGTTGAGAGATTTGACCAGTGGGAGACACATTTCAAAACTTACGTTGCTGCATAGGAGCAACAACATGCTAAGGACTTAGCCCACTTTGACTCCTACGTGGCACACCAGCAGCACCAGCACGACTAGGATATGACCTGGTTTGGAAAGCAGTTCGCCACCCTTTGTAATTACTTTCACCAGCCACCACCAGCACCACCTCCTCCAGATGATCAGGGGTCGTCGTTCTTTTAGTTTTTTTATGATGTTGTTCTTTATTGTAGTTTGATTTTATTTGGTAGTCTATGCATTATTTCTTTTCTACTTTCCTTCTTTTTGTGCTCTGTAGTTTGATTTTGTTGAACTGCGTTTTATTTCTTCTTATTGTTTCCATTAAATTTCTTTAAAATGCTTTAACTATTTTTGTATTTTTTTCCATCATTAAAAAGGGGGGGGGGATTATTACGTATCTGATTTCAAGAAATAGAATTTGGATGATAGAAAACACTTCTATTTCTCTACGACTGTCTTGCCTACGGACATTTCAGGTCCACAAGATCAAGACTGCAATTTAAACCAGCTAAAGATTAGGTAGACTAGATCTATGTCAGTTTGTAAACTTTTCCCCTTCTTGTGTCTGTTGTAAATGATGTGGTTCCTGATGCTAGGTAATCTTGCACACACACACACTTGGGAAAATTTTTTCTATCTAATTTATAGTTATCTAATTTTACTCACATTATCTAGGACAATCCAAATATCAGCCTTGATGATCAATTAAAAATAAAAACCCTAATTAAGACATCCTGGTTAAGGCAGCGATCATTAAGTTAATTATCCTGGATGATATTTGTAACATCTGGGATGATATGCACAAATAAGAAAGAATCAACTGCCAGTTCTATTTATGTATTATTTATTTTGGATATTATCCAGGACATCATCCTAGACAATCAGTTCAAAAAACCATAGTTATTCTTGGACGATCAACATTGTACACCTTCTGTTCAGGGTGATGCTCTGGACAATATTCATGGATTTAAACTAGTCATCCGGGATGATCGTGAGATCAGCCTAGAAGATCAAGCTATTTTTTTTATCATCTATACATCCTTTCAGTTCAATTATCGAGACGATATTCAATGATTTGTACTAATCGTATAGGATGATATATTATCATCCTGGATGATATGAACAAATTTCTTCTGATTGCCCAAATCATCCTGACTGATTGAGCTAAAATTGCACTGAGCATACAAGATGATCACCAGATCATCCTGGACGATAATATTGATTTATTGCAATTAAGAGCTATTCTGAAGCTCTTCTATATATGCACTCCTATATCACCCAGGAGGGCATCTTTTGTTGCTATCTTGACCTGAGAGAGCCTAGAGGAGAGGGAGAGAGAGGGAGAGAGAGAGAGAGGATCTTGTGAGGGGGAGTTTTTGAGGGGTTTCACAAAGGTTACTCTAAGCTAGGATCCAAGTTGTCTTCTCCAATCATCGTCTCTTGTCCTTGGAGGTTCAAGGGAGGTCTACTTGAGCAATCAATCAAGGCTCTCTGCTTATTTCAGAAGGAAGCAAAAGGAGTTGGGTTCTCTGCCTCACCGTTGTCGATGGAAAGGAGGTTTGGTAAAGGCTTCTCCACCTTGCTGTGGGAGCAAAAGGAGAGTCACTGAGTTTAGTGCAATACCTGGAGGGTGCCTCCGAGGAGTGGACGTAGGTGAGTTGACAGAACCACTATAAATTTTTGTGTACTTTACTATTGCCTTTTCCACATTTAATTTCTGCACTTTAAATTTTTCTGTGGTGAACTTTGGTTTGATTTAAGTTTGTTTTTTTATCGTGAAAGATTTTTTAATACCAATTCACCCCCCCCCCCCTCCCTCTTGGATAGCCTTGGGCTAGTTCATAAGAGCTTAACATCCCTAACAAACTTTCAGAAGGCCTCATGAGAGTATATAGTACTTGAATAGTAGATGTTATAGGCATATGACTGGAGAAGAAAATCAATTCATTTCACTAGAGGATAAGGTGGGAGGCAAGGTGACACTTAGAGATAACACTACTAGGAGAGTGGCGGGATCAGGTATAACTGGTAACTCTAAAAAATTGATTATTGAAAATATTTTACTAGCAGATGGCTTAAAATATAACTTACTTAGCATAAGTTAGCTTTATGATAAAGTATTTCACATTAAATTATTTTCTACCAACTGCATGATAATCTTAAATGGAAACATTTTACTCTAAGTTAATAAAATGAATAATGTTTACATGCTTCTTTAAACAATGTTGAACCTACTGCTTCTTTTTGTTTAAAAACTATTACTGATGAATCCTAATGACATAAGAAATTGTGTCATGTAAGCATGAAAAAACTTAGGAAAAGTAGAAATTACCTAAGGTTTAGAATCTGCAAATATGGAGGAAAGTGTAGAATCAAAAAATACACTACCTACAGAATTGAGATATTATTCAAGTCATCTTAAAGAACTTATCATATGAGACCCATTTGAAGGTGTTAGAGTTATGCATGGACTTAGAGAATAAGTAAACTACTTTGCCTTCATTTCAATGACAGAACCCACTTATATAAGTCAAGCCCTATCTGATTAATTTTAGATCCTAGCAATACAAGAAGAGTTTAATTAATTTGTAAGGAATAATGTTTAAGAATTTGTTAAAAGACCTAAGGACCACAATGTAGTTAGAAATAAATGAGTTTTTAAAAATAAAATAAATTATTGTGGTGTAGTGGTTAAAAATAAAGTAAGATTAGTGGCTAAGGGGTAATTAGATAGTAGGAATTAATTTTAAAAATAATTTTTCCCTTGTAGCTAGATTAGAAGCCATTAGGGTGCTACTAACCTTTACTTATTTTAAAGGATTCAAATTATACCAGATGGATAAGAAAAATGCCTTTCTAAATAGGGTAATAAAAAGATTTGTATGTTGAACAATCCATAGGCTTTGAAAATTCACAATTTCCTAATCTTGTGTTCAAATTAAAACAATCCATTATATGGACTAATACAAGCACTCGGGACATGAATTAAAGGCTAATCACATTCCTACTAGAAAGAACCATTATTAAGGGGAGTGAAGACACCACCCTATTTTTAAAAATGGTAGGAGATGAACTACTGATTATCAAAATTTATGTTGATTATATCTTGTTTGGATCCTCTGATAAAAGCCTTTGTTATGAGTTTCCAAAAATAATAAGTAAGGAATTTGAGATGAGTATGATTGAAGAACTAACCTACTTTCTTTGATTTAGCATGACAGAAGGATGAAGGAACTTTTTTTATTTAAATAAAATATTTAAGGACATTCTTAAGAAATATGAAATGGATAAAGCCCAACCAACTAGAACTCCCATAAGTTCCACTACTCAGTTAGATAAAGATTCAAATGGAAAATCTGTATATCAAAAGAAATACAGAGGAATAATTGGATCATTTTTTTACTTGACTGCTAGTAGACCTGATATTATATTTAGTGTTTATCTCTATACTAGATTTCAGTTTGATCCAAAAAGGTCCCACTTGACTACTATTAAAAGAACTCTAAAATATCTCTTAAAAACCCAAGACTTAGGAATCTGGTATCTCTTAAAAACCCAAGACTTAGGAATCTAGTATCCTAGGCATAGAACCTCCTTTAAAATTATAGGATATTATGATTCAGAGTTTGAAGGATGTTGAGTTCATATAAATATCACTTCTAGAATATTTCAATTCGTATGAGAATCCCTAATCTCCAAGTCTACTAAAAAATAGAAGTTATTCACACTATTTATTGCTAAAACTGAATACATAGCCTTACAAAGTTGTGTGGCCCATATCCTCTAGTTAAAACAACAAATTCTAGATTTAGGATTACCTATAGGCACAATTTTAATCTTATATAATAAGACTAGTGCCATCTATATTTCAAAGAATCAAATCAAACATTCCATGACCAAACATATTGACAGAAGGCACCACTTCATTAGGGACCATGTTTCCAAATTAGATATAGATCTACACCAAGTAGCCACTGAAGTTGAACTTGTTGATATCCTTACGAAACCACTGACCTTTAAAACTTTCAATATCTTAAGAAATATATTAGGTGTAATAGATATTCATGCTTGAAATTCAGGCACTCTATTTTTAATGTTTTATTTTTGTTTTATTTGTATGTATGTTTCTTTTTATATATTTTTATTTTAAGTTTTTTATTTTCCAGTTATTTTTTCCTTCAGAGTTTTTAAAAGAATAAGATAAATACTCACTTCTAATATTGAATTCCTAAATGACATTTTTTCCTTGCTTTTTTATTTTAGAAATTAGTAAGCAGTCTTTGACTCCTCTAAAATAATTAAAGAAGAAAATATGATGACTATTACTCTTCCTCTAGTACCATTAGTGGTGTATTTTTCTTTTTTAAGCAAATCTATTTCAAATTAAAGTTGGACTTTAAAATAGAGAGCTATTTTATCTTCTTATAGTAATCTATCTCATATGAATAATATTCCAAGTCAATGTGTCACTTTTAAGTTTTCTTAATCGGGTTATTACATTTATAATATGTACATGATTCTATTTTGTGGTATACTCTTCCTTATATTAGAAAGTGAGTTTTTCTTCTCTTATATCTAGAAGATAATATCGTAACTAAGAGTCTTTAAATGTTTTGAAAGGAAGCAAGCTTGTCAAAATGACAAGAGGCATAAAATGAGTATAAAATTGAAAAGATGCATAACGACCGCCAAATAATTATAAGATAAACAAAGTGTATTAAAAATCAAAAGATGCGTAAAGTGCACCAAATAACTGAAAAAGAGACACTAAATGAGACTATAAAGAAATAAGATTCCTTCTCTTTAAAATATTTAAATTTTAGAAGAATCCATGTACCAGTTGATATCTTCAAAACACTTGAATTTGAAAATCATGATTTTTGGTTAATTACTTTGTAATATTATTCTATTAGATATTTTTTTGAAATAAAGTTTAAAAAGGTCACTTTTCTAATCTAATTTCTTTTATGAATTAGATTTTTGTTTAAAAAGAATTTTGACACATAAGGAGTCCGAGTTAGGGTTAACAAGATAGGTTTTCTACTATTTATAGAATTCAGTATTATCGATTCATTTCTTAATTATTTTTAACTTACTCTTATAAGAACTTTATTATTTACTAGAGTTGATCGATTAAAAAAAATGTGTTTTTAATTTTGATTTTGATTTATGGCTGAGTTTGGCTTGTTTTTGTTTTGTTTTGTTTTTTCTTTATTTTTTTATTTTGAAACCCTCCTGATCATTACATTCCCTCTCTCAAATTTTTTAATTTTTTTCTCACATTATCCAAGATGATCCACATCATTCTGCACGATCTTAATAGAATATTCAATCATTGATCCCTACACATCCAATGGTTGATCTGAACCAATTATTAGTGATCATACTAGACAATTTTAATTTCATCTTATACAATCCATATGGCAAAAATGGTTAGATGATTTTAATGTAGTTGGTTGTTGACCTCATTTTTGTATGAGGTCACTAAGACCCTTCCAGAATCCAGATCCAATCCTAGACCCTAGGATCCACTCTAGACCTTAAGACCCCTTCCTAGAGCTAGACCCTAGGATCTATTATAGATTTTGTGATCCTTTCCTAGAGCCCGACCTTAGGGTCTATTCTAGACCTTAGGATCCTTCTAGATCCAAGACCTTTAGGCCTACTCTAGAGCTTAGGATTCTTCCATATCCAAATCCTAGAACTCCTCTAAATCCTAGGATCTTCCTAGTTCTTAGCCCTTAGGTCCAATCCAAATCTTAACTCAATCCAAACCCAGAACTCTTAGGCTAAAGACTTAAGTCCTAAAGCCCTTTCTAGGTGATTTTTTCATCACCTTGAAACCCAGTCAATTGACATCTGATTCAGTGTCTATCAATCTCATATTGATTTGACATGTCTCTAGTATCAACCTTCTAAATTTGAGCTCATTTGGATGACTCTAACCCTTTAAACTTAATCTAACTCCAAATGTTGCAAAACCTTTGAATATTTACAATCCATGCCACTAGGCCTTTCACCTAGTGGAATTTGACTTTGGAGCCCCCTCCAAATCTTTTGATCACTCATAATACCTTGATATTGACTTGTTAAGCAATGATCTACATCTTTTTAGATTCAATTTGACCCAGAATTGACTTGGGACCAAAATAAGCAAAATGCCCTTAAATGGGGATTTTTGAACTTTTGGCCTAAATTTAACTTGATTTGAATTATCAACCTTTGAAATCTCCTTCAAATGTCATTCCAATGAATCCTAAATGACTTTAGGAACACATTGAACCCAAACTTACTCTTCGGTTTGACCTGGTTGACCAAGTCAACCATGGTTGACTAAATCAACCCTTTAACCCAACACTTGTCAATTTTAACCATTCTAGTGATTTTGAATCAATTCAACCCATCAAAATTGGTCAATTATACACCCTTGACTTCAAATTCCTTGGCATGATGTCTTGTAGCACTCTTGACCTCCTCATGCACATCCTAGTCACCATTGACTAGTCAACAAGTCAATGAGTCAAAAACAACCCTTGAAATGAGACCATAGCTTGGCCACCTCATCATCCCATAAAGCAAACCCTTTCTCCAAGCCAAAATCTCCTTTTTTACTGATGGGAATATGCTTTTTTCCTCCCTAATTGATCATTAAACAAGCTCTATTAACTAAGCCATGCATTGGTTCATCCAAATTGGGAAAAAGGTGTGGTCCCTCTTCACATGGACCAAGAGATGTCACTCTCAACCACCAACCCTATTCCATAGCTTTGGGCAGCATAGGGGACACTTGGAAATCATCCAAAACCACTCCAAATCAAATCTCAACCATCCAATCCAAAAGCCAAAGGTAAAGTGGGGGAAAACTTGACCTAAAGGTGGCTTCTTCATCATTCCCTTTGATATGATCAAAAAGCTCCAAACTCCAGCAGCCCCCAACCTTCTAAGAGCTCCTCCTACACACTCCAGCACATTTCAAGTCCTTCCCAAGCTTTTCCCAACCATTTCCAAGCCTCAAATCACTATTTTAGTGAGGAGAGAGCATTCTAGAGAGAGAAAGAGGACTTTCACATATAACTTTTGATTCGATGAGATCTAGCTCTTGGTGTCTTCATCAACGTTGTAGAGGATCACTGCAGCTTTCCAACAAGCACACGATCGTAAAAATCCAACGGTCGGATTGTAAGTTATACGCATTTTAAGTTTATATTTCAATTTGAAACTGTAGCTAATTTACAATGAATGGAGCCTCCAAACTCCAGGCATTGTAAGATCATATTGCCCTCTAGCTACAGTTCAAATTTCGTGCAATTTCGTCGAGTATTTTGAAAGATATGAGCGTTTAAAGATTTCTATTCAAAATGAACTAGAGAAGATCTGGACCGTCCGATCGAAGATCAGACGGCTCAGATCTGGGTATACCGTGCGGCTTCCTCCAGGTTTGAACGTGGGTCATCCCACGGTTTGGGAGGGTGACGTGGCGTCACGTCACGCCGCCACGTCACCGTCAGCTGATTTGACTCAAATTTGAATAAAAAATACTTTAAATGCTTCAAAATTTCCAAAATGCACAGAAAATCGAGTTGTTCACTAAATGGGACGTTCTTGGGCTCGTTGGAAAGATAAGCTAATGTAGTATTTATTAAAATTAAAATTATATTAATTTGATTTCTGTATTGTGAGATATTTGAGTTTATTCGAATTTCATTTATTGTAATTTTCTCACAATCCAGTGATCAAATGAAGCCCAAATTTTGGTGGGTGATTATTGAGTATCTTAGGCATGTTTAATAATTTTCCTAGATTCAGATGCTCAATAGATTTCTATGATATGAATTTTTAAGGTAAAGGGTCTATTTTGGACCCTAAACTTTGAAAATTCATAACTCCTTAGGGTTTTAATATTTTTCTGTGATATTTCTGTGGTATGATTGTATGTATGTCAGGGTTAGACACACCAAGTTTCATGCCTATTTGAATAGTAGAGACACCAAGGAAAAATAATTAAGGAAATGTCTAGAAAACTTAGAAAATTCATAGGGGATTGTACACACACCCAATACGGGTGAAACTTGAACATAGTAAACTTAGTGACATCATATACCTTAGGTTTATATTTAAGTCAATTTGGAGGTCATTATGTTAGAAAATTAAGCATGTCAAATTTCAGCCCCTTTAAGGACTTAGAAAATTCAATAAATCATCATAAATTTATATTAATTCCAAAAAATACCTATAATACCTCTAATCAACCATATTTCAACTCTTGATCATTAAAAATTGAAATTACTTTAATTTGACATTAAAATCCATTTTAATTTAATTTTAATCAAAATCAATGTTTAATCAATTTTAATTAATTAAAAAATTATTAAAATTCCCAAAAAAATCTTTAAACACTTGCTGATCTCTCATTAGATTATTTTTGATCTTTGGAGTTGATTTCAAGAAGTTTGGGACTCACTTGGGTTCAAATCATTAAAAGGGCCCTTAATTAAAATAATTTAATAAATCTAATAAATACCCAAACTTTCAAAATTCATAGCTAATTATAGAAAATTCTAAATCAATCAAACTCAGTGGATAATGACTCTAATTAAAATCTAGTATTTTCTAAAAATGTCAAACCCCCAAAATCTGGTCAAAGTCTAAAAGTCAACATTTTGGTCAACTCTAGGTCAAAATCGGGTCAAAACTTCTAAAAATCATAACTTTTAATAGAAAACTCCAAATTGAGTGTGCCAACTGTCTAACGACTCATAATTAGGTCTAGTATTTATTAAAAATCTGAAATCCTTAAGATTAACTCTAATTTTAAAAGTCAAATTTTGACCCCTTAGTTAGCATATCCGGATAACTTCCATAATCCATTAACTCTCCCAAATTCCAGAATTCTCTTAATAGGATAATAAAATTCTTAACCAACCCATTAAAATCAGTAAACAAATCTTTTTAAGATTAATTTATGACTCTTAATTCCAACAAATCTAAAATAACTTACTCAACCCCGACTACTACTGGGTAACTCAGGCCTACAAGGCTATTAGCTTAGCCCCAAGGAAGGTGAAATAAACTTCACGGCCTCGGTGTGAAACAAAGGTGGTAATCAATTAACTTTTAAAATATATTTAATTAAAATTCTTAATCTATTAATACTTAAATTTTAACCTAAATCCCCTTTTAAACCTTAACAAACCCAGACTTTTAGACAACTTCAACTAATCACCCACCTTAGGATCTACCCCAGCCACACGACCTTCTACACACACTTTAGATGATGTGCTAGGACAACCAACTCTAGATCTAGGTTAGACCGATGTTTACTTTACTGCTGTGTGCCGGATTTTTCGTAGTTTTCACTGCATGTTGTGGATGAAATTGCTTTGCTGTGTCTGCTTACTTTTTCTGCACTCTGTGGATGGATTGATGTGTTTGGCGATTAGATTACCCTTAGGTTAGGGACGATCTAGATGTTCACATAGTTTTCTGCAGGTGGCCACGCTCATGCAAGGCAGTAAAAAGGGGGCTAAAACAATAAAAAAATATTAATTGTTATAAATGATTGCACAGGTGCTTCAGCTGCTAAAGCCCCCAAATAAAAAGAGCGTGGCCAGTGTGTTTACTTTTTTTTCTGCACATATATAACTGCTTGGGAATAACTGCTTCTTATTTATTAACTGCTTAGGATAACCCTGCAGGTGAGTCTAGATTTTATTTTCAAGAAAATGTAATTTGTGTAATTATTAAGTGTTGTGAAAGATAGTTTTGAGTTGGGATACATAGGTCCAAAGCTTGGACTCCGAAAAGAAAAGAATGCCCCTAAGGGGAGTAGACATTTTCTATTTAGAGATCCAAATTTGGGCCATACTCCTCCCTACCCAAAGGGAAAAGAGTGGCCTTCCCCTTAAAGGAAGAGCCCTCTTATCCATTTGGGTAGTCTAGTACGAAGAATCCAAGGAGCTTGAAGAGAAAGGAGCCCAAAGAAGAACAAGACTGAAGATTTGAAGATTGAGAATATCCCACTCAAAATTACTTGCGTCATTACTAGGTTTAGAATCCGGGTTGTTGTCAGTGGTGCCCGGCCACTTTACTTTCTGCAAAATGCTGGTTTGTAATAAACAAGGCAACTTTCCCTATGGACATTTATTGATTAATTAATTTATATTTGATGTGTTGAATTGATTGCCTTTAGGATTGCCTTCTTTTCTTAGTTTTTTGGCGATTGTGTGCCGCTTTTGTTTTCGCCTGGATACGTGAGGCTCGTAAGGGTGTGAAAGTTTTATACTCATAACTTTAAAAGTCTAAAATTTTAGTGAGTCTAAACAACATAGAAAGATAACGAATCTAAGGAATTAGCCGGGGATCGACCCCGGGGTCGCATGCATATTTCTGCATTATTCTTTCCTTGCTTTAGACCCTTCCCCGCCTGCGGGTAGAGTCCGGATAGTCTGACCTATGAGGACGAGGTGCCGGACCTGGGGGAGTCCAGTCTTCTAAAAAATTATTTTCTAAGTTTGTTTTTAAAATTTCAAGCATATTTGATTTGAAAGTTGTCAACCAGCATGCATTGCATTAGATACAAATTAAGAGTGTCAAAAACTTTAATTGCATCCTTAGCATTTTGCACCCAACATAAGTCAAAGGGGCCAATTAGAAGAATCTCTAGATGTCGGCCCCAACTCTCCAAAACCTTAAATATAACGTCCCTACCACTCTTTCATAAAAGACCGGACTCATCTCTTTTAAATCGATTAGGTAGTTAGCTGGCTCCCCAATCCAGGCCGGGGTAAGTCCAGACCTTGCACTGCATTAGTTAGGATCGGATGACTGTGGTCCAGTGTCCAAAATAGATTTAGGATCCGGGGCAGATCTTTGATTATAAGACCCCAAATTTCGGGAATATAGTCCCAAATTTCTAATAAAATACTCAACTCTAATTAAAGCTTCATTTCAATCCTAAAACATAAAGCCCAACACTTAGATTAAGTTGGGACACTTCCGGAAGGTTCTGGAATCTCAAAGTGTCCCCTACCTCTCCTCCTTTAACTCCGTTAATAACTGTTCAATTTTGATCCATTCCCTGTTGAATTTCCAAAATTCACTTCTCTTTTTGATATCACTCCTAGAAGTTCTAACAAAATTCTGCCGTTATTTTAA
Organism: Dendrobium nobile; assembly: GCA_022539455.1. NCBI lineage: Eukaryota > Viridiplantae > Streptophyta > Magnoliopsida > Asparagales > Orchidaceae > Dendrobium > Dendrobium nobile. The sequence continues at coordinate 34,001,298 of CM039729.1, forward strand.
TCGAGAGTTTTCGTAGGAGACCTCGTTTTCTTACGATGTAATTAACTACGAGGGCTTGCGCTCGTAGGAGATTTAGAACCATACACGCACCTGATTTTAAAAATTGATTTTTCAAAACTCAATTGGATTTCTTTGGGAAAACTTAAAATACTAGTGATCATTATTATCATATTCAAAGAATTATCATCGAATGATATTTTCCCCCTTCGGGGAGATACATCTTTCTTTGATAAGGCTTTGGATGTGAACCTAACGATCACACTTCTTGAATATTGTAGTTGGATATTCAGTTGAACCTCATTTTGACCCTTCGGGGCCATATAAAGTTCTCTTTAGCATCCGGTCATAATATTCAAGATGAATTTCATAATTCTAAATCTGAATACCGTTATGAAATTTTATTCTCACCTCTCGAGGTGATATACTTTTTCTAACGAGATAATTCGATTGTAGAATTCAATTTTAAGTCCCAAAGAAAACTAATATTTTTAAAATATATTTTCAAAATTCACCAACTTTGGTATGATTCTTAATGGCACATCATCCTAGACGATCCATGTGTACGCCCTGTATGATGTAGTGAGTCAATGATCGTATAGGCTGACTCCTCGGGATGATCCCATACGTCTAATCATCCAATAAGATATATTATTATCATGGATGATAAGACTAACTTTGTTGACCAATCGTCTAAATGAATTGATTTCATCTGATCATCTTAGATGATCTTACTATCATCCTGGATGATCCAGCCAATTCTATATAAATAGCCCAAATTCAACCTTTCTTCTTCGCTCCAATCTCTCCAATACTTCTTCCCTCTCACTCAAGATCTAAATCTTTATAATGGCAGGAGGCAAGTAGTCTCGATCAAATATTTGAAGCTCCTCGCAGCATTAGGTTGATCCAAGATTGCTGAGGTAGCTCATGAAGATACCTACAGTAGATATAAGGATTTTGAAATCACTCCCTCCAAAATCATCAAATAGAAGGACCTCCACTTTCATGTACTATCTATGTTTTCTCATACCACTCTGACCTTCATTCTTAACTTTGCTTATTCCTTCTATTTTGAACTACTTTTTGAGCTTTTTGCAAGCATATGAATTAATAATGAGGGTATTGCACTCCATTTCAATGTTAATAGGAGACCAATAGAAATTATGTACCAAGACTTTCATGATTTTGTACACATGTCCACTACTAGTGAAAAAAATCATGTTTTAGCAGTAAATCCTGAGTTTTATTAGACCCCTATCAACATTACCCTTTGGGAATCCAATAGTAACTACTGCATTGCCCATGTTAGCACTCTAGTTCAAGATGCTTGCATTATCTAGCACATACTTAGAAACTCTATCATCCCAAAAGAATTTGATTAAATAAACATTACTTCTGTTCATTCTCTTGCAAATTACTTCATAATGGCACAAATAGATTTTAATGCAGCTAATCTTTTAATTCATTATCTTTCAAATCTGACCTGTATTAGAGATCCCAAATATTAGAGAATACCTAATCTGGCCTTAGGACACATCATAGCTTTTATTATAGAATCCTAATTCAACATCCAATTTCCTACACCACTGGATCATTTCTAGTCTTCTATTATGATACCTTTTTCCATGTCATTCAAAGTGCCTCTCATAGCCAGGCTCGCTATCGCGAAGCAGATCAACACAAGGAAGGTCCAATACCTATTTTTGCATCTATCCCTATCTGCCAGCCATCTCAGATAGATCACCTGGTTGAGAGGTTTTACTAGTGATAGGCTAGGTTTGACTCTTAGTTAGCCGCACAGGAGCAATAGCATGCCTAAGACTTAGCTCGCTTTGATGCCTACATAGCTCAGCAACAACAGTATGACAAGGATATGGCTTGGTTTGGGAAACAATTTGCTTCTATTCATAGTTTCTTTTTGCCACCACCCCCACCTCCTCCACCTGATCAAGGTGGTTTCTTTTTCTATCTTACTTTTTTTTTCTTCCTATGTGTGTGTTGTTCTTTACTTATGTACTTTTGTGATGTTTTTTCTATATGGCATTTTCTTTTAAGTTATTTCCTCCTTTTATGATGTTAAAAGGGGGAGTACTAATTTGTTATTAATTACCTACATATTCTATTTTAATGAATTTTGTTTCCTATTCAGTGTTTAGTTTGATTTCCACTTAATATTCCTATTTAGTGTTTACTATTTTGCATTTTCTTTTGAAAAATTACCTCTCCTATTTACTTTCAAAGATTAACTTAATAAGTGGAAGTGTAGGGAATAGTAAAATACTTTTGAAAACTCTTAAAAAATAATATTTATCATTATCAAAAAGGAGAAGATTGTTGCAAATCTGGGCTCAAGTATTATAATTTTGATGATAACAAATATTATTATTTTTTTACTATGCTATATATTGATAATTGAGCTAATTTTCATATATATTTTCTATGTGAGCTAATATTTTTGGTCCACATATCACTTACAATGTCAATCAGCTTAAGACTTGGAAGACTAGGGTTGAGTAAGTCTGCAATTTCAATTTTAAATCTATTTTACCATTTTATGTACTATGATGGATCCAAAAGCTAAGTAAACTTGCATACACACACTCAAGATAGTGAGTTAGGGACATAAAAGTTTCTTTTTTGAGGTAATCATCATGGACAATCTTTATCATACATGATGATACATTTTAATCAAGAAATATGCTACCAATCATAATTTAGGTAAGATTATTTAATTCAAAATTTGTTCATATCATACAAGATGATCCTCATCATCATAGATAATAGATGATAATCATGCTTAAATTAATTTTATGACTAAGAGAATAATTATGGTAAAAAATAATTAGATCTTATCGTACAGGATCATTGGTGAAGATCATCCTCAATGACATGTAATATGCATGGGGCAAAAAGGGATTGCACCTATCATACCAAACAAAGACCATAGTTTTTCAACTAATCATCCAGGATAATTGACCCTTTTTGTACTAGATGATAGAGAATTATGTCGGATGATAAGGCATCACTGGGTATTATACTAGATGAAGTTCAATAGTTTTATACTAATCATTCGGGATGATATTGTAATCATCGGAGATGATTTTCTATTTCTCTTGAACTAATTGTATAGGGCAATACAATTTGTATTAGCTAATTGGTATTTTTGAACTAATTATACAAGATGATCGTATGATCAAATTGGATGATCAGTGCCACCATATTAAAAATTAGGGCTTCTTTTGTATGCACTCTATTTAAGATCTCATACTATCCTTGAGTTAATCTTTTGCTGCTGGTTTGACTTGAGAGAGAGATTGGAGAAGGAAGAGAGGAGAACTTTCAGAGAAAGAGAGATCTTTATAAGGCGGAGTTGTGAAGGATTCACAAAGGCTTCACCAAGCAAGGTTTCCACCTTCTTCTTCACACTTCTTCATTAGTTTCTTAGTGGCTCTCGGGATAGTTTCATCGACATAAGGTCCAAGGTTCTCTGCCTAATCTAGAGGGGAGTAAAAGGATTCCAAGGTTCTCTGCCTACTATTGGAGGGAGTAAAAATATTTTTAGTTTCTTTGCCTACTATAGAAGGGAGTAAAAGGATTTAAAGTACTCTATCTCATTGGGTCGGTGGAAAGATTCTGTAAGGGCTTCTCCACCTTGCTATGGAGGTAAAAGGAGAGACACTACTTTTAGTGCAATACCTGGAAATGAGGTTTTCAGGGAGTGGATTTAGGTCAAGTTGACCAAACCACTATTATTCTAGTTTTTTTTCTATTTACTTTTCCACATTTAATTTCGTATTTTTTGTCATTTGTTAAGTTGTTGAAATCTTTGATTCTAGTTTTTGTGAAAATAGTTTTTCTTATGCATTGTGGGTTAAAATTGCGTGTTTTAAAATATTTAGAAAGATTTAAAAAATATTTCCTTTTAGCCTTAAGAAATTTTAAAAAGAACTAATTCTCCCCCCTCTTGGTTAACCTCAGACTAGTTCAAAATGGTTTAACAACGCTCATAAACTTTCATTAAGATATGTAAGAATCTTTAGCTACATCATGTTGACTAAATCATTTGAACCAATAAGAAATCTAGATAATTTGAAGCTTCAAACATTTATAAAAATGTTAAGGTGACGGTTATTATCAACAGTAGCCATAAGTAGATCTTCCACATTGATGGTTACCCTTGTGATTTCTTTGAAGTACAAAGCTTCATCCTGTGAAATTGTAGCTAACTTAGCTAAGCAAACCTTCAGGTCAAAAAGTGCTCATCTCTCGAGAGAAAAAGAGGGCATTGTAGAAAAACAACTTAGCCAACAACTTCCTAAGATGAGCTAAGTCGTTATAATCAACCTTGGGAACATCAAGATCAGGACCCAGTGGATTGAAAAGAATATTTAATTATTGAGGAGGAGTTTAAATTGGATCACAAGAAACAACTTGTTTACCTTTTTCTTGAGGAATAAGCCTAAGGGATAAGACTTTTCCACCATAAAGTTGTACCACCATGATCTGATCGGAAGGATAAATTATGGTGGTATCAATGCACTCCTGAGGTGATGAAATGTCATTTTTTGATGGGAAATCCAAATCTAAAAATTCTATTATAATGTGATTCCCTTGAAAGTTAACCTCAGAATTTTTGTTATCTAATAAGATTTTAGATTTGTCTCCCCTTCCCCCTTTAGAGGTCAAATCAAAAGAATAACTTTTTTAGGATCATCGAACACTATAGAGTTCTAATTTTTCTCTTTGTAAAATTAATTTTATATTTCATTCTTATTGTTAATCATCAAAAAATTTGTAAAATAATCTTTTTCATTAATTTTTAACCATTTGCCTTTGATGGTGCAAAGTAAAACTTAAATAACATCAGTAGGGATAGGAGTTTTTTTTTTCACCAGCCACTTCATGAATGCATCTCTCATAACATGTTTCCTATCTATATAAGTTTCACTCTTTTTTCTTCTATTATTTATAGTAGTTCCTATAACTACTAGAATGGAAACCATTTCAACATTCTCTTATGATGCTTCCAACTCAATCTCCAAGATAGGTCCCGTGCTCTCATCGGCAAATATTGAGAAAGTTGAAAAGATTTGCTAATTAATTTTTAAATGCTTAAGATAAAGCAATATCCCAACCATCATCAATTGATAAAGAAATGTTAGATTATTTACTTGAGATCATTTTGATGGAGCCCTAATCCAGATCTACCAAATAGTCCCTCAGAATTATGATATTGGTGTGTTTGTAACTTCTCTCAAGCCAATCCTTAAAGATAAGGTATTATTTGATTGTGTGGCCCAACATGCGATGGTATAATAAAAATTGGGATCAGCCCTCTTATTTTCCACTTTTAGTTTGTTGGCATCTGATAATCTAAAGTTTGATTTCTTTATGAGACTCTTAAAGATTTTTCTTACTAACTCTTTTTAAATGGAAAGACTTTCGCAAATCTCCCTTTAAAAGATATCGAGTATGGCTCTCTAGTAGGTTGAGGGGTTACCTGAAATGGTTGTGGTGGATGGCCACTAGACTAACTATTAGCTAGTTTCTTCCCCTTATTTACTATCAATACTGATGTTTCACTCATTTCAAAAGACTTTTGAGGCTTTCTTGATTTCATCTCATCATACATATCTTTCAAGAAAGTCATATGAGAAGCCTCTTCCTGTAAGTTATTTTCCTTATTAAGTAGCTTTTCAAAGGTTTTTATAGTGAACCCTTTCAAAAGAATAGAAATAAACTTGTGGATACTTGTAAGGAGAATTTTCACTATATGTTGCTCTTGCAGCATCAGTTTACATTTCATCAAGAGATTTCATCATCTCAAGATGTATTCAACCAGAGAATCTCCCAGCTTCTACTTCTTGATGACCAGATCACCCATTATTACACGATGTTGAGCTCTAAAGAATCTCTTTAAGAATAGATTTCTAACACAATAAAAGTCCTCAATGTACCATTTGTTTGATTAGCAAACTACTCGAAAGTAATTCCAGAGAGACTGCTAATAAATTGGCAAAATAGTAGAGCATATGACCCTCCTACATTACAACAGCTTGCACGGAAGTGGGCTAGATACTAACTTGAGTTTTCAATACCACTAAACACTTTAGAAGAAGGTGGAACAAAGCCCTTCAGATAAGGAATAAAGTCATACTCCTCGAGGTAGGGCTTACCCTTTGAAAAAGATACATCCCCTTAGGTCCCTTACCTTGGTTATGATTATCATGTGTTTAATTTCCATATCGCCTAGCACTGTAGAGATAGAAGGGTCTATTGGTAATACTAGGAGAATTGTTAGGGTTGAATTTGGAATTATTGGGTTAAGTCTAGCTTTCTACTCTAATCAACCACCATATGTACTGTAAGCTATGACTGCTCAAGTTGAGTCTGCTGCATCTTAACAAGCTGACTTTTCATTTCCTCTACCTTTAGTAGCATTTCCTCAACTTTACTTTTCAAAAGCTTGAAGTGTTCCTTTTTGCCTCTTAACCTAATGGACACAGTTGAATTGAAATTAACAACTACTAAATCCTTCTCTCTACTTGGCCAAGGTCTATTAGACTCTACATCTTTATATAATGTTGTTGATTCTACCATATTGATAATGCAAGTAGTACAATACTCTTCTTCCATCAAAAGGTCATCTAGATCCAAGTTGAAGGCTTCTATAACTTTTTTATTCTTGAGGATATTCCAAAATTTTTTAACCACCTCATCGACCGATTTTCCCTCCATGGACATAGGGTCGATGGGCAAGTATCCACTATAATTCATCATGTATGTAAATTCTTTGTCTCCTAGTTAGACAAAATATCATGTAGCCCAACATCATCTACAAAGTCAAGGGACTCTTCCACAGCTTAATTAATCATCTCATCATCTGTGCTAACCATTATCCTTTCCCCTTTGACTATCCTAAGGGCGGTAGTCATAAGGGTGGCATCCACAACAAGTTGAGGGGGATCTGCTTTAGAAGGTGATGGAGAAGCTTGAGGGGTTGACTCTCCTACATCAAGTGGGGTGGAGACCTCAGATCTCTAAATAGGGAGCATAAAGATATTTATAGGTGGTTGAAGGTCTATATTCTTACTACATTTCTTGGGAATATAATATTTTTCTTGAGAAATAGCCCTCTAGCCCATGACTTATGCAAATTTCTTTTCTTTTGCCTCTTCTTAAAACTTGACTATAATTGAGTCCAACTTTTATGTTTCCATAGGAGGGATAGGTGTCTTATCATTGTGATGGCAGCCTTTCCCAAACCCAATAAGAATTATCTCCTCCATATTGGTAGACGAGAGGAGAGGCACCACATAATAGCCATCCACTAGTACAAACGTAGCTGACTTTCTTACATATTTCTTATTCTTTCTTACCAATTGCGGTGTTAAATTCTTGCTTTAGTCTTTTTCTTCTTTGAAAAATTCCTTCTCAAATTTATGTGAAATCATCCCCTTCAGATGTTTCATGTGAAAGTCCATATAGGTTGTTAGACCTATAAAAATTATCCCAATGCTAACCAAGAGGAGGTGAATTGGTAATTTTAAAAATCTATTAGAAATTTAAGAAACCCATTTTATAATTTTAACACAATAATAATCTTAACAAAATAAAAAACTTTTCAACCACAAAATTAAAATTTTAGAAAATAAAAATGCAACAAAATAAAAAGAACATAGAAATTTATAGTGGTTCGGTCCAACGAAACCTACGTCCACTCCCTGAAGACTCCCTCTTCAAATATTTTATTACTGCCAAGGTGATTCTTCTTTTGGTCCCACAGTAAGGCGGAGAAGCTTTTATAATTACTCTCTCTTCCACTATTCCCAGGTGCGATAGAGTACCATCATCCTTTTACACTCTCCAAGTATCGATAGAGTATTATTGTCCTTTCACACCATCCAAGTGTTAGCACAGTACCGTCAACCATTCACACCCACCAAGTGTTCGCAGAGAACCAAATTTTCTTTAAAGATCTTCTCTTAAGCATCTTCTAAGAAGTAAGGAAGAGATTTATTACACAAACAAAGAGATTCTCACCTTTGAGCAACATTGTGAACCATTCACACTCTCCACTTACAAGAACTCTCTCTCAAACACTCTCCCAAATCACTCTTACACTTTCTCTCAAAGAAAATATAATTATAGATTTGTCCAAAGTCAGTTTATTGGACTATATATATATATATATATATATATATATATATATATATATATATATATATATATATATATATATATATATATATATATATATATATATATATATATGAAAGGCGCAAAAAACAATCTAGAAAACTGAAATTTCAGTTTTTATCATTCACATTCATATAGTATGATTAACGATTGTACATACAAATAGTCAAATTTTGCTCGTACGATCCAGTACAAAACAATCTCGTATATTCCTATCATAATGTATGAACCATATATCATATAATATAATCAGTTTGAATCATACCATGTTTCACCTGATATAAAAATGGATGAATCCATTTCATACTCTGGAAGTCATCTATACGATCCTACAATCGTAAAGTACAAATAGTTTAAAAATTTTACTTGTTCTTATGGATAAAAAGATACCCAAATAGTTTATACTCTAGACATCATCTGTATGAACCTCAAATTATATAATATGAATAGTTCAAAAAAATTTGGATGTTCATCAAAATGAAAAGATACACAACCCTTCCACACTTTGGATGTAGTCTGTACAAATCTAAAATAGTATAGTATGATCAATTCAAAAAAATTTGTTTGCTTTTTGCTGATGATATTCTTCTTGTTGATAAGACTAGAGAGGGAGTTGAAGGTAAACATTAATTATGGAGGTCAACCTTAGAGTCTAAAGGTTTTCGCTTGAGTAGATCTAAAACAGAATATATGGAGTGTAATTTTAGTAGTAATAGACCTAGTGAGGGGATTGTGACTTTGGGCGATCAAGTCATTAATAAGAGTACACGTTTTAGATATCTTGGATCTATTGTTCAGAGTGATGGTTAAATAGATGGGGATATTATTAGCAGAATTCAAGTTGGATGGTTGAAGTGGAGGAATGCATCGGGCTTGTTATGTGATAGAAATGTACCCCTCAAACTTAAGGGAAATTTCTATAAGATGGTAGTGAGGCCTGCAATGCTTTATGGTGCCGAATGTTGGCCATTAAAAGAGAAGCATAATACTAAGTTAAGTGTGGCAGAGATGAGGATGCTCAGGTGGATGAGTGGCTTTACCCTTAGAGATAGGATACGAAATGAGCATATACGTGAAAAGGTTGGAGTAGCTCCAGTAGAAGATAAGATTAGAGAGAGTCGCCTTAGATGGTTTGGTCACATAAAACGGCGGCCTTCCGATGACCCAGTTAGGAGAGTAGAGGTATTAGATTTGACTTATATTAAGAAAGGTAGGGGTAGAACTAAAAAGACTTGGTTAGAAAATATTAGGAATGACCTTTCTTTATTAGATTTAAATGAGAATTTGACTTTTAATAGGACACTATGGAGAAAAAGGATTCATGTAGCCAACCCCACGTAGTGGGATAAAGGCTTGATGTTGTTGTTGTTGTTATTATTCATCAGGATGAATTTGTACGTATCTATTTTGTACTCTAGTCATCGTCTGTACGAATGTAACTTCATACATTATGAATAAGACTTAGACAATTTTCCAACCATAATTTGATCAACTACTTTATGGAGGAACGATCTAGATAAATTTTCCCGTATGATCTCAAATAGTATAGTACTATTAGTTTTAAAAATTGTAAATATTTACACTCCCCTAGTGTGTATGTACACGGTTACCCAATTACAATCACACTCTCCCAGACTCAATAAAAGTATAAAAAATCCATTTATAATAAATCCTAATCATATATATCTTGAAGTCTTCAACAGTCTGGAATATGATTTTCCTGAAATGTTAGTACACATAAACAATAAAAATAGTATATTCAATATATGTTATGAGAAATAGTAATCAATACAATAATTATTTTGAATCATCAAAAATACACATGAAATGAAAACATAGTTATGAAAATAAAGTTGCAACAATATTCCCCTTTTTTAAGATGGAAAAATAATTATTATTTCAGTTAATATTTAAAACAAAATTTTCTCCTTAACTCCCCCTAAATGAAGGACCAACTAAATAACAAGGGGTTCCAATGAAGATCAAAAACAACAAACCCTAAAAAAAATAAAAGAAACCAAATCAAGAATAATTCGAACAAAAACACGAACGAACATTCAAACATTCAAAACATTCACACATGCATTTAAAACATACACATACATGCACAAAAATCATCAAACAAAAATCACCAATCAATCAAATAATATTATAAAATTCTGACAAATCATCAAACAACAATCATGAATCAATCAAATAATATTGTAACTCCCCTTTTTGATAACAATAAAAAGGGAAGTACAACATAAAATGAAAGGTTTCAATAAATAAATAAAAAAAGTTGAACTAAAAAAGGATTTTAAACCAATTAAAAATATAGTATTAATTTCATAATACAAAAAACAAAATAATTAAAATTTTAAATCAAATAACAACTAAGATAAGGAAATTTAATTAAGTCATTATTCATGCTAGATAATTCAAATGAATATGATTATTGCAAAAAAGATGAAATGAAAATTAGTTAACTTCAAACTAAATATTGAATATGATTGTTAATTAGATGGATTTGGATTAGAGATTAAATTATAGTGGAAAGAACACAATAAAAAATTTCAATTGGTGATATTGTGCATCTTTTCAAATATTTGTGGCACACTTTGTGCATGTTTTCTATTTGGGCTAATTTTGTGCCTCTTTTTACTTTGTAAACCATTGTGTATCTTTTCTATTTTTGCACACATTATGCATTTCCTTTTATTTATTTTTTGGGTTTTTCCAATATCAGTAATCTAAATTCAAATTTCACTAATAACAAAAATAAACATATTAAAAAGAAAGTAAAAATAATATGATATCAATCTTCTAATAATTATATTTTTGATATATTTATCTAAAAGCACATAAAATTGATCTCCTTATCTAAATCCAGTTACAATTTTACTTTAAATTTTTGAAAGATTAGATTCCATAAGAAAATTAAATTGTACAGCAAAAAAAAAATTATAGAGCAAAATAATTTATAGACCATTTCAACAATCAATTTCAGAAGGTTTTTCTCATTAAAGATACTAACATTTCAAGAAGTAAGAATTAAAACATATCATCAAAACAAAGCACTTTTCATTGATACAATAAAAGATCATATACAACCATTTCCATTCATAACTACAATCACCAAACATCATCACATAGATACTAACTAACACATAAAAATACTACAGTCATAGAAGAAAAACCATAATATCAATCACAAAAGCTCAGTAGAAAGAACAACAGCAAAGTACATCTAGAAATCGGAGGTGCCCTGATATGGAGGAGGAGGCTAGTTTAACATTGAAAAGTACTTATTCATCATAGCTACATTCTTGTTGACCGTATCAAATTGACAATGAATCCAACCCATGTCTTCCTGATGTCTTGCATCCTATTGATTTAAATGATTCTCAATTTGATCAAAGCGTTGATCAAAATGTGTCTCCAAATGATCAAATCGCTGGACCATTTCTTGAAAGTAATTTTGGTCAGGTCCAAGTATAGGTGCTAGAGCAGGAGCTGCCGCTTCTTCATCTGAATCGTCAGTTGAACTTTGATCTCTCGCAAAAAGTGAACAAAAAGATGCATCGATGAAGTAAATAGGAAGTTCAGTGGGAGGATTAGGATGAATCAGATTGCTCTTCTTGTGTAAAATGTAGGCAACTAAATATCTAAAAGCCATATACTTTTTCCATTTATAATGAGGAAGTTCAATTTAAGAAAGATTATAGATATAGACCATAATAAGTTGGTCTTCATCAAAGGGATTTTCAGTCATAATCAGATAGGTGACTGTGGGCAATAGTGGAGTCATTTTATGCAATCACCAGGCTTAGGAATAATTGATGTCCTCTAAATATACTGGTTGATTCGGACATTTTGGTTCAAAGTGTACACTCTAGCTAAATGAATCACTTGAGAGACACCACTAAGAGTTTGATTAATTTTAAACCAATCAAAATCAGCTCTCGAGGTTAGAGTGTGGTCTCGAATCCCTTGGGTTCTCAAGTGGAGATAATTGCCTAAATCTTTCTTGGTAATTTCTACTCATTATTTCTGGATGAAAGAAGTAAATCTTGAATGGTCCTCATTAATTCTCATGTTGGCCAAGAAATATTGGAAAGTCTCTTTATGATAGGCATAAAAGAGAGTAAGAATGAAAGAGTGTTAGGTTGAAGCAAACAAGGTCAAGACAGAAAAGTGGAGATCACCATGAATGTGAATACGGGAAGAGGTGATTTTGCAACACAATACCTAAAAAAGGCATCCTCATTCACCTTAGATAAAAAGTTATCATCGCCACCACTTCTAGAAGAGGAACCCTTAGAAACACATGGATGTTTGTTAGAACTTATCATTTCTAAGACGAGGGCTTTAAAGGGTTTTAAAATGGATATGAAAGTGAATGTAAATGATTTTAAAGACCCTTCTATTTAAAGTAAAATGACATATCATTTTGTACTAAACTTGGATCGTGCATACGATCTTAAAATAGTATGGGACAAACATGTTTTTGTACTTACGAATAGAAGCGGGCAAATACGAAATAACTTTTCATAAAATGCCATTTTTGAGGTGCCCTTTCATACATGCTTTTTGACCATATGATCGTACAGACGAACATGTATTCGTCTGGGATGATCAGAAGATTAAAGATCATTTTAAAGGTGGTTAGGTTTTTCCACCCCCCACTGAAATTAACATCTAGATCGTATAGACAAAATATAATTTCATACATATGATTAGTAATAAATAACTAACTCCAATTAGTAAATTATCCCCACGTGTACAAATGAAACTGCATAAATTGAATAGTACAATGACATCATTATATAGTATGAAACCTATGAAAAACTAAGTTTTGCATGCTCAACTCTGAATCCTTTCATGCATATGCTACAAAATGCGTACAAGATGAAAACATTTTGTATAGTACGAATATAACAATTAAAAATCAAGGCATTATAATAAAAAAATCTTCTGAAAGCCAATAATTTTTCATCAAGTGACATGTTTCACAATAAAAATAAAAACATAAACATAAAATACAAAACTAAACACATAAAAATAAATAAAATAAAAAATAGAGACAAACAAAAAATACACATATATACAACACATCAAGTTTGCAGAATTTCAAACTAAGCATTAAGATCAATCACATCTAACCTAGTTCTTAAGTTGCTAAAAGTGTTAAAGGCCAGTGGTTCTGTAAAAATATCTGCAAGTTGATTTTTTGTAGTAGCATGATTCTCCTTTAGCTACATGATCTCTAATGAAGTGATATATCTATAATGTTGGATATGATTCTTTGAAATGCAAATGGCACTAATATTATCACAAAAAATTAGAATTGTGTTAATTAAAAATCATAAATCAATCAATTATTATTTCAACCAAAGTACTTGTGCCACACAACTATCTAAGGCAATGTATTTAGCTTTAGCAGTAGATAGGAATACTAAATTTTATTTTCTACTAGACCAAGAAACTAAAGAATTTTCTGTTAATTTACAAGTTTTAGATGTACTTTTTTGATCAACCCTACAACCTACAAAATCTGAATCAAAATATCAAACAATTTCAAATGAGGAGCTGTGCTTAGGATACCAAATCACTAAGTTTTGAGTTCCCAAAAGATATCTCAAAATTCTTTTTACTACTATCAAATGTGATTCTTTTGGATCAGATTGGAATCGAGCACACGAACAAACACTAAATATTATATCTAGTTTGCTAGCAGTAAAGTAAAGCAATAATCTAATTATTCCTCTAAATCTCTTTTGATCAATAGATTTTTTCTTAGGATCCTTATTTAATTAAATTGAGGTACGCATTCGTGTATTCATTGGTTTAGTATTATCCATTTCATATTTCTTGAGGATGTCCTCAATATACTTCAACTGACTAAGAAATATTCCTTCCTCATTTTGTTTTATATTAAATCTAAGAAAATAACTCAAATCTCTCATTAAACTCATATCAAATTTACTACTCATTATTTTTGAAAAATCATAACAAAGATTTTTATTTGTAGATCCAAATAAAATGTCATCAACATATATTTGAGCAATGAGCATATCATCTCCTATCTTTTCAAAAAGAGAGTGGCATCCACACTTTCTTTCAAAAATGATCTCTCTAATAAGAAAGTACTTAGCCTCTCATACTAATCCCTAGGTGCCTATTTCAATTCATACAACACCTTTTTAATTTAAACACATCATTAGGAAATTTAGGATTTTCAAAATCTAGAGGTTACTCAACATAAATATTCTCTTGTATCACCCTATTTAAAAAGGCACTTTTTACATCCATCTGATATAATTTAAAACCTTTAAAATAGGCAAAGGTTAATAAAACCCTAATTTCTTCAAGTTTGGCTACAGGGGCAAAAGTTTCTTCAAAATCAACCCTTTCAATTTGATTATACCCCTTTTCCACCAATCTTGCCTTATTTTTAATCACAACTCTTGAATCATTCATTTTATTTTTGAACACCCACTTAGTTCCAATAGCACTTTAATGCTTTGGCCTTTCAACCATTTCCCAAATATTATTTCTTACAAATTGATTCAACTCTTCTTGCATGGCCAATATTCAAAATTCATCTGAAAGTGCTTGATTTATATTTTTAGGTTCAACCATTGATATAAAGGCAGAATGATTCACCTCTTTCTTAAGTCCACCCTAGTTCTAGCACCCTTACTAAGTTATCCTAAAATCAATTCTTTAGGGTGATTCTTAGAAATTGTCAATTCTCTAGGAAAAGGGTTTTCTTTTTCCACATTTTCGTACAAATTTATCTTTTCAATTCCTTGGGTGTTATTTTTAATATAATCATCTTCCAACATTGGCTCTTTCAAAATATCAGATTCATCAAACACAACATATGTGGTCTCCTCAACAACCAAAGTTCTCTTATTGAAAACTCTATTGGATTTTCCAACACTAGAGTATCCAAGAAAATTCCTTCATCAGATTTTGGATCAAAGTTTTCTAAAAGAGTTTTTCCATTATTATGAATGAACACCTTACATCCAAAAACATACAAATATAATAAATTTGGTGTTCTCTTCTTAAGAAGTTTATATGGTCTCTTATTCAATTTGGATCTAATATGTACCCTATTCATAACATAATAAGCTGTAATGACCGCTTCAGCCCAAAAATATTTTGGAAGTGAATACTTATAAATATGGCTCTTACAGCTTTAATTAATGTTCTGTTATTTCTTTCTACTATCCTATTGTGCTGAGGAGTCATAGATGCTAAAAAATTATGATTAATTCCTTTCTATTTACAAAATTCCTCAAAATTTTCATTTTCAAATTTACCTCCATAATCACTTTGAATTGATAAAATCTTTCATCCTAGTTTTCTCTAAATCCAAGTTGAAAAACTTCTAAATTCCTTAAATAATTCACTCTTATAAAATAAAAACTTAACCCAAGTGAATCTAGAAAAATCATCAACAACCACAAATCTAAATACTTTACTTCCTAGACTTATAGTGCTAACCTGTCCAAAAAGATCCATGTGAATATTTTTCAATGGTTTAGTAGTTTTAAGATCCTTAATGTAATGAAGGAAGACTTCACCTACTTTCCTAGTTGACATGCATCACACAGGTGAACCTTAGTAAAGTCTATTTATTGTATTCCTCTAACAAGTTCTTTTTGAGTAATTTTCTTAAGATTTTTCATGATAGCATGACAAAGTCTCCTATGCTATAAAAATGATTCATCAAAAAATTATTTTTAATAACAAAGCATTATGAGATTTCATACAATTCAAATCAAGCATGTACACATTATTTACCCTAATTCCATTCAAAACATTAATTCTATTTTGGCTTTTCCTGCAGCTAGTGGGAAATGAAAGTTCATTAGGGATGTTAAGCCTTATAGAATTGGCCCAAGCTAACCAAGAGGGGAGGTGAATTGGTATTTTAAAAAATTTTCTTTTCACAAAGAACAACAATCACATAAACCAAAATCACACCATGAAAAAAATAAATGCGGAAATTAAAGTGCGGAAGCAAGAAACAAGAACACAGAGATTTATAGTGGTTCGGTCAACTCGACCTATGTCCACTCCCCGGAGGCGCCCTCCGAGTATCGCACTACAATCGTGACTCTCCTTTAGCCCCCACAGCTAGGTAGAGAAGCCTTCACAAAGAACCTCCTTTTTGTCACCCCGGCAAGGCAGAGAACCTATCTCCTTTTGCTTCCTCCTGAAGCTGGCAGAGAACCACAACCAGATGCTAACTCCTTACCTCTACCGACCCTTCCACGGATGAGAAACTCCAGACGAAGAAGAAGCAGAGCGATCCTAGAAGCAACCCTTGTGAATCCCCTCACAAGCTCCCCCTCACAAGATCCTCTCACTCTCCCTCTCTCTCTTTCTCTCCTCAAGGCCTTCTCAGGCCAAGGAAGCAGCAAAAGATTATTCAAAATGTTGAACAAGAGCTCTTAAATAAAGAGCTTCAAAGGAGCTCATTAATTACAAGTTGCCGACAATATCGTCTAGGCCGATATGGACATCGGCTTGGTCGATCAGTACAAATCTCAGAAGATCGGCCAGAGCATCGCCCTGAATGCAAACTGGACGATTTAAAATTGGCTTAATCATCCAGGCCGATCTCACGATCATCCCGGCCGATCAGTTCAAATCAGAGGAAAATCGTCCAGAGCATTGCCCTGAATTTGAGCTGGCCGATATTTAACGTCCTGAAGTAACTAAGGTTTTTGAATAGATCGTCCTGGCTGATCCTGCGATTGTCCAGGATGAAATGATCGTATCAATCATCCTTAATTACTCCCTTGATTTCCTGATCAATTTAGGCATAATTTGTGAATATCGTCCAGGCCAATTAATGATCGTCCTGGCCGATTATTAAAAAATACAATATACCTTAATTGTCTATGGCGACAACTTCTTTCTATTTTGAGCTTATCATCCTGGCCAATACACGTATCATCCAGGATGATCTATTAATGACGGCTGCCTTAATTAAGAATCCTTATTTAGACTTTTTGTTTTAAGCTTGATCATCCAGGACGATGTAAATATCATCCTAGCTGATGTGGATAAAAACAGAAATTCTAAGCTCTCAAGTGTGTGTGTATGTGTGTGTAGGGTTACTTAGCATCAGTCTCTTTGACCATTACAAATAGACTCAAGAAGAGAAAAACAAAGTACAGACTAACTCAACCCTTTACACAATCTTGAACTGGCTTCATTTGTTCGTCCGATCTTTTATTCCTGAAAAGTTAGAAGTAACAAGCAGTCCAAGAGAATCAATAGTGTTTGTCAATCATCAAAACATAAGTCATGAAAATAGATTCTTACAGTCACTTGATTATTGTATGTGTATCTTAGTCCAGGAAGGATATACAAAACCAACTAGATTTGTTGATGGAGTTAGAGTTGAAACACCTTTTGCAGACTGGACAGTAGAAGAACGTGACTTAGCATAACTAAATGACAAATGCTTGAATAGTTTCTTTTGTACTTTAAAATTTGAAGACTACATGCGGGTTTCCACTTGCAAAAGTTGAAAGGACATATGGGATAGACTTTGTATAACATATGAGGGGACTAATGAGGTTAAACAATTAAGACTCAATATCTTGTTGCATGATTATGAATTGTTTCGTATGAAACCTAATGAATCCATTCCTGACATGTACACAAGATTCACACAAATTGTTATCTCTTTGCATGCACTTGGTAGGGATATAACGAATGCTGAAATAGTTAATAAGATTCTTTGTTGTTTACCTACTGCTTATGATGCTAAAATTATTGCAATTACAGAGTCTAAGGATTTAAACATTTATTCTATTGACAATCTTCTTGATTCGTTTATTGCTTACGAGCAAGGAGCTAGCCAAAGAAAGCTTGATGCAGGTGAACCACGAAGGGAGAAGAACATAGCACTAAATGTGGAAGAGTCTGAGAGTGAACACTCACAACCTGAGGATGAAGAAGACATCACTTTGATGACTAGACAATTCAGAAGCTTTCTGAAAAGGAAGCAGAAGAAACGTCAACAATGGATTAAAGGTAAATTCAGTAGAAATACCAAGGTTTCAAATAATGTTTTGCTATGAGTGCAGGAAACCTGGATATATAAAGACATATTGCCCTAAACTCAAAGCCAATCCTAGCAAAGAGAAGGTAGAGGAGAAACCTACTATAAAGAAGGGCAAAAAGAAGTTTCAAAAAGCTTTCTGGGTGGACTTAGCTTCAGATTCATCAGAGATTGAAAAAGAAGAGAAAGTCACTAATTTGTGCTTAATGGCTGACAATCATGATCACTCAGATCAAGAAGATGTATGTGACTTAACTTATGATAAATTATTTGAAGTTTCTGAACACATGCATGATACATATAGAAAAATGAAGAAAATGCATGCTACTCTAAGTCTAGAATTTGAAAAACTTAAAAAGGAACATGAAATCCTTAGGAAAGATCATGCTTTGATTGATAACAACCACATGAAATTACTTGATGAGTTTGATGACTTGAATAAAAATCATGAGAATTTAAAATCATCCTATATAGAACTCGAGAAAGATTTTAAGAATTCTAAGGATGAATTTGAGAGCAAACTTTATAGAAGTAATTATACAAATTGAATTTTGGAAGATATGAATTCATTTTACAAATTAACCATAAAAGCTCTCGAGGATAATAGGATTCTGCCTAAACTTGAAGATTTTACTATTCCTATTATGTATCATAAATTTATGCACTCCCTGAAAAGACAGATGAATGTTAAAAGACTTAAAAATCAATTTCCCTGAAAAGACAAGTAAAATATAATAATTGTGGATTGTTTGGACATATAGCTCACACATGTACTTTAAAGATAAAAACTAATTTGGTGTGGAAACCTAAGATGCATAAACCTAGACATATCATACATGCATCTGATTATAATTTGCTACAAGGTGAACCCAAACTTGTTTGGGTTTCCAGGTCTAACATTTGATAATTTTGTAGGGACGCTCTAACACAAGACCTCGTGAGAGCATATGGTACCTGGACAGTGGATGTTCAAAGCACATGATTGGAGATACTGCTCAATTCATAACGCTGGAAGCCAGGAGTGGAGGCAAGGTTACACTTGGAGATAACACCACAAGGAAGGTGGTTAGGACAGGTATGATTGGAAATTTAAAGATTTTTTTCATAGACAATGTATTATTGGTTGAAGGCTTAAAACATAATTTGTTAAGTATAAGTCAGCTATGCGATAAAGGTTACTGTGTTAAATTTTTTCCTACTAGCTGCATATTAAGCCTAAATGGTAAAGATATTTTGAATGAATAAAGGGTAAACAATATTTATATGTTAGATTTAAATTGCATTCAAACTCCTACTGTTTTTAGTTTGAAAACTGTATCTGATGAGTCATGGCTTTGGCTAAGAGACTTTGTCATTCTAGCATGAAAAATCTTAGGAGGATTACCCAAAAGAATTTAATGAGAGGTATACAAAAACTAGAATTTACTAAGGACCACCTTTGTGATGCATGTCAATTAGGAAAATAGGTGAAGTCCTCTTTTCAGTCCAATAAGGATCTTAGAACAAATAAACCATTGGAGATTTTGCATATGAATCTTTTTGGACCAGTTGGAACTGTGAGTCTAGGAGGGAAGGTATACGGCTTTGTAATTGTGAATGATTTCTCAAGATTTACATGGGTTAGATTTCTTTTTCATAAGAGTGAATCATTTGAGAAATTTAGAAATTTTTTGACTTGGATTCAAAGAAAACTAGGTTGTGAAATTATATCAATTCAAAGTGATCATGGAGGAGAATTTGAAAATGAAAAGTTTGAGAATTTTTGTAAGGAGAAAGGAATTGATCACAATTTTTTAGCACCTAGAACCCCTCAGCAGAATGGGGTAGTCGAAAGAAAAAATAGAATATTAGTAGAAGCCACCAGAGCAATGTTGGCAGAATACTCACTTCCAAAATATTTTTGGGGTGAGGCGATTAACACTGCATGCTATGTTCTGAATAGGGTGAATGTGAGATTTTGTTTAAATAAAACACACTATGAGTTCTTAAAAGGAAGAACACCTAATTTGTCTCATTTGTATGTTTTTAGTTGCAAGGTGTTTATTCATAACAATGGAAAATTTGCCTTAGGAAAATTTGATCCAAAATCAGATGAGGGAATTTTTGTTGGGTACTAAGTGTTGGAAAATCTTTTAGAGTATTCAATAAAAGAACTTTGAGAATAGAGGAAACCACACATGTTGTATTCGATGAATCAAGAAATTTGGAAGAGCCAAATATTATAGATGATGAGATTGAGGATAACTCCCAAAAGATTGAAAGAATAAATTTGAAAGAAAATGTGGAAGAAAATTTGGAGATAGAAAATCCTTTGCCTAGAGATTTGAGATTTTCTAAAAACCACCCAAAGGAGTTGATAATTGGTGAACCTAGTGTGGGTGTAAGAACTAGGCATGGATTAAACAAAGAAGTCAATCATTCTGCCTTCATTTCAACTATAAAACCCACTAATATTAATCAAGCACTTTCGGATGAATTTTGGATATTGGCCATGCAAGAAGAGTTGAATCAATTTGTAAGAAATAAAGTTTGGGAATTAACTATAAGACCAAAAGATCAAAGTGTAGTTGGAACTAAGAGGGTATTCAAAAACAAAATGAATGACTCAGGAGTAGTCATTAGAAATAAGGCTAGATTAGTTGCAAAGGGGTATAATCAGATTGAAGGGATTGATTTTGAAGAAACTTTTGCCCCTGTAGCTAGACTTGAGGCAATTAGGGTTTTGCTAATCTTTGCCTATTTTAGAGGATTTAAATTGTATCAAATAGATGTCAAAAGTACATTTTTAAATGGGGTAATTCAAGAGGATGTATTTTTAGAACAACCTCCAGGCTTTGAAAATTCTAAATACCCAAATCATGTTTTCAAGTTGAAAATGGCATTATATGAATTAAAACAGGCACCTAGGGCTTGGTATGAGAGGTTGAGCACCTTCCTACTTAAAAGATCATTTGAAAAAGGAAGTATGGATACAACTCTCTTTTTGAAGAAATATGGAAAGGATATACTCATTGTTCAAATTTATGTGGATGATATCATTTTTGGATCTTCAAATAAAAATCTTTGTGATGATTTTTCTAAAACAATGAGTAGTAAATTTGAGATGAGTCTAATGGGAGATTTAAGTTACTTTTTAGGTTTTAGCATTAAGCAAATTGAGGAAGGAACATTTCTAAGTCAATCAAAGTATGTTAAGGACATCCTTAAAAAGTATGAAATGGATAATGCTAAACCTGTAAGTACACCAATGAGTTCCTCAATTCAGTTGGATAAGGACCCTAAAAGAAAATCAGTTGATCAAAAGAAATTTAGAGGAATAATTGGATCTTTACTTTACTTGACTGCTAGCCGGCCCGATATCATGTTTACTGTTTGCTTGTGTGCTAGATTTCAATCAGATCCAAAAGAATCACATTTGACAGCAGTGAAAAGGATTTTAAGATATCTGTTAGGAACTCAGAACTTAGGAATTTGGTATCCTAAGTTTAGCTCTTCATTTGAAATAATTGGTTATTCAGATTCTGATTTTGTAGGATGTAGGGTGGATAGGAAAAGCACTTTTGGAACATGTCAATTCATTGGAAATTCTTTAGTCTCTTGGTCTAGTAGAAAACAAAATTCAGTAGCCCTATCTACTATAGAAGCTAAATACATTGTATTAGGAAGTTGTGTAGCACAAGTACTTTGGTTGAAACAATAGTTGATTGATTTAGGATTGTCTATAGGCACTATTCCAATTTATTGTGATAACACTAGTGCTATTTGTATTTCTAAAAATCCTATTCAACATTCAAGAACCAAACACATAGACATAAGGCATCATTTCATAAGGGATCATGTATCCAAGGGAGAAATTGAACTCATTCATGTTACAACTAAAAATCAACTTGCAGACATTTTTACAAAACCTTTAGCCTTTGATATTTTCAGTGTATTAAGAACAAGGCTTGGTGTGATTGATTTGAATGCTTAAATAAAAATATTTTCTGCAACATTGATATTTGTTTTTTCTAGTAAATGTTTTTGTGTTTGTTATTTTGTTGTTGTTGTGTTTCTTAGTTTTGATTTGTGTGAATGATTTCATTTTGTTTTGTTTTTGAATTGTAGTTTTTGTTTGAGTGCAAAATTTTTTTTAAAGTCATCATCATCCTGGACAAAATCATTTCGTACGGGACGATTTGTGTAGTATGACAAACTGTGGGATTTTGAACCATTTTAAGTGAAGTTTTAATGTACTTTGAATGTACGATCGGATCGTCCGGGACGAAATATTTTTCAAACGACGGGATGAATGAATGGAGCAGTTGAATGGATAAGGCAGATTTTAATATGAACTTCGTTTGTACGAACCTTTGGTTCGTCTGGACGAACACATGTCGGTTCGATATAGGGGACATTTTCAATTGTCATTAAAATGATATAAGTTCTGATCGTCCCGGAACGAACACGTGTTCGTCTATACGATCAGACCGGTCAAAAGTCTGTATGAAAGGATGCTTCATAAGTTGTGTTGATTACGAAAAGCCGTTTCATTTTGGTCATATTAGATCGTCTGTACGAAATATTTTCGTACGGGACGATCGAGAATTTTCATACGGGATGAACATTTTTTGTCTGGTATGAACATGTCATTTTTAATATATAGGCTGGCCTTTTTAACTCAATAGTCACACACTAAACATCACTTTCAACTCCTTTCTTACTCTAGATCACTTTCAAATGGTCAGTTCAAGCAAGCGTCAAAAGGTCTTAGTCAAGAAGCCTCATAGGAATTCATCCGAAAACTTTCTGTCCAAAGCAAATGAGGATTCTTTTCCTAGATTTGGTTCTGCCAAAATCACTCCTTCCCGAATTTTAATTCAAGAAGATATTACCTTTAAGGTAATGCATTTATTTGCTTCAACTCAGTTTCAATTTATCCTTACTCTGGTCCACCTCTATAACAAAGAAATCTTCCACTATTTTCTAGCCAATATGTTCTTCAATTCTGACCACTCTGTGATTCGCTCCTATGTTTTCAAATAAAAAGTTGAAATCACAAAACACGTCTTAGGAACTTTTCTACATTTAAGGACTGAGAGGAGTAGAGCCCATACCTTAATCACCAATGATACATATAAATGGTATGAAATTAATAGGGCGATTAGAGGAAATGGTTTAACTGAGCATGTGGCTAGGGTATCTGGTCTTGTCCGTAATGCTCACATCATCCAACATGTTCTTAGAACTTCAATTATTCCAAAAGCTGGTGATAGAGTCAATATTACCCCACTTCTTTCTATGGTGACTTTTCTAATCATGACAAATGAACCTATAGATGAAGCCCAACTTATTCTTGACTACCTTTATGGGCTTTCTAAAATTAGCCATGCAGAATAGAAAAGAAAAAGGAATATTGCTTTAGGACACTTAGTTTCCTATGTTATGCGAAAGAAGTAGAACTTAGTTCATCTTGATCAAGAGTATGAAGAACCGCTCTATTACAATGACGGATCATTTAGAGTGATCTTCAAGGAGGAATCAGGAAAAACACATGTCATCAGTGATACAGAAGAAGAGCCTGAAGGTGCACCTGCTCCTACAAATGAACCAAATTATCAGAATTTGGTTCAAAGATTTGATCAGTTAGAGACTCATTTTGATCATCGCCTTGATCAAATTGAGACTCATTTACAACAACAGGCTGCTCAATATCAACATGACATGGGCTATATGAGGGAGCAAATGAATGATATTAGTACCAATGCACTTATGATGAGTACATATTTTAACCTCTTTGGTGGTGCTCCTCCTCCTCCTCCTCCAGATCAGGGACCGTTCGAGTGATTTTTGCACTTTTTGTTTTGTGTTTGTGTTGTTATGGTTTATGTGTTAGTTGTTGTTTTGTTGTATCTCTTTGGATGGATTTTTAGATGTATTTTCTTTTTTTTCTAGATGGTGTGTATTGATATCGATTGGAGTGACTGTAATATCTTTTTGATATCAATATAAGTAAACATGTCTTATCTTTATCTTGTTTCTGAAATGTGTGTTTAATTATGAAAATCTTTGGATTTTATTTTTTTATCAGTGCTATAATTCTTAAAATGCAAATTAAAAATCATACTCATTAAAAAAATTTAATTTTTCTAAATTTAAGTTTAGCTTATAACTTGATAATAATTAAGATTATCAAATTTCATGTCTCTTGTTTAGACTACATTAATTTATTATTGCAATTGTGATGTTTTTCATATTTTGTATTTCACTCTTCAATTAATATTTATGCACTTAGATTAATTTGAAAACTTTGATTAATGACTTTGGAAAGAATACAATTACTCTTGACAAATGTACAAATGTACAAAAATAAAAAAGAATGCGCAATGGTTCGCAATGTGAAAAAGAGGCACAAAATAAGCCCAATAAATGCAAATATGTACAAAAGTGTGCCACAAATTTGAAAAAGATGAGCAAAGCGCCACTTGTGGTAGTTATTTCTTTCCAGACTCTTTTAATCTTCTCATTCAAATTGATCTTGTGTTCATTCATGTATATTGAATTTTGAAATATATAATTTTTTTTCATCCTCTTTGAAATGATGTCTCTATCTAAATGTCTAAATTAAATCATGTTGTTTGATAAATTTTTTATTATCTAAGTTATGTCTCCTCTTGAATTATATGAATTATTATGATTTGCCTAATGTACTAATTTTTATTTGCATAACTTTATTACAATCACTGTTAAGAATGAATTATCAAATGATTTTCATATGTCTACTTGCATTACAAGTTCTTTTTTTCTTCTTCACTTTTTGTTGTTGTAAAAAAGGGGAAAAAATAATTGTTTGTTGTGATCGTGTCGTTGGTTTTTGTCTGTTTGGTCTTGTTTTGTTCGTTGTCGTTGTTTTGTTCGTTGTCGTTGTTTTGTTCGTTGTTGGGTGTTTTTGAAATTTTTGAAAATAAAAATTTAAAATTTTTTGTGTTCAATGACCCCTTATTTTCACTTGTTCATTAATTCAGGGGGAGTTTAGGAGATTCTTAGAATTTAAAATTCGACAAACAATAATTGTTTTTCCATCATCAAAAAGGGAGAGATTATTAAGAGAGTTGCTATTTGCATATGTTACATTCTTGCAACTTGTATAGTTTTGATGATTTCAAATATTATTATTTTATGTGCAGTTATCTCCTAACATTTTTTGGAAGAATTATTTTTGCTCTTGTGTGTACTAACATTTCAGGAAAATTAAACTCCAAACTATGAAGACTTCAAATCAAATTCATCATACAATTCTTTGCAAATTGGAGCTCTAAATTGTTCTTTGAATTGAGAGGGAGTGATTGTAATTGAGTGAATAAAAACACACACACACACACACTTAAGGAGACCTTACAAAATTTGTACTGATCGTATGGGACGAACCTAGTTCGTACGGGACGATCAGGTTAGTTTTCTCTCCGTAAGAGCAATGGAACGAACTGGAGTTGGAGGGAATTTTTCTAAGTCCTGATCGTCCAGGAAGAATTTATTTTGGTCTCAGGACGAGTTAGGCTCTGTAAAAATTTCGTTCAGACGAAATCTATAATCGTGCCAGGATGATTTCTTCTCTGTAAAAATTTCGTCCTGACGAAATCCAAATCGTCCCAGGAAGAATTCTTCTTTGTAAAAATTTTGTTTAGACGAAGTTCATTATCGTGCCAGGATGAGTTGCTCTCTAAAAAAATTTTGTCCGGATGAAGTCCTGTTCGTCCCAGGACGATGTGAACCGACTTACCAAAATTGATTACGTCCATGCAGTTATTTGGGAACCGACCTATGGTATAACGGATCGTACCGGATGAACCTAGTTAGTGTTGACCTCGATTTTGGCTCGAGTGTGCTCGAACACCTTCGAGTGATTTAATCAGACATCGTCGAGTCCAATTTGAGCTCGAATTGACTCGACTCGAATCGGATTAGACCCGACTATGCTTGATTAGACTTGATCATCTTATTCTGGTCGCATCGTACCCTATTTGATTTAAATTATTTTTGGACTTAATTTTGCGCGATCGAATTCGTTGTGCCGACTCGAACCCGAATTGACTCAAATCGAGTCGAATTCGGACTCGAGTCTGATCTGAGCTCAGTCAATTTGGACTTGATCCAACTTAATTTAATTCTACTAAAATCCATTTGCCCTTTTAGATAATTTGAATTCATCTTCTAAATCGAGGAATAGATCGGACGGCTTTGGTCGAATCGACGAGATTTCAGCGTGATTTCTGCGATCCTCTACAGGCAAAGCAGCGATCTGCTTCAGAGGGCAGCTTCCTTTCGCGTGTTTTGAGATACTGCAGCGAAGGATACGGGGAGGCAGGCTTCCTTCTTCGGCATCGCTCCGAATGAAGACTTCAGGCGTGACTTCGTCTAGGGCAGGACTTTTTTTGGCTCCCTCTCTCACGCTCTCGCTCTCCCTCTCTCTCCCTCGATTGTTCGCAAAACTCATCCGACTCCAAGCCCCCTTGCTCGTTCGATTTCGCGGATCCCAGACGAGCCGAGCTCCCTCCGACGCCTCCCTGCTCCCGTTGCCTTGGCCAACGTCAAGCCGGACAGCCGAACCCGAGCTCCCTGCTCTGTCCGACGGCAGCTCCATCGAACCCCCCCCTTGGCGAGCCCGAACCCGACGCCTCCAGTCATCCCGAAGTCGCCTCGCCTCCAACCGTCCTGACGCCTGGATCTACCCAAACTCCTCTTCTTTGCAAGGTAAGTATTTCTCACTGCTTCCCTTTTCTTCTTCTTCTATTTCTTCTCCCTTCTTCTTCCTTCCTTCTTCCTCTTCTTCTTCTTTTTTTTTTTTTTCCCTTCACCTTCTCTTCCTTTGCTGCACTTAAATAATATATCTTCCATATTAGTGAATGAAAAGAGTAATGTTTTTTTTTTTTTTTTAGTTTCTTGGCAAAAGAAGATCTGAGAACAAAATGAATTGTTCATTTTAGCCCTTATACTTATATGGAACGATTGTCATGTGGGTAGAGAAAGAGCTTTGATAAATTGCGTGGAGAATTTTAGTTGAACTTTAGGCGTGAATCATGGTTTTCATGATAGCCTGTTTTACAGAGCTTTACAAACTTTGCATATAAGATGTTCGTTGAAATGCTTTCAAGAGAAAGCCATAGACATTGGTTAATGATGAAGTTTTATTTGGTAATGTGTTCTTGGAAAATCCTCTTTGATGCATTGTTAAACAAAAAAGAGGAGGAGAATCTTAAAACATATGTGATCACTTAATGAAATATGTGTAGAGCTATAGACCTTGTTTATCATGAATGTCTCTTTTCCAACTCATCGTTTGTGAATGAAGACCTTATGCTTCGAGGGGGAGGTGATCGAAATGGTTTTGATCTTTGTCATAAATTGGAGAGTGCATTCACTATTATCTCTTGTTGACTGATTTTTGCTACATCTCCTTGGTTATCAAGAAATGTGTTAGCCCTCTTTGGGAGACGCCGAAGGTTATTGTCGAGTTTGCTAGAATATTCATGGGCTTGTTTTATTTTGAGAGGAGTAATTGATACATGTACTTTACTTTTGGAATCCATAGCATGTAGTTTAAAGGGCTTTGATACAACGTGGAAATATATCTAAAAAAAAAAAGATGGCTTTGCATTACTTCCTAAATTTTCTACACTACTTATTTGATTAAATACTTTGGAAAGATTGTACTTCTTATGTCATCCCTTTTAGTTGTGTATCGCTCGCACGAAGTCTTGTGGCTTGGCTCGGTTGTGTTACCCGTCTACTAGTTAGCGAAAATCTCATGTTCGTTACTTAATGGTTGTTTAATCGTTGGATGATATGTGATTTGGGAAGGCTTCTTGCACTTCATGAAATTTTGCTACATGGAAGCATTGTTTCTTTATAAGCATTTGAGTACAAAAATCGGAGAATCAACCTTGTTTAAATTTCTTCTTCTTTTTTTTTTTGCTTCATATGTGTCTTGTTGAGGTGGCCATTGCATAAATCTTGAGTAACCTCATGAGGCTTTGTGGTGTATACGGCATTACACTCTTAGATCTACCGATTTCTAAGTGAATGTGTTCACTCTCCATGGTAAATTTTATGGTTGATTTTGGCATTATCTGTTAGTTCGCAATCTTACCAAACTTGTTGGTTTCGCATTGTTTTGAAATGAGTAGTTAGCATATGAGCCTACTTTTATTTTATACCACATGATTTAGAAGTCTTAAGAGTAAATGGTGACAAATAATGAGAAACTATGGTAAATTCCTTATCAAAATATGTACATTAGATGTTGGTATTAATGCATCGTTAGAAAATTGTATAAGTCTTGATAAGAACAATAAAAGGGAAATGTTGGGTGAGCATGGCTTGTCTCATTCGAACATAGCGAGAGCTTTTGCGATATGTTTTTAAGCCTCTGCAATCGTCATTTATGAATGATTTGCTTGGTCGTTTTCTTGCACAATGGTTAAATGACTTTGGTAGTTGACTTGGAGAGCATGTTACATGAGATTGTTATAAAAAATGCTTTAAAGAAAAAAAATATACTTTGTAGATTGTTCTTCATTGCAATGTTGGAATTTACACATGTACTTGAAAGCATGATCTCTACATACTTTTAAAAAATAAGGTTCCAAACTATTTTGGAAATATATTATATGTAGAATTTTCCTGTTTTAATACCCCGAATTATGGTAGGAATGGTATAAGTGCAGATTTCTGTCGTTTTGAACTTCCGCATTGAAGCAAAATGAGATATGTGCAGTTTTTTTTTCTGTTTTAACCTTTAGATTGCTTTGGGAACAAAATAAGAGCATATTTTCGATGTGTTTTACGTCCCAAATTGTTGTGGAAATCAATTGGATGCTTTTTCTACTTGTTTCATACCCCAAACTGCTTAAAAAAAATGAGATGTTAGCATCTTTAGCACCGTAAGCAAGTGAAAGATTTATTATATAATTATACTTGGTTAATACTCACTCAACATAAAGGAGATTTAGTAAATTTTAATTCCATTCATGTAAGTGCGGTATGTGTAGGAAGATTTGAACTGGAACCTTTACATCTTTGATATTCCATTTATAAACTATTCTGTTTGCATCACTATGAGAATTTGTTGGAAAAGCTTTCGTATGCATTCATGTTGTAAAGATTTATTTTTACATGAGAACGAATCTTATATTTGAATTAGAGACTTATTTGGAATGGTTGGTAGCATGTAGCATAAAAATACAAATTTGTTGGAACAAATTCATGTCTATTTTGAATCAAGTTATAAATGAAATGCTTATGTTCATGATCAGTAAATGCTTATTTTTCATACCTGCCTAGAAAGAAATTCTCAACTGCTTTTTGAACTAAATGCGTTATTACCTATGTTATTAGAGATGTTGTTTTAATGATTGGAGAAAATAGGTTGACTTTTGACAAAATGTTGCAAATTGTTTTGCATTTGATTTCATGATTGAAAGCCTAGCTAATCGCTTTGTATCGAGAGCTTTTATCGACGTTTTGCGAATTGTTTTGAGCTGAAGTTTTGTAGCATGTTTTTGTGAATATTTCTTAAATGGAGGACTTCCCAGTGCCCATTTATTTGAGAAACTTTCACAAACTACCCCACACCAAACTAAGAGGGAGGCACTTGATTATTTGTTATTTTGTAGGATTTTGTGTCAAAGAATTTTGATAGATGATTTTTTTTTTCTAAGGATTTGTGTGATACTTAGTTTAGAATTTTTTTTTTTTTTGCAAGTTATGTTGGAATTAATTAGACTTGTGTTAGAAGCTTTTAGTGTCTTTTGGAAACAAATGGTGCTTTCTCATTTGATTTAGTTCTCTTAGTGTTTATCTCTAAATTTTTTTTTTTTTTTTGAGTTTTGGGATTTGGAACTTTAGGTACCTTTGTGTTAAGAAACCTTTAGTGTCTTTTTGGAGCAAGATAGTCATTGCTCATTCGGATTTTCTTCCCTTAGTATTAGCTTCTAAAATATGGAATTTTGGATGAATCTAAAACAAGAGAGAGTTTGGTTGTAGGTTTAGTTTAGAGGTCTTTCTCCTTAGTCGTTGTAGGGTCTGGTTTAGAGTGTTATGGGTAGATATGTCAAACGTATCAAGTGCCTCGTTTGGAGTGGGAACAGCAAATGGCATTGTTGCTATTATAGGATGCACTTGGCTTCTACGAAGTGTATCCAATAACAACAATGCCCACATCCCTTTTTCGTATTCGATTTTCGTTTCTCTTTCTTTCTTTTGCATTTAGTCTCATTTTTTCTTTGCCGTTAGCTTTCTTCGTCGTTTCTTTTGCGCTTTGACACTACGCACGTACAAAATGAGGAGAATCTAAAAGACAAGTGGCCCAACAAATAACTAAAAGGTACGTTCTAATTTTTATTGCACTTTTCATTTCTTTACACTGTTGTTTATTTATAGAACTGCTCTAATACATGTCTTTTCTGTGTCTTGCGAGGTACTATTTTGGAAAGCAATGGATAATGAACACTTGGAGCTGGAGCTAGGACAATGGGATCCAAGCATCAGTCGTCCCTACTCATCTAGTAGGGGCGCTACGGGCGGAACCACCGGGTCATAGCCCCCGGTGCTGTAAGTTTACTAAAACTTAGAAGACCTTTAGGGGCTTAGATGGTTGTGCGCCCCCCACCCTTAGGGCCTTAGAAGCTTCAATTATACATTTAGGATTGCTTTTATTTTCATTTTTAGAGCCCCAAAACCTTGTGACATCCGTATAGAGGTCTTAGGAATTAGAAAACAATACAACTTTTTTTATCCTACAACACTAGTGACATATAAGGACAAAAATTAAGGACTGAGTCTTAGAAAACATAGACTTAGGATGCATGCTCCCTATAGGATAGAGACATTAAAACAACAGAAAAACTTAGTGACACGCTTTCCTAGATTTAGGTTTTATTTTCTTAATCTACTAATAATCAACCAACTAATTCCAATCTAATTCTGAAAATCTATTAAAACACTTAACTCTTAATTAAGTTTTAATTAACATTCATAACCATTTAACTTTAAGTCTAAAATGCAAACCTAAATCAATCCTAACTAACTTAATAATTGATTCATAACCAATTTAAAATTTAAAAGATGTAGACTATCTTAGGAGACTAAAATACAAACTAAACTCATTAGGATAAAAGATTTCTTAAAGGTCCAAACTTAGAATAATCTCTTAAAAGTAATCAACAAATCTCTTAATACGCAACAACCGCTCCAAAAGTGAAGTTTATTGGATGGACTACTCCGGGCTGCGGGGCTAAGTGTCCTAAGGAGGCTGGTTCCTCGAGCCTGGTGGCACAACGCCACGAATGAATCTAATGGAGCGTCAAAACTTAAAATTAATTTTTCTAATTGGCATAATTCAAAACTTGATTAATAAATGATTTAATTTATCCTTTTCTTTTCCTTTTAACAACCAACTGCAATAATTCAACAAAGTTAATTATCACTGGGTAACCCAGGCCTACGAGGCTATTAAGTTAGCCCCAAGGAGGGTGAAATAAACCTCACGGCCTCGGTGTGAAACAAAGGTGATAGTTAATTAAACATTAAAAATAAAATATCCCTAAAATCAATCCTAAAATACTAATACTTGAACTTTAACCAAATTCTTTCCTTTGCCCTTCTTAACAAATAAAGAAAATATACAAACAACTCTAAACTAAATCATCCTATATAGGACTTACCAAAACCACACAGCCTACACACACACTTAGATGAGCTTGCTAGGACACGACTATTAGCTTTAGGTTAGGATTTTGTTCTGCTTTTCTTTTCTGTTCTTTGTTGTGACGCTTTGCATGTGACCTGTGTGCTGGTTGTTCTTTTTGCTACCTGTTGTAGCTTTTCTGCTGTGTTGTTTCTGTACTACTTTTTCTAGTCTTCTTTTCTGCACTGTGGTTGTGACGTTAGAATACCCATAGGTTAGGCACGCTCTTTTATACTAATGCTGTCTTCCTGCAGGTGGCCGTGCTCATATAATGCTGCTAAAAAAGGGGGCTAAAAATTAATGATTATTTATAACTGCTTTAGGTACCTGCTTCAGCTGCTTAGCCCCCAATAATCAGAGCACGGCCAAGTGATTGATGTGCGCATTTTTATTCACATATATAACTGCTTGGGTGAAATTTTTATTATAACTGCTTAGGATAACCCCTGCAGGAGAGTCTAGATTTTCTATTTTTTGATGCAATGTATTCGATAGTGATTATTGTGAAGATCTTAAAATAAGGCATTTTTAAAGAGATAGGAATCCAAAGGGAAAAGTAAACCCTTACAGAGGGTTTCCTTTTTCATTTGGATATCCTTTTGGAGCGTTCACTACGAGGAGTCCAAAGGGAAAAGTAAACCCTTACAGGGGGTTTCCTTTTTCATTTGGGCATCCTTTTGGAGGACGTACTACAAGGAGCCCGAAGAGCTGAAGATGATCCAAAGACGAATCAAGGAAGAAAAGAAGAAGACTGAAGAGATATAAAAATGCCTCATTTTAAAGATTTGCGTCATTTCCGGGTTGTTGACGGTGGAGCCCGGCCACCTTTACTTACTGTACTTTGAGATGTAATATTGTATGGCACTTGCCATGGACACTCTTTTTCGTGGGATTTTGTTTCTGTGTTGTGATTTACTTGCTCTGATTGCGCAGTAGAACCAGCATGCTTTTTATAGGTTTCTTTCTTGCATGTGCTTGTGTCTGACCGCTAGGCTCTTTAGGGATAAAATTTTTATACTCGTAATTATTAAATAAAAATTCTAAGATTAACTCACATAGAAATATAACGATTCTAGGAAATAGCCGGAATCGTCCGGGGTGGCATGCATGCATTCTCTCTTCTATTAGACAAATTTCCCCGCCTGCGGGTAGAGTCCGGATAATCTGGCCTATGAGGATGAAGTGCCGGACCTGGGAAAATTTAGTCATTCAAAAATTATTTTATAAAACCTTTTTAAAATTCATGCATATCTGATTTGGAGACTTTAACCAGCATAATTGCATTAGCAACTAATCAAATCAAAATCTAATTGCATTAGTTTTAGGAGCATTTTACCACTCATAAGTGTGGGATCAATTAGGGAATTTCTTAGTTGTCGATCCCAATTTCGGTGTCTAAACTACCCTCCCATCTTTCATACAGACTGGACAGCATGGATTTTATACGATTAGGTGGTTTTAGCTGGCTTCCTTTGTCAGACAAGGAGTAAGTCCAGATTGCATTAGCTAGGTCGTAGATGTTAGTGTTGTGTGTGCAACACTACATCTTTTATAGATTTAGGGTCTAAAGGCTAGTGGTACGAGTGTACCACTATATGCCTTATCGGTGGGTAAGTCTTCCTTTCTTTCGGAGGCTATAAATCCTGCCCATCCGCGTCATTCAGATGACGCCACCTCCCTCTTTCTCTCATGCATGTCTGAGTGCGTTGTCCCTCTTTCTTTTCTCCAGTTTTCTCTTCTTCAGACCGACCGGATGTTGACTGAACCTTGTATGACCGATCGAGCCAAGTTGGGACATTCCCCTTTGATTAGGAAAACCTAGAAATCCCTTGCACTAAACCCACTTTAGAGAAGATAATCTAACATCCTTAATCGAGAGTTTTCTTGGACCAAGGTCTAAGATGTAATTAACTACGGGGGCTTGCGCCCGTAGGAAACCGATCCCCACAATCAAATAAACCCTATTCGATGCTGATGTATCGAATAGGGGAAATCTCGTGAACTTTTGGGTTATAGATATTATTATCCATCGAGGTTGGTAGGTGAAAGCCGCTATCCTCCATGGCTAATCGTATCTATAACTCCATCTGCTCTTCCATCGGCCTGCTTGTGCCGAGTGTAAAGGCCTACGACCATCTTGTCCTACGGGATAGTGTGATCGTACTCTTTGCATTCGAACCACACGAGCAGAATCCTTTCGGAGACCCACAGATGTCTGGCGACCACGGTGGGACGGGTTTCTCTCTCCATCTTCGGATGTTAAATTATCTCCTCTTGTGTGCACTCCGGGTTTAGTGTTCTTTAGTTAGGTTCTTCTTCTTCTAGCCTTTATAGGCTATTCCGTCCCTTTCTTTCTCGTTCCTTCCGGTGCTTTTGTTTACGCTAATTGTTATTGTTTGTGGTAGCAGACAGTAGAAATGGCGTATTCTGGTCCGTCCGTTACTTTCTGTTTTGGCTCTGACTCGCGGGTGACACTCCCTGAGTCCCTGCTGACGAGCCCACCGGCGGGGGGGATCACCTTTGGATCCTTCACCGATTCGGCGTACGTCACTCTTGGCGGGCCGACCCCCTCCGAGGCTGCCGCATTCTCTCCACCTCAGAGGAGAGGACGCGCAGCTATGCGACCTTTCGGACGACCCGTTGCTCGGCAGCCAGCCCGGGCACCCGTTCGTCCAGTTGCTGTTCGTGCGCAGCCAGTGCGCCCGGTGGTTAGGCAGCCAGTGCCTAGGCCACTTCCTGTTCACCCTGTTCGTCCAGCGGTCAGGCGGCCAGCGCCTGTCGCTCCTGTTGTTCGAGTAGCCCCGGCCCCTCAGCGCCGGCAGCCAGCAGTTCCTTTACCTGTTGTTCTGGTAGAGGCTGCTCGTGCTCGAGTCTCTCCTCCTCCTTCCTCCTCGAGGAAGAGGGTTGCTCAGGCCGAGCTTCCTCCACCTTCTACTCGTCGGGTTTCTGTTTTCACCCGGTTGTCTCACCTTGAGATTGCCGAGGAGACCCCGACAGTCCCTTCAGTCGTTTCTGTTCCTCCAGTACAGTCTGTTGGTACTGATGTAGCTTCTTCTTCCACCTCCGGCCTTGGGAGAAGGGCTAGGAGAAATAGGAACAGGAGATTGCGATTAGCGGCATCCGATGCAGCAGTTCAAAGGATGGCAGATTCTCTGGCTCAGCAGGAGCCAATTCAGCAGAGGATGGTTCCCTTGCAGCGGGAGCCACGCAGACGTGTAGTTACCCCAGTTCCTGATGTTGTAGTCGCCCCTGAGATCGACGCAGTTCAGGGAGGACGCTTTTCCCCTCTAGTGCATAGTGGTGATGAGGAGGACGCTGCCCACATTGCAGCAGCCCCTCCTGTCCCCACTACTCTTCCTCACGCTCGAGTCCCCAGGGATACTGTCACTCGGACCCTCACTCAGAGGATCCGAAGCATTATCCGTTCAGCGCGCGGTAGAGGGCGTGTTAGTGAGGAGAGGTTACTCCATCAGATCTCTCAGGTGCATTCTCAGTTGCAGCGACAGTCAGTTAGACAGAGTTACCGGTGGCAGAGAGGACAGCCACCACGACAGCAGACTAGAGTTGTTCCCACTGATAGACCTCAGGCAGGTGCCCCTGCTGTTGGACGACGCCCTCGCCGTCATGGACGTCGCCCACAGTTAGAGCCTGTCCGATCCCAGCTTGGTTCAGTTGTCGTTGCCCCCTCCACTCAGTTAGATGTTCCTACCGGGTCCCGGCGTAGTAGATGGGTTTGGAGACGTCGGCAGGTGGATGAGCCTGTCGAGACGGAGCAGACAGTTGGTACGATTCGGCGAGTTGATACAGTCCCTTCAGTGTCAGTGCCAGTTCAGATGGATGTTGATGCAGTAGATGTTGACAGTAGTGCCCCGGCTCGAGTGGAGCCAGTTGCTGCTTCTAGTCCCCTTAGGATTTCTTTTCCTATGGGTCCGTACATAGATGCCCTTTGTCAGACCCTCTCCGATGATGACTTGCTTACAGAGGAGTCAGATGAAGACATTCCCGTTCACCGTGTCTGTGTTGTCACGAGACGAGGCACGTCAGACGAGCAGCATGAGCAGTACGATGATTTAGAGGAGCAAGGGGAAGCTGATGTACCTTCCACCTCAGCACAAGGTGGACCTCCCCGTTCAGTAGATACGGATGTCACAGTCTTGCAGTTACAGACTCAGATGGCGGAGATGGCCAGAGCCATGGCGGCGATGACCGCCCAGTTGATGGCGTTGGGGGCTACACCCCATGTTATGGATGTAGTTACTCCTACTACATCCAGAGACGAGCCAGTAGCACCACAGTCGCCAGCCCCAGAGCCTGTTAGAGTTGACAGAGTTCAGAGGGCAGTTCCGATGTCTCCCCCAGCAGTTCCTTTGAGTTTGCCAGTCCAGAGTCAGTCAGTACAGCTGTCACCAGTTCAGATTCAGGACATGATTGCACAGAGAGTTGATCAGGCTATTGCTTCTAGAAAGTCTGGGGATTCTGTTAGTAGAGGTCGCCCCTACCCGGTAGAGTACGAGCGGGAGCCTTACCCCGCTGGTTTTGTTCCTCCCCGATTTCGAGTTTTTGATGGGTTTGGGAACCCAAGACAACATGTGGCTCAGTATCGGGCCATATGTTGTAATATTGGTGGAAATGATGCGTTGATGCTTAGATTGTTTGTTAGTAGTTTAGGGGGAGTGGCATTTGAGTGGTATGCCGATCTCCCTAATGATTCAGTTCGTACTTTTGCTGAGATGGAGCAGTTATTTGTGCAGAGATTCATTAGTACTGAGCATAGAGTGACTGTTGGTGAGTTGGTAGTGACCAGGCAGCGCCCTCACGAGTCTCTACTTAACTATATAGTTAGGTGGAGAAACCTTAGTCTTCAATGTGAACCTCAACTGCAAGAGCAGCATGCAGTTGAGATTCTGTTGAAGAACATTGATGGTCCTATTGCTCCTTATCTGAAGGGTTTCAGCATTCGAACCTTTCAGAAGTTGTTAACCAAAGTCACTAGCCTGCAGGACAGCATACCCAGTGCAGTCCCTCCTAAGGCTGAGAGTCAACCCATCCGTAGACCTCAGCGTTTGGAGTTTTCTGGGGCACCACCTCCTAGGAAGGGAGAGGTGCATAGTACTTCTGATGCTCTTGATAGGGGCAAGAGGCCCATGGTTAGTTCAGTACCACAGCGCCCACCACCACCACGACCTCAATTTCAGCCCCGACCTCAGTTACCACTACCAGTACAGCCTCCTGGTCAGTTTCAGCCACGACCACAGAGTCAGCAGCCTAGGCCCTCTTATAGAACTCCAGAAAACCAACAGTATTTGCAAGAGAGGCTTAGCAAGGAGTATCCCTTTAAAAGGGAGAGTGTAAAGAAGATTTTCAAGTTTTTGGTCAAGAAGAACATTTTGACATTTCCACCCAACAGGAGAGTGGAAGAGGAGGGGCAGACAGAACATCCTTTGTATTGTCCATTTCATAAGCATATTGGTCATGTGATTGAAGATTGCTATGTGTTTAAGGATAGAGTGGAGAGCCTTATGGCTAGGGGTGAGATTCACTTGCAGGACAGCGACCTAGTGAATCCTCAAGGCAAAGTTGCTCAGGTTGTTCAGATGATTACTAGCTCCAGCCAGTGTGACAGTCAGTGTGGTGTTCAGAGCAGTGACAGTAGAGCACCTCTTAGTTCTGGGGAGGAGTGGCAGCTTGCACTCTCTCGCAAGACAAGAGGTATGATCAGACGGGCAGTTCAGAGTTCAGAGGCAGTTGAGAGGAGGCCCCCACAGGCCAAGTCGACAGTTGCCAGTCCAGTTTCTTTGCCAGTTTCTTTTTCTTCTTCTGTTGTAGTGCCTACTGAGCACATTTCTTCTACTCCTACTTGTATTAGAAAAATGTATGAAAGAGAGAAATTTGTTGTAACTTCTGAGGGGAAGACAGGATCTCTTCCAGCACTTACGCTGAAGGATTTTGTTCTCCCTCCAACTGATGATGAATTAATAGAAGAAAATGATTCTGGCTACTTTTGGTGTCTTTCTCCTTCTAGCTTTACTTCTTCTAGCATTCGTTCTTCTTCTGTTTTGTTTATTTCTGAAAATAATAACGATGATGATCTTTCCTTTGGAGAAGAGTTTGAATGTGAAGAAGAACCCGTGTTCGCTATTCCTGAAGGAGGTTGTTACATGGATTCAGAAGATGAATCCAAGAACACCCCTCAGTCACTTCTTAATGAACCAACACAGGCCATGTCGCCTGAACCAAATGAGTCCTCTATTGAATCTGATTCAATACGAGAGATACAGTTGCGTTCAGGTAAAGTCCTACCACCTAAAATGGCTAAGAATAATAAAGAGAAAGATAGAAACATCATTACCCAACAGGATGATCCTATCCCTCCTCCTCAAGCACCTGCTAAGGAGAAGGGAAAAGGCCCTCAGTTGGATGTTGATTACAATGTGTTGGCTCATTTGAGAAAAATTCCTTCTCTCCTTAGTGTTTACGATGCACTTATGATGTCTTCCGACTTGAGAGAGACTTTGGTGAAAGCTTTGCTTGAACCAGAGTCTTATCAAGCCTTTTTTGCCACTGAGTCAGTTAAGGATGCATGCTATTTGAGAGAAATGCCATGCATTACATTTTCAGACCAGGATCTTCTTTTAGGGACTCCTGATCATAACCGTCCCTTGTACGTCACCACTGAAGTAAATGGTTATGAGTTGAACAGGGTCCTCATTGACCAAGGAGCTTCAGTTAATATCCTTAATCATGCCACCCTACAGAGTCTCTCCCTTGGACATTTGAAACTAACTTCGGATAAGATTATGCTGAAGGGTTTCAATGATCAAGGTCAGCGAGCTCTAGGTTCCATTACTTTGCCTTTGCGTTTTGGAGATCTTTTGACTGAGGCGAAGTTTCATGTTATTGAGGCAGATACCTCATACAAGGCTCTCTTAGGAAGGCCTTGGATACATGAATATGGAATGGTGCCCTCTACACTGCACCAGTGCATGAAGTATATGAGGAATGACGTAGAGTTTTCCATCCTTGGAGATATTCAACCTTTTGCCGTGCATGAGGTCTCTATTTATGATGACGCCGAGCATTACATGCCTCGGAAAGTTCGTAGACCTCCCACTGCCCAGTCACAGGGTCCTATGCAGCCACTTGCACAGGGTCCTATACAGCCACTAGCACAGGGTCCATCACAGGTTAGGATTGGGGCAGATGTTTTCACTGAAGACCTTGATGAATCTTTACGATTTGTACTCAGGCGAGATGTTCCCCCTAGTAGAGGTAGGGGATTGCGTGGTAGGGGTCGGGGTAGAGAGTCAGTTCGCCCTCCGAGGAACTTTGATACTCGAATCCCTCCTCCTTCGCA
This sequence comes from Dendrobium nobile, assembly GCA_022539455.1. Lineage (NCBI taxonomy): Eukaryota > Viridiplantae > Streptophyta > Magnoliopsida > Asparagales > Orchidaceae > Dendrobium > Dendrobium nobile. The sequence goes on from CM039729.1 coordinate 34,040,649, forward strand.
CTTGTACACTTCCCCTTTGATTGTTGAGTCTGACTCTGATGATGAGATGATTGATGTTCCTCGTCACTCAGTCCCTTTGCCCGCCTTTAGTGTTGATCACAATTCCTATCCCACTTTCCATAGGAGTTTGATACCTCAAGGTGGTCTAGTTGTTGATAGTGATTCAGACGACGACGGAGATGTCGGACGTCAGACCACTAGCCAACAATCCCTTTCTCGCCAGATGTATGGGATGAGAATTGAGGAATCTCCTCCTCAACCTTCCCCTACACCTTCCGCCAGTGTCCGTGGTGCACTACCCGTAGATAGGCGCTCTGTACAAGAGCTGCATACCCTCTATGTGCCAGCACAATCTGCTTGGCATGCATCGTTGTTCCATAGTGTAGGTGTCCCACAGAGTACTGACATACAGGATTCTGTGGAATCCACTGCGGACGATGAGATCATGCCAGTTCCCCGATACTTTTCCCCTGCTGTGGATAACTTTGTTGAGCGAGGTCTTGTCCCTTCGACTTGGTCAGGTAGACAGGCCCAACAGCAAGCCCGTATTTGGCGAACTGATTTTCCTCGAACTGGGCAGGGTATAGGCTATTCTCAAGAAGATCAGTCCCCTTCCGCCAGCATTCAGGTTGTCTCGCATTCTTATCCGGTTGTTTCCATCTCCGATGATGAAGACCCGGAGGAGAATGAGGACAGGGTCCTTGAAGCCCCGCGTGAATTCGAAGATGGCGCTAGTTCTGCCATGGATGAATTGTGTGAGATCAATTTGGGCACTAAATCGGATCCTCGACCTATTTTCCATAGCGCTTTACTATCCGAATCAGAGGCTCAAGAGTACGTTGCACTCATTTCTGAGTTTAAAGATTGCTTTGCCTGGAACTACACGGAGATGCCCGGTTTAGATCCAGAAGTAGCAGTTCATAAGTTAGCTATTAGTCCTGATGCAGTCCCTGTTAAGCAGTCACCTCGTCGGATGAGGTTAGAGATTGAACAACAGGTGATCGCCGAGACTAAGAAGCTTATAGAAGCTGGTTTTGTTCGCGAAGAGAAGTATCCCACTTGGCTTGCCAATGTTGTTCCAGTCCGGAAGAAGAATGGTCAGATCCGTGTCTGCATAGACTTCCGTGATTTGAATAAGGCATGTCCTAAGGATGATTTTCCTCTTCCTATCCCCGAACTTATGGTTGATATTGCTTCATCCCATAGCATTTTCTCCTTCATGGATGGTTCATCTGGTTACAATCAGATTAAGATGGCCCCTGAAGATGAGAAATTCACTGCTTTCCGCACCCCTATTGGTGTGTTTTGTTATAAGGTGATGCCCTTCGGCCTCAAGAATGCTGGGGCCACCTATCAGCGTGCCATGACTATCATTTTTGATGAGCTGATTCATGAGCAAGTTGAATGTTATGTGGATGATTTAGTGGTCAAAAGCAAGGTCCGTAGTGATCATCTCCGAGACCTACGAATCGTTTTTGAGCGCTTAAGAAAACATGATTTGAAAATGAATCCCCTAAAGTGTGCATTTGGAGTTAGCGCGGGGAAGTTTCTTGGTTTTATTGTTCGCTATCGTGGCATTGAGATCGATCCGTCTATGATTAAGGCCATAGTGGACTTAAAACCCCCTAGGAGTCTTACCCAATTGAGGTCTTTTCAGGGTAAGCTCGCTTTCTTGCGGAGATTTATCTCCAATTTGGCCGGTAGATGTCATCCCTTTGCTGCTTTAGCAAAGAAAGATGCCCGTTTTCATTGGGATAGGAATTGTCAGGAGGCCTTTGAGAGCATAAAGCGCTACCTGACGAATCCCCCAGTGTTGGCTGCACCCATCCCTGGTAAACCATTGATTCTTTACACTACTGCTTTGGACGAGTCGCTTGGTGCACTTTTAGCTCAAGAAAATGAGGAAGGCAAAGAGAACGCCTTGTACTACCTTAGCAGACGCTTGATTCCTGCAGAGCTAAAATACCCGGCAATGGAAAAGCAGTGTTTGGCTTTGATCTTTGCTGTGCAGAAGCTTAGACACTACATGCTCTCACACAAGATCAGCTTAATTTCTCGAGTTAATCCTTTGCAGTACCTGATGACCCGTCCGACTTTGTCAGGTCGTCTAGCACGTTGGTCCATGATTTTATTGCAGTTTGACATTACATATGTCCCTCAGCGGGCCGTCAAAGGACAGGCTCTAGCTGATTTTCTTGCTTCTCACCCGATCCCTGCAGATTCTCCACTTAATGACGATTTGCCCGACGAATTAGTCATGAGTGTAGAAGAGCAGGAGTCCCCTACTTGGGAGTTTTACTTTGATGGAGCTTCTTCCATCAAATCACTACGTCCTTATGAAACTCCTGTAGTTAGGGTAGGTTTGGGACTTGTTTTTGTGTCTCCTGAAGGCCACACCCTTCGTTACTCCTATAGTCTTTCTGAGCCTCGTACTAATAATGAAGCTGAGTACGAAGCTTTGATTGTAGGACTCGAGTTGGCCATTCAGATGAGTATTGTGCGGGTAAAAATCTTTGGAGATTCTCAACTAATCATTAATCAAGTGGCAGGAATTTTCAAAGTTCTCAAACCTGAGCTTTTGCCTTACCACGATAGGGCAATGGAGCTCCTGTGTTTGATCCCTGAAGTAACTTTAGTTAGAGTCCCTCGATCTGAGAATGGTAGAGCGGATGCATTAGCTAAACTTGCTAAGGAGTTGGCTGACCCGAATGGAAATCCGGTGTCGATTGTTGTCCAGTACCGACAAGCTTTGTGTCCTGCTGACTTGTCTTCTCCCGATCAGACCCTCGCAGTGTATGCTGTTGAGGAAGAGTCAGATTGGAGAGTCCCCTTTGTTGAGTACTTGAAGCGTGGTAAACTTCCGGACGATCGCTCTCTTGCTGCTCAGATTAGAAAGAGAGCTTTGTCCTTCTCCTATGTGAACGAAACCCTGTACCGACGCTCTTTTGACCAAATGTGGTTACGTTGCCTCAATAACGAGGAGGCTCGTAAAGTCATGGGCGAAGTACATGAGGGGCTTTGTGGTGCTCATCAGTCCGGACCTAAGATGAAGGTCAGAATTAAACGCCTTGGTTATTACTGGCCGACGATGATCCGTGATTGTATGGAGCACGCTAGGAAGTGCCACCAATGCCAGATTCATAATACTGTTATTCACCAACCTCCTAATCCGCTGCACCCCACTGTGTCTTCTTGGCCTTTCGAGAGTTGGGGCACGGATGTAGTGGGTCCTATTGACCCTCCTTCCTCTAAGGGTCATAGGTTCATTCTGGCTGCTACTGATTACTTCTCTAAGTGGGCAGAAGCTATCCCGCTTAAGGAAGTCAAATCAGAAGATGTGATGCGCTTCTTCCGCGATCATGTTGTCTACCGTTTTGGTGTTCCGCGCCGTATAATTTCGGATAACGGTCCGTCTTTTAGAAGCACCAAGATTGCTAGATTTGCCCGCCGCCATAACATAAATTGGCGGTATTCCTCGATTTACTAACCTAGGGCTAATGGTTTGGCTGAAGCGTTCAATAAGACCTTAGTCCAATTGATAAGAAAGATTCTTGTGGCAAATAAAAGAGAATGGCACGACAAATTACCTGAAGCATTATGGGCTTATAGGACTACATACCGTACTCCTACTCAGTGTACACCATATGCTTTAGCTTTTGGGGTTGAAGCTGTCCTCCCACTAGAGGTCGAGCTCCCTTCGTTGCGTGTAGCAGTTAGCCACAATTTGTCTCGCGAGGATAATGCCCGACTACGGTTGGAAGAACTTGATGGTTTAGAAGAGCTCCGTTTGCAAGCTCATCAGAACCTTAAGTTGTATCAGGCCCGTATGACCCAGGCACATGATCGCCTTGTCCGACCCCGTGCTTTTCAGGTCGGAGAATTGGTCCTTGTTTTGCGTAGACCTATCATCTCGCGTCGTCGTCGAGGTGGTAAGTTCGAGCCCATTTGGGAAGGCCCATTTGTCGTAGAGCAAGTATACGAGGGTGGATCTTACTTGCTAGTTGATGCGAATGGTGTTCATCCCATGCCTGTCATTAATGGGCAGTACTTGAGAAAGTACTACGCTTGAGTTTGCACATCGCAAGGGGCATCCCCCGCCACTTCTGAATATCCCTCTGTATAAATATAACTTCGAAAGATTTCTTGTACTTTTCGGCAGTCCGTGGCCACGACGATTTGTCCTCTACCACGTGATGTTCGTCATGCAAAGTATAAGATTGTCTTTAAAGGTTGTATGTAAATACGCCGTAGGGATGTTTGTGCTTACGTTCACATTCACTAGTCACTTTGGTGTTGTGGCTCAAAATCACCTCTCTAACCCCTATAAGGGTTGACTTTCCCCAGTTTCACTTGTCCCCTTCAAGTGTGGTCTGGGATACCAAAACTACTAGCTCGAATTTCTGTGGAATGTGATACTAGGTCCATCCTTGGTCTATATTTGTCAAATATAGTGATATTGATCCATTGTCACTCGGTGAAGTTTTCTCTCTCCCCAGTTTTACTCATGTGGCGAGTATGGCCTGGGATATCAAAGCCAACAATTTTCCCCTCTTAAAAAAAAAAAAAAAAAAAAAAAAATTTGAAAAAAAAAAGAGGGAAGCTCTTAGTTGAGAAAGAATCGGTCGCCTTTGTCACAGGTGGAACCCGGTTCTACGCTCCAAGAGCTCGAAGTCCCTCCAAGTTCTCTTCTGTCTCTCCTTAAAGCATTTCGATGATTGCTTAGGAGATGACTGTGTGGGATGTTATTCTCCCTTACTCGTGATGTGATACATCTGGCTCTAGATATTAACATCACTTCTTAGCGGATTTTGATCTTCTAACAGAAAAGTCGATCCGCTATTTCTTTCAAATGATATATTTTCTCATTGAGATCTTGCTTCTAGTTGTAAGAACAGTCTCTTTAAAGACATAAATGTTGTTTGTACTTCTTCACAAGGTCCCATCAGTTAACATGGGTGTCACCACTGTGATTTCTTTAGTAATTACTAATTTTTGAGATGATGATTATTGTTCTTAGTGGCAAGTGTGTCCCCCTGCCATCTCTATGCATTTGTTATAAGATTATTCTTTCTATACGGTCGTATGTATGTTACTCTTTTTAGAGAGATATATATCGATCGATTGCTTCATGTTATTTGATTTCGATTTTACCCAAGAAAATTCTACTTATATTTAAATTACTCATGGCCACGACGATTTGTCCTCTACCATGTGGTAACTAGAATATAAGTTTGGGATTTCTTAGATGATGGATTACTTTTCTTTCCCTCGCAGCACCACGCACTTGTGCGTTGGGTGGTTGTAGAGGTGACTTTCACTCTTTGTTTCGCCGTTTCGAATAAGGTCAGGCAAACATTGAGTCATCCTCATTCACTGTTGCGATCTGGTCAGGTGAATGTTGGATTTTGTCTTTTGTTCTGCTGTTGCGATCTGGTCAGGCAGACATTAGATCTTTTGGGAAGCTCTTTATTCGCTGTTGCGAATATGGTCAGGTGGATATTGAGCTGTTCTCATTCGCTGTTGCGATTATGGTCAGGCGAATGCTGAACTCCCTTTCTCTTTTCCCCTTTGTTTCGCCGTTTCGAATATGGTCAGGCAGACATTGGGTTGTCCTCATTCACTGTTGCGATCTGGTCAGGTGAATGTTGGACTTACTTCTTTTGTCCTACCGTTGCGATTTTGGTCAGGTGGACATTAGACTTTCGGGAGGGCTCATTATTCGCTGTTGCAAATATGGTCAGGCGGATTTTGAGCCATTTTCATTCGCTGTTGCGATCTGGTCAGGCGAATGTTGACTCCCCTTTCTGGTTGGGTGCCCGACAGAGTCCCTGGGAGGCATACTTCACCACCTCTTCATTCCCCCTATTTTATTTCTTGTTTGGGGGTTGTTGAGTTTTCTTTTGATTCTTTGTTTCGCCGTTTCGAATAAGGTCAGGCAGACATTGAGTCATCCTCATTCACTGTTGCGATCTGGTCAGGTGAATGTTGGATTTTGTCTTTTGTTCTGCTGTTGCGATCTGGTCAGGCAGACATTAGACCTTTTGGGAAGCTCTTTATTCGCTGTTGCGAATATGGTCAGGTGGATATTGAGCTGTTCTCATTCGCTGTTGCGAATCTGGTCAGGCGAATGTAGAACTCCCTCCCTTTCTTTACTCCTTGTCTTGCTGTTTCGAATATTGTCAAGCAAACCTGGAGTTGTCCCCATTCGCTGTTGCGAATATGGTCAGGTGGATGTGGGACCCTCTTCCTTTTCTCTATTCTGCTGTTGCGATGTGGTCAGGCAGATAAATGAGCTCTTTACTGTCGATTCCTTTTTTTTTCTCTTATTATCACTTTGCTACTTGATGTAACTTTCCCAGTTTTTGTTGAATTCCTTTCTTTCCGTATCATCCCAGATCTTTGCCGTAGGTGATCGTTGAATTCTACTTGGTTCTTTGAGATTTTCCTTCTCTTATCCTCCCACTTTGGTTGGACGGATGATGGACTTGTTGATCTTGTTCTCATCAGTTGATTGCATTTTCTTAAGGACTCTCTTTGGTCGACCTTAAGGTTGTATCTTCCTAAAGTTAGGAAGGTCAACGCCAACATATACGGTTCACCCGTTATTCTCCGCATATGTTGGGGGTCCGTTTGTTGACCTCGATTTTGGCTCGAGTGTGCTCGAACACCTTCGAGTGATTTAATCAGACATCGTCGAGTCCAATTTGAGCTCGAATTGACTCGACTCGAATCGGATTAGACCCGACTATGCTTGATTAGACTTGATCATCTTATTCTGGTCGCATCGTACCCTATTTGATTTAAATTATTTTTGGACTTAATTTTGCGCGATCGAATTCGTTGTGCCGACTCGAACCCGAATTGACTCAAATCGAGTCGAATTCGGACTCGAGTCTGATCTGAGCTCAGTCAATTTGGACTTGATCCAACTTAATTTAATTCTACTAAAATCCATTTGCCCTTTTAGATAATTTGAATTCATCTTCTAAATCGAGGAATAGATCGGACGGCTTTGGTCGAATCGACGAGATTTCAGCGTGATTTCTGCGATCCTCTACAGGCAAAGCAGCGATCTGCTTCAGAGGGCAGCTTCCTTTCGCGTGTTTTGAGATACTGCAGCGAAGGATACGGGGAGGCAGGCTTCCTTCTTCGGCATCGCTCCGAATGAAGACTTCAGGCGTGACTTCGTCTAGGGCAGGACTTTTTTTGGCTCCCTCTCTCACGCTCTCGCTCTCCCTCTCTCTCCCTCGATTGTTCGCAAAACTCATCCGACTCCAAGCCCCCTTGCTCGTTCGATTTCGCGGATCCCAGACGAGCCGAGCTCCCTCCGACGCCTCCCTGCTCCCGTTGCCTTGGCCAACGTCAAGCCGGACAGCCGAACCCGAGCTCCCTGCTCTGTCCGACGGCAGCTCCATCGAACCCCCCCCTTGGCGAGCCCGAACCCGACGCCTCCAGTCATCCCGAAGTCGCCTCGCCTCCAACCGTCCTGACGCCTGGATCTACCCAAACTCCTCTTCTTTGCAAGGTAAGTATTTCTCACTGCTTCCCTTTTCTTCTTCTTCTATTTCTTCTCCCTTCTTCTTCCTTCCTTCTTCCTCTTCTTCTTCTTTTTTTTTTTTTTCCCTTCACCTTCTCTTCCTTTGCTGCACTTAAATAATATATCTTCCATATTAGTGAATGAAAAGAGTAATGTTTTTTTTTTTTTTTTTTAGTTTCTTGGCAAAAGAAGATCTGAGAACAAAATGAATTGTTCATTTTAGCCCTTATACTTATATGGAACGATTGTCATGTGGGTAGAGAAAGAGCTTTGATAAATTGCGTGGAGAATTTTAGTTGAACTTTAGGCGTGAATCATGGTTTTCATGATAGCCTGTTTTACAGAGCTTTACAAACTTTGCATATAAGATGTTCGTTGAAATGCTTTCAAGAGAAAGCCATAGACATTGGTTAATGATGAAGTTTTATTTGGTAATGTGTTCTTGGAAAATCCTCTTTGATGCATTGTTAAACAAAAAGAGGAGGAGAATCTTAAAACATATGTGATCACTTAATGAAATATGTGTAGAGCTATAGACCTTGTTTATCATGAATGTCTCTTTTCCAACTCATCGTTTGTGAATGAAGACCTTATGCTTCGAGGGGGAGGTGATCGAAATGGTTTTGATCTTTGTCATAAATTGGAGAGTGCATTCACTATTATCTCTTGTTGACTGATTTTTGCTACATCTCCTTGGTTATCAAGAAATGTGTTAGCCCTCTTTGGGAGACGCCGAAGGTTATTGTCGAGTTTGCTAGAATATTCATGGGCTTGTTTTATTTTGAGAGGAGTAATTGATACATGTACTTTACTTTTGGAATCCATAGCATGTAGTTTAAAGGGCTTTGATACAACGTGGAAATATATCTAAAAAAAAAAGATGGCTTTGCATTACTTCCTAAATTTTCTACACTACTTATTTGATTAAATACTTTGGAAAGATTGTACTTCTTATGTCATCCCTTTTAGTTGTGTATCGCTCGCACGAAGTCTTGTGGCTTGGCTCGGTTGTGTTACCCGTCTACTAGTTAGCGAAAATCTCATGTTCGTTACTTAATGGTTGTTTAATCGTTGGATGATATGTGATTTGGGAAGGCTTCTTGCACTTCATGAAATTTTGCTACATGGAAGCATTGTTTCTTTATAAGCATTTGAGTACAAAAATCGGAGAATCAACCTTGTTTAAATTTCTTCTTCTTTTTTTTTTGCTTCATATGTGTCTTGTTGAGGTGGCCATTGCATAAATCTTGAGTAACCTCATGAGGCTTTGTGGTGTATACGGCATTACACTCTTAGATCTACCGATTTCTAAGTGAATGTGTTCACTCTCCATGGTAAATTTTATGGTTGATTTTGGCATTATCTGTTAGTTCGCAATCTTACCAAACTTGTTGGTTTCGCATTGTTTTGAAATGAGTAGTTAGCATATGAGCCTACTTTTATTTTATACCACATGATTTAGAAGTCTTAAGAGTAAATGGTGACAAATAATGAGAAACTATGGTAAATTCCTTATCAAAATATGTACATTAGATGTTGGTATTAATGCATCGTTAGAAAATTGTATAAGTCTTGATAAGAACAATAAAAGGGAAATGTTGGGTGAGCATGGCTTGTCTCATTCGAACATAGCGAGAGCTTTTGCGATATGTTTTTAAGCCTCTGCAATCGTCATTTATGAATGATTTGCTTGGTCGTTTTCTTGCACAATGGTTAAATGACTTTGGTAGTTGACTTGGAGAGCATGTTACATGAGATTGTTATAAAAAATGCTTTAAAGAAAAAAAATATACTTTGTAGATTGTTCTTCATTGCAATGTTGGAATTTACACATGTACTTGAAAGCATGATCTCTACATACTTTTAAAAAATAAGGTTCCAAACTATTTTGGAAATATATTATATGTAGAATTTTCCTGTTTTAATACCCCGAATTATGGTAGGAATGGTATAAGTGCAGATTTCTGTCGTTTTGAACTTCCGCATTGAAGCAAAATGAGATATGTGCAGTTTTTTTTTCTGTTTTAACCTTTAGATTGCTTTGGGAACAAAATAAGAGCATATTTTCGATGTGTTTTACGTCCCAAATTGTTGTGGAAATCAATTGGATGCTTTTTCTACTTGTTTCATACCCCAAACTGCTTAAAAAAAATGAGATGTTAGCATCTTTAGCACCGTAAGCAAGTGAAAGATTTATTATATAATTATACTTGGTTAATACTCACTCAACATAAAGGAGATTTAGTAAATTTTAATTCCATTCATGTAAGTGCGGTATGTGTAGGAAGATTTGAACTGGAACCTTTACATCTTTGATATTCCATTTATAAACTATTCTGTTTGCATCACTATGAGAATTTGTTGGAAAAGCTTTCGTATGCATTCATGTTGTAAAGATTTATTTTTACATGAGAACGAATCTTATATTTGAATTAGAGACTTATTTGGAATGGTTGGTAGCATGTAGCATAAAAATACAAATTTGTTGGAACAAATTCATGTCTATTTTGAATCAAGTTATAAATGAAATGCTTATGTTCATGATCAGTAAATGCTTATTTTTCATACCTGCCTAGAAAGAAATTCTCAACTGCTTTTTGAACTAAATGCGTTATTACCTATGTTATTAGAGATGTTGTTTTAATGATTGGAGAAAATAGGTTGACTTTTGACAAAATGTTGCAAATTGTTTTGCATTTGATTTCATGATTGAAAGCCTAGCTAATCGCTTTGTATCGAGAGCTTTTATCGACGTTTTGCGAATTGTTTTGAGCTGAAGTTTTGTAGCATGTTTTTGTGAATATTTCTTAAATGGAGGACTTCCCAGTGCCCATTTATTTGAGAAACTTTCACAAACTACCCCACACCAAACTAAGAGGGAGGCACTTGATTATTTGTTATTTTGTAGGATTTTGTGTCAAAGAATTTTGATAGATGATTTTTTTTTTTCTAAGGATTTGTGTGATACTTAGTTTAGAATTTTTTTTTTTTTTTTGCAAGTTATGTTGGAATTAATTAGACTTGTGTTAGAAGCTTTTAGTGTCTTTTGGAAACAAATGGTGCTTTCTCATTTGATTTAGTTCTCTTAGTGTTTATCTCTAAATTTTTTTTTTTTTTTTTTGAGTTTTGGGATTTGGAACTTTAGGTACCTTTGTGTTAAGAAACCTTTAGTGTCTTTTTGGAGCAAGATAGTCATTGCTCATTCGGATTTTCTTCCCTTAGTATTAGCTTCTAAAATATGGAATTTTGGATGAATCTAAAACAAGAGAGAGTTTGGTTGTAGGTTTAGTTTAGAGGTCTTTCTCCTTAGTCGTTGTAGGGTCTGGTTTAGAGTGTTATGGGTAGATATGTCAAACGAATCAAGTGCCTCGTTTGGAGTGGGAACAGCAAATGGCATTGTTGCTATTATAGGATGCACTTGGCTTCTACGAAGTGTATCCAATAACAACAATGCCCACATCCCTTTTTCGTATTCGATTTTCGTTTCTCTTTCTTTCTTTTGCATTTAGTCTCATTTTTTCTTTGCCGTTAGCTTTCTTCGTCGTTTCTTTTGCGCTTTGACACTACGCACGTACAAAATGAGGAGAATCTAAAAGACAAGTGGCCCAACAAATAACTAAAAGGTACGTTCTAATTTTTATTGCACTTTTCATTTCTTTACACTGTTGTTTATTTATAGAACTGCTCTAATACATGTCTTTTCTGTGTCTTGCGAGGTACTATTTTGGAAAGCAATGGATAATGAACACTTGGAGCTGGAGCTAGGACAATGGGATCCAAGCATCAGTCGTCCCTACTCATCTAGTAGGGGCGCTACGGGCGGAACCACCGGGTCATAGCCCCCGGTGCTGTAAGTTTACTAAAACTTAGAAGACCTTTAGGGGCTTAGATGGTTGTGCGCCCCCCACCCTTAGGGCCTTAGAAGCTTCAATTATACATTTAGGATTGCTTTTATTTTCATTTTTAGAGCCCCAAAACCTTGTGACATCCGTATAGAGGTCTTAGGAATTAGAAAACAATACAACTTTTTTTATCCTACAACACTAGTGACATATAAGGACAAAAATTAAGGACTGAGTCTTAGAAAACATAGACTTAGGATGCATGCTCCCTATAGGATAGAGACATTAAAACAACAGAAAAACTTAGTGACACGCTTTCCTAGATTTAGGTTTTATTTTCTTAATCTACTAATAATCAACCAACTAATTCCAATCTAATTCTGAAAATCTATTAAAACACTTAACTCTTAATTAAGTTTTAATTAACATTCATAACCATTTAACTTTAAGTCTAAAATGCAAACCTAAATCAATCCTAACTAACTTAATAATTGATTCATAACCAATTTAAAATTTAAAAGATGTAGACTATCTTAGGAGACTAAAATACAAACTAAACTCATTAGGATAAAAGATTTCTTAAAGGTCCAAACTTAGAATAATCTCTTAAAAGTAATCAACAAATCTCTTAATACGCAACAACCGCTCCAAAAGTGAAGTTTATTGGATGGACTACTCCGGGCTGCGGGGCTAAGTGTCCTAAGGAGGCTGGTTCCTCGAGCCTGGTGGCACAACGCCACGAATGAATCTAATGGAGCGTCAAAACTTAAAATTAATTTTTCTAATTGGCATAATTCAAAACTTGATTAATAAATGATTTAATTTATCCTTTTCTTTTCCTTTTAACAACCAACTGCAATAATTCAACAAAGTTAATTATCACTGGGTAACCCAGGCCTACGAGGCTATTAAGTTAGCCCCAAGGAGGGTGAAATAAACCTCACGGCCTCGGTGTGAAACAAAGGTGATAGTTAATTAAACATTAAAAATAAAATATCCCTAAAATCAATCCTAAAATACTAATACTTGAACTTTAACCAAATTCTTTCCTTTGCCCTTCTTAACAAATAAAGAAAATATACAAACAACTCTAAACTAAATCATCCTATATAGAACTTACCAAAACCACACAGCCTACACACACACTTAGATGAGCTTGCTAGGACACGACTATTAGCTTTAGGTTAGGATTTTGTTCTGCTTTTCTTTTCTGTTCTTTGTTGTGACGCTTTGCATGTGACCTGTGTGCTGGTTGTTCTTTTTGCTACCTGTTGTAGCTTTTCTGCTGTGTTGTTTCTGTACTACTTTTTCTAGTCTTCTTTTCTGCACTGTGGTTGTGACGTTAGAATACCCATAGGTTAGGCACGCTCTTTTATACTAATGCTGTCTTCCTGCAGGTGGCCGTGCTCATATAATGCTGCTAAAAAAGGGGGCTAAAAATTAATGATTATTTATAACTGCTTTAGGTACCTGCTTCAGCTGCTTAGCCCCCAATAATCAGAGCACGGCCAAGTGATTGATGTGCGCATTTTTATTCACATATATAACTGCTTGGGTGAAATTTTTATTATAACTGCTTAGGATAACCCCTGCAGGAGAGTCTAGATTTTCTATTTTTTGATGCAATGTATTCGATAGTGATTATTGTGAAGATCTTAAAATAAGGCATTTTTAAAGAGATAGGAATCCAAAGGGAAAAGTAAACCCTTACAGAGGGTTTCCTTTTTCATTTGGATATCCTTTTGGAGCGTTCACTACGAGGAGTCCAAAGGGAAAAGTAAACCCTTACAGGGGGTTTCCTTTTTCATTTGGGCATCCTTTTGGAGGACGTACTACAAGGAGCCCGAAGAGCTGAAGATGATCCAAAGACGAATCAAGGAAGAAAAGAAGAAGACTGAAGAGATATAAAAATGCCTCATTTTAAAGATTTGCGTCATTTCCGGGTTGTTGACGGTGGAGCCCGGCCACCTTTACTTACTGTACTTTGAGATGTAATATTGTATGGCACTTGCCATGGACACTCTTTTTCGTGGGATTTTGTTTCTGTGTTGTGATTTACTTGCTCTGATTGCGCAGTAGAACCAGCATGCTTTTTATAGGTTTCTTTCTTGCATGTGCTTGTGTCTGACCGCTAGGCTCTTTAGGGATAAAATTTTTATACTCGTAATTATTAAATAAAAATTCTAAGATTAACTCACATAGAAATATAACGATTCTAGGAAATAGCCGGAATCGTCCGGGGTGGCATGCATGCATTCTCTCTTCTATTAGACAAATTTCCCCGCCTGCGGGTAGAGTCCGGATAATCTGGCCTATGAGGATGAAGTGCCGGACCTGGGGAAATTTAGTCATTCAAAAATTATTTTATAAAGCCTTTTTAAAATTCATGCATATCTGATTTGGAGACTTTAACCAGCATAATTGCATTAGCAACTAATCAAATCAAAATCTAATTGCATTAGTTTTAGGAGCATTTTACCACTCATAAGTGTGGGATCAATTAGGGAATTTCTTAGTTGTCGATCCCAATTTCGGTGTCTAAACTACCCTCCCATCTTTCATACAGACTGGACAGCATGGATTTTATACGATTAGGTGGTTTTAGCTGGCTTCCTTTGTCAGACAAGGAGTAAGTCCAGATTGCATTAGCTAGGTCGTAGATGTTAGTGTTGTGTGTGCAACACTACATCTTTTATAGATTTAGGGTCTAAAGGCTAGTGGTACGAGTGTACCACTATATGCCTTATCGGTGGGTAAGTCTTCCTTTCTTTCGGAGGCTATAAATCCTGCCCATCCGCGTCATTCAGATGACGCCACCTCCCTCTTTCTCTCATGCATGTCTGAGTGCGTTGTCCCTCTTTCTTTTCTCCAGTTTTCTCTTCTTCAGACCGACCGGATGTTGACTGAACCTTGTATGACCGATCGAGCCAAGTTGGGACATTCCCCTTTGATTAGGAAAACCTAGAAATCCCTTGCACTAAACCCACTTTAGAGAAGATAATCTAACATCCTTAATCGAGAGTTTTCTTGGACCAAGGTCTAAGATGTAATTAACTACGGGGGCTTGCGCCCGTAGGAAACCGATCCCCACAATCAAATAAACCCTATTCGATGCTGATGTATCGAATAGGGGAAATCTCGTGAACTTTTGGGTTATAGATATTATTATCCATCGAGGTTGGTAGGTGAAAGCCGCTATCCTCCATGGCTAATCGTATCTATAACTCCATCTGCTCTTCCATCGGCCTGCTTGTGCCGAGTGTAAAGGCCTACGACCATCTTGTCCTACGGGATAGTGTGATCGTACTCTTTGCATTCGAACCACACGAGCAGAATCCTTTCGGAGACCCACAGTTAGTACGAGACGATGATCGTGTACGAACATAGTTCGTACCAATATACATAAGGATTGTTTCTGATATTTTAAGTAAAATCATCCAGGATGACCCACGATCGTACGAGACAATTTATTTCGTGTTAACTTGAAAAATTTGCAGTTTTGGACGGTTTTTCTTGTCTCTTCTATATATAGTCCAATTTAGACTACCACCCAATCTTTTTGGCATTTGATCTTCATGCCTATTGAAAGAAGAGTGAAGGAGAGAGTGTGAGAGAGCATTCAAAGGAAGATTCCTGCCACTGAAGTGTGAAGGCTTAGCTTGGTGTTCAAAGGTAAGAATCTCTACTTGTGATTTTGGATTACTTCACTCTTTTCTTTCTTCCTTCTAGAATTCTTGTGAGAAGATCTGTCAAGGAGATCCGGCTCTCTGCCGACACTTGGAGAGTGTGAACAGACGAAGGGTTATTTGCCCACACTAGGAGAGTGTGAAAGTACGAAGGGTTCTCTGCCCATACTAGGAGAGTGTGAAAGAACGAATGGTTCTCTGCCCACACTAGGAGAGTGTGAAAGGACAGACGGTTCTCTACTAACACTGGGGATAAGTGTAAAAGGAAGACGGTTCTCTGCCGCACCGGGTAGTGGTGGAAAGAGTTTTTGTAAAGGCTTCTCTGCCTTGCTGTGGGTGCTAAAGTAGAGTCACTATTGGTATTAGTGCAATACTCGGAGGGTGCCTCCGGGGAGTGGATGTAGGTCTGGTTTAGACCAAACCACTATAAATCTTATGTCTTTTATTTTTATTGCTTTTATTTTCTGCGTTTTATTTTTGTTTAAAAAAAATTGTGGTTGAAAAACTTTTTCTAAAAATTCATTAAAGTTTATTTTCGGTTCAACATACTCAAGAGGGTTAATTTTTTTTTTAAAAATACCAATTCATCCCCCTCTTGGATAGCCTTGGAACATAAGCTTAGGTTTAATAACCTAATTCATAGTGAACAAATCTCAACACTTGCTCCACACAAAGGGCCGAAACTAGCAAACTAGGCTGTGCCACGAATGGCGTACTCCACCACTAGCGAGTGTGAATTAGGATGGTGCCACGAAGGGCGTACTCCACCACTAATCCCCAAGTTAAATTCCAGGGTGGAGCCACAGAGGGCGTACTCCACCACCAGCGGGCGAGAATCAGGATGGTGCCATGAAGGGCGTACTCCACCACTGATCCACATGTAAAAGCCAGGATGGTGCCACGGATGGCGTACTCCACCACTAGCGGGTTTGATCTTAAGGGAAGGAATGACCTAACCTTAAGGAAAAGAGAATTGGAAACAATGATTGATGATTTTGAATTTCGATTTGATTTCTTTGAATTTGAAGGGGTGAATTTGATGTTTAATTTGTTCCTCATTAGGCATGATACTTCTTAAAGAACTGCCCAAAGGAAAGGAAGCATCTGGTGGTATCTTCAAAATGAATCCATTGCCATGAATTTTCCTCATAGATCATCTCTAAGGTGGACGATCCAGTTAACATTGATTCAAAGCTTCCATTGATCTTATGGTGGACTAAAACTGGTTTCCAAGGGACTATAGCCAAGTCTCCTACTTGGAAAGTCCTGAGGTGACACAATTTATAACGAGCTTGAATTATACTTGACTTATGTAATTTCAAATTTTATTGAGTTCAAAACAACTTCCTTTAAGGCCTTCAAGATCCTCCAATTGGAGTCAGGCACTCTACTTAGTTATGACTCAATTTTGAAAGTCAATTTATAGCCATATAAAACACACCTCTATATGAAAACAAGCTTGGACCAAACATAGAGTGTTATTTCACAGAGTGAATCTTAAAAGAAATGATGCATATATTTAAGGATCTCTCAAGAATGGGATTTGAATTCTTATCCAGAGTAGAAGATTCATTATTTTTATTGAAAATTTCTTCTTAATCATTTGGGCCTTGTCAGAATGACAAGTGGGAATAAATTCAAAAGTATAGTGAGAAGTAGAGTGACTCTAATTGGCCCGAAAAGAGCCAAGGGTTTGGATTTTGTTGACTCAAATAAAGTTTCATAGAAACTGAATTAAGTTCTCCCTTGTAGAAATTTTGAATTAAAATTAATTTCAAAAAAGTTTAAGTTGGATAAAGAAATTTAATATTTTCAATTCTTTTGCATAGAATTTTCTATCTGATAAACTGTTTATGCAGGACAATAAATCTAGATTCAAGATTTTTCAAAGTCAAGCTATTAACGGTGATCGGGCTCTTTGAGATTTAAGGATTTAAAAAGAAGGAAGCCTCTTTCAATTTTTTTTATGGCGTGATTTGCACACCTTTTTATTTCTTTGGCGCACTTTGCGCTTCTTTGGATTTTGATATTTTTTTAATGCACTTTGTGCATCCTTTGAATTTTCTTATCTTTATTTTTTATAAGAGGCTTCACTTTCTTTAAAATCTTAACATGATTGCTCTTTTTTTTTAGTCTAGGGTTATATCACAAGTATAAGAGAAGAAACTCATTCTCTTATGCAAGGAAAAATAATCCCCAAAATGGACCTAATCTTTGATAAGAATATCAGCTTGACTTGGAAAATCATTGAATAAATTTAAAGCATGCAAAAGGTGCTTACAAGATAGAAAATTGCGAGAAGATGGAGAAAATTTTCATTTAAAAAACCAACTTAAGTTTGATACAAATTTTAATTCAAAAATTAAATCGACCCACAGAAGTGGTGGGAGGGAAGGGCCTTTAAGGATCCAGTGGAGTCAACCATAACTCTCTCCTGTTTTTGATTTAAAGTAGAGGTCAATTTTCATTAAAAGGAAGGATCAACTATCTTAAAAATTTGGACCCATTACACTTGAGAAATAATATGATTTCCTTCAAAATAGCACGTCCAGGTGGCAAGACCTTATCAATATAAATAATATTTCCAGAGATTGTTGTGGGGTCTACACTACCCCTAACTAGTGCTGCATCATCTCAATCTAAGGATCTATCGCGATAGGACCCCTTTTAGAAGTTAAATTCAAATGGTGTCACTATCTGACAAGATCTCAGATCCATCATTATTACCCTCCCTAATTACTAGTGATCTAGCAATTATGAGAGTGGCACCCTGAGCGGTTTTTGCACCTCCTCCTCTATAGATGATATAGTAGGGCACATATAGTAACGTGGCCTAACATCATCCAGTAGAGTGGATGGGTCATAACCCTCAATTGGGGGCCTGTAGTCTATTATTGTTGATTGCTCAATTTAGATTTGGTAGATCTTTTCTGTGCAATAGTTTAAAGGGCAAAGTGGACATCACGCTATCATTCTCACAACCTCCCTACCTTGAGTATGAGGAAGAGGGTGGGAGTGGCTTCCACCAAAGAGGGGGGCATGTGAGAGGAGCAATGAACCCTCCATTAGCCTCAAATATGACTTACTCTTAAGGCTTCTGATTCAGCAATCTTTATAGCCTTTTGAGTACATTTGATTTCCTTGAATTAAGGAAAGGTGATTTAAATCAATTGATTTTGAAATGGAATTGGAATCTTGAAATCAATTGATTTTCTTCAAATTTTGGAACTCAAAATATTGAGTTCTCACTCAACATGAAGGTTCTCAAAATTGATAAGAAAATCTCAATAGTTGTGCTTGACTCTCTCATTCCACCTACTAACTAGGGATAAAATGTCAAAGGCTAGATTTGGTTGAGAAAATTTGAACTTAATGTTGAAATTAAATGGATTTTCTTCAATTTTTTAAACTCAACATGTTAATTTTTTTTTTGGACATGCAAGTTTACAAAATTGACATAAAAAATTGCTTGGATTAGGCTTGACTCTTTCATTCCATCAATCGACTTGGGGTGAAATGTTAAAGCCTACATTTGATTGAGAAGATTTGAATTTTAGGATTGAAATAACAGATCTTCTTCAAATTATGAAACTCAACATATTGAATTTCATTCGAATATGCAGGTTTACAAAATTGACATGAAGACCTTAGGGTATGGCTTGACCCTTTCGCTCCACCAATTAACTTAGGGGCAAAAATGTCAAAGCCTGGAGTTGTTAGAGGGAGAGTTGAATTTTGATTTGGAGACTGAAGGGTCTTCCATAGAATGTGAAACTTAGCATACTCGAGATTTAATCAGATATGCAAGCTTGCAACATTTATGAAGATCTTAAAGAATTTGACTTGATCCTTATGCTCTACCAATTAACTTGGAGGCAAAATATCAAAGCCCGACTTGGATAAAGGTTTCCTCGCTCACCTCTTTGTTTGACATGTCTTTTTGATGTTGGCCACACTCACCCAAGGAAGAAATGGGTAGATGTACCAATAAAAGAAGGGCAGTCAAAACTACTGTTGCAATAAAATTTATGTCGTTATTAAAGATGGAGAGAGAGAGATTTAGTCCCACTGGGGCGTGCCATTTTTTGTTGGTGGAGTTTTGAAAGCATGTTTTGAAAATATTGGTTTTCTTTGGGACCTCAAATAAAATTCTAAAATCGAATTATCTCGTTAGAAAAAGTATATCACCTCGAGAGGTGAAAATAAAATTTCATAATGATATTCAGATTTAGAATTATAAAATTCATCTTGAATATCGTGACCGGATACTAAAGAGATCTTCATATGGCCCTGAAGGGTCAAAATGTGGTTCTACTAAATATCCAGCTACTATGTTCAAGAAGTGTGATCGTTGATTTCACATCCAAAGTCTTATCAAAGAAAGGTGTATCTCCCCGAAGGGAGAAAATACCATTCGATGATAAGTCTTTGAATATGATAATAACGATCACTAGTATTTTAAGTTTTCCCAAAGAAATCCAATTAAATTTTGATAAATCGATTTTTAAAATCAGGTGCGTGTGTGGTTCTAAATCTCCTACGAGCGCAAGCCCTCGTAGTTAATTACATCGTAGGAAAACAAGGTCTCCTACGAAAACTCTCGATTAAAATAACGACAGAAATTGTATTTTAAAAATTTTCTAGGAGTGATATCAAAGATGTGAATTTGGAATTTCAATCGGGATTGGATCGAATTTTGAACACTTATTTCTGGAGTCAACAGAGGAGAGGTAGGAGGTACCTAGAGATTCTGAAATAATTTAGAAGTACCCCAACCTAAGCTAAGTGTTGGGCTTTAAATTTTAGATTGAGGAGGAATCTTTATGTTCAAGTTGAAATTTTATTAGAAAGTTGGGACTTATATTCTCGATCACATGATTGGGAGAATGCCCAGGAGGTGTGGGTGAAGACTAACCTACCAAGTGGTTATGACATCCCCGGTCATGATCCCAAGGTTTTTCATCATCTTGGGTTTATCAGTATCCTTAGCATACTTAGTCGAGTGCCGACCAGAGGATCCTTGTTAGCAACCATGGGTTACCGCATTCAAAGGGACCTCGTAGGCCAAGGGCTGGGGACCTAATCCTATGTTGACAAATAGGAAGTGTGTTACAAACCTGTTTTTGGATTATGATTTTGATGATAGCAAATAAATCTTATTTCACTATAACTGTCGTTTTCTCTATTAACTTTTCGGGACCAAAGATCGAACAAAAATCAAAATCAGCTACAGATTGGGTAGATTAGGGTTGAGTCAGTCTGTAATCTTCTGTTTTCCTTTTCTTGAGTCAATTATAAATGTTTGAAGTGACTGATGTTAAGTAACCCTACACACACACACACTTGAGAAATTTAGAATCTCTATTTTTACTCACATCGGTCAGGACGATATCATTATCGTCCTGGACGATCGAGTTTAAAACAGAAGTTCTAAACAGGATTTCTTATTAAGGCAGTCGTAATTAACTGATCGGCCTGGATGATACTTGTATCGGCCAAGATGATAGGCTCAAAACAGAAAGAAATTTCCTCCCTAAATAATTAAAGTATTCTGTACTTTTGGTAATCGGTCAGGACGATCTCAGATCGGCCTGGACGATATTCACAATTATGCCTTAATTGATCAGGCAATCGAGGAGGTAATTAAGGATGATTAATATGATCATATCATCCTGAACGATCACAGGATAGGCCAGGATGATCAATTCTAAAATCCTTAGTTGCTCCTGAATGATAAATATCAGCCAGTACAAATTCAAGGCGATGTGCTGGACGATCTGGATCGGACAGCTTGAATTCAGGGCGATACTCCGAAAGATTTTCCTCTGATTTGAACTGATCGGCCGGCACGATCAAGCCAATTTTCAATCATCCAGTTTATATTCAGGGCGATGCTCTGGCCAATCTCATGGGATTTGTACTGATCGGCCAGGACGATTTCCATATCGTCCTGGACAATATAGTCGGCAACTTGAAATTAATGAGCTCCTTTGAAGCTCTTTTATTTAAGAGCTCTTGTTCAACATTTTTGAATATCCTTGGTTGCTGTCTTGACCTGAGAAAACCTAAAGGAGAGAGAGAGAGAGAGGGAGAGGGAGAGAGAGAGAGGGAGCTTGTGAGGGGATTCACAAGGGTTGCTCCGAGCATTGTTCCACTTCTTCTTCCCTAGAGTCTCTTATCCTTGGAAGGGTTGGGAGAGGTAAGTTCTAGCAAGCAATCGAGGTTCTCTGCCTGCTTCAGGAGGAAGCAAAAGGAGGAAGGTTCTCTGCTTTGCTGGGTGTGGCAAAATTAAGTGTTTGTAAAGGCTTCTCTGCCTAGCTGTGGGGGCTAAAGGAGAGTCACGATTGTAGAGCAATGCTTAAAGGGCGCCTCCGGGGAGTGGACATAGGTCAAGTTGAACGAACCACTATAAACCCTTGTGTTCTTATTTTTTATTGCTTCCGCATTTATTATCTTTCGTACTTATTTTTGTGGTGATTTGGTTTGTATTTGTGCTTTGCTTAGAGAAATTTTTTAAATACCAATTCTCCCCCCCTCTTGGTTAGCCTTGGGCTAGTTCTATAGGGCTTAACATCTCTAACGAACTTTCAAGTGGTATTAGAGCGGGATTCATAAAACCTAAGTTTGAAAACTTTTTGAATTTTGATCCATGGCTAAATTTGGGAATCGTAATAGACCGGAAGGGTATTCTATTACCTGACCACCTCTATTTGATAATATCCCATTTGATTTTTGGAAAACTCGCATATCTACAGTTTTGCAATCTACTGATTATCGCATGTGGATGCTTGTTATGGATGGCTATACACCTCCAACTGGTAAACTTAACGGTATTACTGCTCCACTTCCTTTTACTGAATGGACTTTAGATGTTAGGGATTTGGCTCAATTAAATGCAAAATGTCTTAATTATTTTTTCTGTGCTTTAAAATCAGAAGACTACATGAGTGTTTCCACTTGTAAAATTGGTAAAGAAATTTGGAATAAATTGTGTATCACTTATGAAGGCACTAATGAAGTTAAACAATCTCATTTGAACATTCTCTTGCATGACTACAAACTTTTTCGTATGAAACCTTATGAATCAATTTCTAAAATGTATACAAGATTTACTCAGATTGTTACTTCTTTGCATGCCTTAGGAAGAGAACTTTCGAACTTTGAAAACGTAAATAAGATTTTACGATGCTTGCCTTCCTCTTTTGATGCTAAAATCACTGCAATAACTGAATCTAAGGATTTGAACACGTATTTGATTGACAACTTACTTGGCTAACTCATTGCTTACGAGTGTTGACCTCTATTTTCGCTCGAGCGCTTTCAATCAACTTGATTAGACCTCGTCGAGCTCAATTCAGACTCGAATCGATCCAAATTGATTTCAATTAGACTCGACTGCACTCAATTTAACTTATTTTAATTGCATCGAGTTCAATTTGATTCAAATTAATATCGATTTGGGTGCAATTTCGTCGGCGTGACTAGGTCGAACCGTTTCGAGCCCAAATTGACCCAATTTCTGACATGGAATTGAGCCCGGTCTTAGCCCGAATATGAGTCTAACTAGCTCATTTTGATTTAAATAAATTCCAACCTACTTTTGGCTTAATTTGAATCAATTTCTAAATCCGGTAATTGCATCGAACGGCTCCGATTTCCCCAAAATCCGAGTCGACCGTTACCGCAGTTTTCAGTCGCGTGTGAGACCTGATTCAAGTAGTGGCTCTCTCTCGGTAGAAGGAGACAGGCGGAACTCCTCCCTCTAGGGATCTCTCCCTCTGTTCGAAAAAGGAGCCAGGCCGAGCTCCTTCTCTCGTCGCTCCTGCCTCCGTCCGAGTCCAGAAGCCGCAAGCCGAGGACTCCCGCTCCCTCCCTTTCTCTCAGTCTTCTCCTGCTCGAAAAAGCCCAGACGAAGGGGCACCCCCTCTTAGACCCGATCTCCCTCTCTCGGTCACCCTCTCTTCCAAGGCCGAAGCCCCTGATCTCTCTCTCTCTCGGCTCTCATTCGGAAGTAGCCTGTACCGAGGGTTCTCTACCCTTCGCACAAGCCAGTGGAGGCCGCCCCTTCTCTCCTCTGTTTTGGACAGAACCAAGGGTAGAACTCCCCCTCCTTGGTGATCCTTCTTGCTCGAGGCCGGAAGTCTCCTACCCGATCCGTTCTCGGCTTCGCACACGTGGACCGAAACTAGCCGCCGGGATCCATCCCTTCTGTCCGACGAGCCCAGAGAAGTCGTAGGACCCGACGACTGTGTCCGACCTAGCCGCAGCCGCTGGACTTGCAAGGTGAGTATTCTCTCCTTCTCTTTACTCCTTATTCGTCTTGTCCTCCAGTTTATATGTGACTTATGCTGAACTGTTAATCTTAGAGAGATTGTCTGTGGGCTTTTGATAATCAGTCGTTGGGGTCACAGAATGTACTAGCTTAGGATGGTGATGAAGTTCTAGTGAAAATTTCTTTGTCAGTCTCATAGATATACTGATGATTATGATATTGAAAGCTAAAATTACTTATGGACTCATTTGCATTGGATGTGATCTAACGATATCTCCCTATAAAGTCACAAATTATCACTCCCTTGGCCAACTGGAAGTTTTCTAATTGGTTTTCATTTTGCATTTACATGTCAGCTAAATATGGTTACAGTCAAATTCTTATGAACGATTCTTTTCGCTGTTTGGAATTAGAATATATATATTTTTTTGTAGTATCACAAAGTTTGTTATATTCCTTCCATTTGTTTGGATGCAGTTTGAAATAAAATGAATTGGGTGAGAAATGTAATTGGTTTGTACATGGAATGTTTGTGATAATGCCTCAATGAGATAAGCGATATACATATATGATAGATCTTGTTTGAAATGGAGTTCGAGTGTAGGTTTGTACTTTCACGATAAGGGCAAACATCCTTTGCTTTGTACTTGTGCCTTATACTTTAATATTCTACTTCTATTTGCATAAATGTGATATAAAGAAGAATGTTGGGAAATCACATTGCGAATATTCTTTGAACTATGAAAAGAAGTTTGTTGCCATTGTCCTTGGCGTTCAATATTGTATAGATATTCAAGTCGAAATATGATTTTTGAAGAAGTGAACAAAAATGATTTTTTGCATACTCCCATTTGGTGGTTTAAAAGAAAGGTCTCCCACGTGACGGTGTAAAAAAAAAATCATATGCTTTGAAGTGTCGAATTCTTGCATCGAGATCAATCCTTCATGTAACATGAAAGATTTGGTTAATAGTAGAAGTTAGCAATCATCATGTATGAATATCTTGATGGAACTTTATTTCGTGATAATGGCATGCTTTCTTTTCCTAAATTTTGGAAAGCAGATTAGCATTTTTTTTTTCTTTCTCTTTATGATTACAACTTAGTTGGGATTCATCATTAAATGATTCGTTTGCTTGCTACTTGGTTTGGAAAAGCACGGTTTCAATTTTCTTTTCTCAAATACATATGGTTTCATGAGTGACTTTGTGTTAGAGAACTTCATGAGTTTCATTAAAAGAAGATCTGCTATGCCAGCATGAGCAAACTTTAGCCAGTTTTTATTATTTCTTTTATGATTATTTCAAGAAGAAATAAAGATGGGAGCCATGTTTGTGACCTAGTGGAAGCAGTTAAAAAATTTTATCATGTCTAGCATTCTAAATGTCAGCTTTCTATATAATCTATTCAATGATGCATTGTGGTATTGGAGGATTGCACTTGCTCTTTATTCACATTATGAAATATTACGTGTGCACCTTGCTTGCTTTGAAACGTGCTTTGGTTATGGAAAGTTATGCCTTGAATTGATTTGCCTCTTTACATGAGTGGAAGGGGCAACGGTTAGAAGTAGTCAAAGCATGTTGGAAGTCAATCCACACATGAATGCATATTTTCCTTGTTTCCAGTACTATGACATTAATTTTGGGAATTCTTGGCAAGTAACGGTTACGCTCTTGATGATTAAGTGGAATTTTATGAATACTGATGAATATGTTTCACATGATTTATGTTTTGATTTGGAGAATATATGGATCAAGTGCAAAGTTGTTTGCTTTATGATTGAAACTTTTATAAGTTATTTAGGGAAATACATGAGTGTTGGGTTCCAATGTTAAAGATATGCGTCGCCCCATATTGAGAAGTCTTACGGTTTGTTTTGTATTGAAGTGTTTCATGATTTTGTTTTATATTGAGGAGATTTGTGACTGACTTCATGATTGGAAGGATTCATAAATAGCTCTATGTTAAGGTTTCATGAGTGATTTTCAAAACAAAAGAGGTTGCATGTTTTACACGAAAGTTTTATGAATTTGTTTAATGTGAGAGTTTTGTGAATTTCTTTATGATTGAGAAGTTTTAGGAAATATTTTGTGTTGGAAGATTTCACGAATGGTTCTATGGTTTAAAAGATTTATGATGAATTTTGTGAATTGCATTTCGCGAATTGTTTTATGTTGAGAAGTTGGATGATTTGAGTTTCATGAATGCTTTGCAATGAGAAGTTCTATAAAACTTTCTTGTTGTAATGCTTCATGGATTTCAACCCCACTCCAAATAAAAATAGAAAAGCACTTGATTGTTGTTTTTGTGTCAATGTCGTTTTGGTAGAATTGCTTATGAAAAGATTTCTATGTATTATTTCATTTTGGAGGATTTTTCATAAGATATTGTTTTGGGGTAGATAAATTTTGTGAGGTAAATTGGTATTAGGAATTTCTCTAGATCTTTCTTTTTTTTTGGGATGAAATGATTTGTCTTCCATAGGTTGTCTCCCTTTCATTAATGTTTGCATTTAAGATGTAAGTTTGGGAGAATGTGGCGGGTAGAAGGAGATCTAGTTTTAGTTCTGATTTTGGGAACTTGAGCTTCCCTCGCCGTTTTGAGTTTGTTTGGAGAATGGTTCGTGTAAGTGAGTCATGTAATGTATCAAGTGCTTTATTTGGAATGTGGGAACAACAAAGGGCATTGAAATGTTGCTTTAGGGTACACTTGACTTCAAAGAAGTGTGTCCAAAACAACAATGCCTACATTCCTTTTATATTTGATTTTTATTCTTTTCTTCTATTGCATTTAGTCATCTCTTACTTTGTTATTAGTTTTTTATGCCGCTTCTTTATCTAAGCTTTGATATTCGATGCTTGCAAATGTGTCAAGAGTTAGAAAACAAAACATCTTTTAATCCCACAACACT
Source organism: Dendrobium nobile (assembly GCA_022539455.1). Classification (NCBI taxonomy): domain Eukaryota; kingdom Viridiplantae; phylum Streptophyta; class Magnoliopsida; order Asparagales; family Orchidaceae; genus Dendrobium; species Dendrobium nobile. The sequence continues at coordinate 34,066,899 of CM039729.1, forward strand.
AGTGACACCTAAGGACAAAAATTAAGGACCGAGTCTTAGAAAATATAGACTTAGGATGCATGTTCCTTATAGGATAGATACATCAAAATTAAACTTAGCGACACGTCTTCCTAGGTTTAGCCTTTCTTTTTTTCTTTAAAATCTATTAATAATCAACCAATGAAAATCAACCATAACTCAATCCTTTAAAATGTACTAAAACACTTAATTTTTTTTATTCTAACCATAATTAATATTCCATAATCTCTAAAATGCAAAATCTAAATCTAATTCAACTAATCTAATAATTAATTCCTAACCAATTTAAAGTCTAAAAGATGTAGACTTAAAATTAGGAGATTCAAACCTAAGCTAAAATTTATTAGGATAAATAACTCCTAAAATATCAAACCTTAGATCAATTCTTAAAATCAATCAACAAACCTCTTTTGGTAATAAATTCCTTAATCTACCTTTCTTTTTTTCTAATTTATAACCAACTTAATAATTCAACCAAAATTGTTTGCCACTGGGTAACCCAGGCCTACGAGGCTATTAAGTTAGCCCCAAGGAGGGTGAAATAAACCTCACGGCCTCGGTGTGAAACAAAGGTGGTAATCAATCAAACACTAAAAATAAAATATCTAAAATCAATCCTAAACTATTAATATTTGAACTTCAATCAAAACCTCCTTTTGGCCTTTAACAAATTGAATGCAAAATAATTTCAACTAAATTACCCTACATAGGACATACCCTAAACTGCACAGCCTACACACACCTTAGACCGGTTTAATTAGGACACTACTTCTAGTCCTAGGTTAGGCTTACATTTTCTTTTGCTATTCAGTATTTACTACCTATACATGTTCTGTAAATGCAATTCTTACATTTTCTGTCAGTTATATTTTCTTACTTGCATCTCTTTTCTGAACGGCATCTACGCTTATATATATGTTTTCTTTTGTCTTACTTTGCGAGGTACATCCGGTGTTGCATTGTCAATGATCAAGCGGCGTCAATTGCTTATAAGCTTTTAAGTGGCAGCGCCACAGCAGGTACATTGGGTCTTGCACGATCAGGGATCAATGAACCATTTGCTTGCTTGGAGCTATTAAGTGGCTGCGCCACGGTCAGGTATGACTTCTGCAACTTAAGCTCTTAATTACATATCGGAACTGCTACACTCCACACACATATTGTTTATAGATATTCTAGTATGTTTAGGTAGTCAGCCATAGGTTAGTGCACTGACGAAGCTTTGGCCCTATAGGTCAAAGCTTTCCCCCCTTCTGTGAGCCCTAGAGACCATTAGGGTCATTTAGGCCTGTAGAGTAGGCCACCTATTATGCCGGTTGGCATCGTTGTTTTCCCACACGAAGTGGGCATCGTTGGTTTTATGCTAGGATTCTGGCCCTTTCCGGTTTTGGGTACGATACCCCCCTTCCCCTTTTTTTTTTCTTTTTTTTTTTCTGTGAGCCCTAGAGACCATTAGGGTCATTTAGGCCTGTGAGTAGGCCACCTATTTATGCTGGTTGGGCATCGCTGTTTTCCCACACGAAGTGGGCATGACTATGATGATTTTCTGTGCGGGTATCTTGCCTGAAGGATACCCTTAGGGTGTGTTTATTTATTTTTTTTTTTTTGTACTCTGGATGTCATGCATATGTTCTTATACACTTTTTTTTTCTAATGCACTTCACTTACATGCATTGCATTAGTGGATCTAAGGACATCTCTTAATTGTGCATCTTTTTCATGCATCATACGACGCTAGATATACTCATTTGCATATTACAGAGTTTCAAATCCTTGCTTCTTTAGGATAGAGCCTTCCCATCTTGCATACATATAGGGCGATTGGTTGTGCTTAGGATTTTAGCTGGCTTCCTTTTTCAGGCAAGGAATAAGTCCAGATTGCATTAGCTAGGTCGTAGATGCTAGTGTCGTGTATACAACTCTACATCTTTTATAGATTTAGGGTCTAAAGGTGGAGGGTACAAGTGTACTTCTATACACCTTATTGGTGGGTAAGTTCTCCATTCTTTCGGAGACTATAAATCCTACCTATCCGCGTCACACAGATGACGCCACTTCCTTCTTTCTCTCGTGCTTGTTTGAAGTGCTTTGCCTCTTTTCTTTTTTCTCTAGTTTCCTCTTTCTCGGACCGGCTGGATGTTGACTGAACCTTGTATGACTGATCGAGCCAAGTTGGGACATTCCCCTTTGATTAGGAAAGCCTAGAATTTTCCCTTGCACTAAACCCATTCGAGAAGATAATCTAACATCCTTAATCGAGAGTTTTCCTAAGTCAAGGCTTAGAATGTAATTAACTACGGGGGCTTGCGCCCGTAGGAAACCGATCCCCACAATCAAATAAACCCTATTCGAGCTGATTTATCGAATAGGGGAAATCTCGTGAATTTTGGGTTATAGATATTATTATCCATCGAGGTTGGTAGGTGAAAGCCGCTATCCTCCATGGCTAATTATATCTATAACTCCATCTGCTCTTCCATCGGCCCGCTTGTGTCGATTGTAAAGGTCTACGACCATTTTGTCCTACGGGATAGTGTGATCGTACTCTTTGCATTCGAACCACACGAGCGGAATCCTTTCGGAGACCCACAGATTTCTGGCGACCACGGTGGGACAGGTTTCTCTCTCCATCTTTGGATGTTATATTATCTTTTCTTGTGTGCACTCCGGGTTTAGTGCTCCTTAGATTAGGTTCGTCCTACTCTTAGATAGGGTTCCTTTCTTGGCTAGGCTTTCCCCTGGCTTTGGTCCCTTTCCTTCTGGCCTTTTAGGCTATTTCGTACCTTATCAAATTCTCTTCTTCTCGTCGAGTTTTTGTGTTCGCTCGACTTTCTCACCCTGAGACCGCCGAGCAGACCCCGGCACCTTCATACCTTTCGTAGGTACTTGATACCTAAGGGTGGATTAGTTGTTGATAGTAGCTCAGATGAGGAAGGAGACTTCTGACGTCAGACTACTAGCAAGCAACCTATTCCCCATCAGATGTGTGGAATTTGAGTCGAGGATTCCCATCAAAAATCTTATGACACTTTTTCCACTAGTGTTGGTTGTTCGCTACAGACTAGCGAACCTTCCTACCTCCTATAAATATTCCTTTGTATTCGTATTCTTTGAAAGGATCCTTTTTACTTTTCAGGCAGTCTGTGTGGCCACGACGATTTGTCCTCTACCACACGACGTTCGCTTCGAAGGGTATAAGGCTATCCTTAAAAGGGATACGCTAATATGTTGTAGAGATATTTGTACTTCCATTTGTGCATGCCAATCATGTTAGTGCTAGCACATAAAACCTTTGATTTGTTCCCCCTTTGTGAGGGATTGTTCTACCCAATTTCGCTTGTCACTTAAAGCGTGGTCTGGGATACCAAAACCAATAATTCAAACTCCCTTTTATGAGGTGATACTGGGTCCATACCAACCTGTGCTCGCTCCAGCCATTCGTCGTAAACCACCAATGCCGTGTCCCAAAAGAAGAAGAAACCCCCTC